>LR738547.1:893997-1196497 GCA_902685375.1 Neostethus bicornis | reverse complement strand
TTCAGTGAATTATTGATATTTGTTTAAGTTTAATCAGTTTTATTTTTGTCTTTGTAAATATCTTTTTTTATAAGTTTTGTGAATCTTTTTATGTAACTTTTTTTAATCTTTGTGTAAATATTTTTTCGGTGGCCCCCCTGGGATGATGGAAGAGTCCAAACGAGACATCCTTTAAAAGGTGGGAGTTGTGCCCGTTCATTTTGGGGATTAAAGGAGAAGCTGCTTCCGGTTGGCTAGGAAGTGTTCGCAGGAGAGTCTTACAGAAGATTGAGTTGATCGGAATTGAACAGTGCTGAGTCCGGGAGGACTTGGATGTTTCCTTTGGGTAGTTTAGTCGTGGTTTTTTGTTTGGGTTGGTTGAATTGGCGTGAGTTTGTTTTGTGGTGCGTCTTTTTCTTTTGTTTGTGGGTGGTGGGGGTATACGGTTGTCCTGTGGGCGGCCAACCGACGGCCTGTACAGGTCCGGACTGGTCCGCCTGCGGTCACCGATTAGGGGTTGATGGAAGTTGACGGGGGTGTGTGCGGGGGGTTGGATGGTCGGGCGGGGGAGGTTGGTGGTGGGGAGGGGTCGGAATCAGGGGAGGGGTGGTCTACTAAGGGTATTAAACGGAAGTCTCGTCTGTCAGGGGGGGATGGTGGCACGGACAGGGGGGAGGGACAGGGTCGCGGAAGGATGGGTGTGTTTCACGTGGTGGTTAGGTTTGATGGGGGTGAGGGATTGAGGGGTTATGATCCTTTGAGACTGACCAGGGTTTTGAAGGACAAGGTGGGGGAAGTTCGGTTTGCTAGGGTGTTGGATGATGGGAATCTTTTGATAGGATGTGGGGATGTAGATCAGGTTGGTAAAGCTATGAAATTGCAAGTGGTAGGGAAGTGTAAGGTTGTCAGAGTGGTTAGAGTGGGGGATAGATCAGGGGGTGGGTGTGCTGGGGTTATATCAGGGGTTGCGGGGGGGGTCAGTGAGGAGGACCTGGTTAAACACTTGAGAGTGGATAGGGGACGGGTGGTGAGGGTGGAGAAGCTTGTCAGAGCGGGTGTTAGAGCAGACACTGTGTCGGTGAAGGTTTTGTTTGAGGGCAAAGATTTGCCAGGGATGGTGTATTTTGGATTAATAAAGTACAGGGTGAGGGAGTTTGTCAGGGCGCCTATCAGGTGCTTTAAGTGCCAGCAGTTTGGACATATGGCCTGGGCGTGCAGGAATGGTAGGAGGTGTGGTCGGTGTAGTGGTGACCACGAGGAGGGGCCATGTGGGGAGGGCGTGGGACTTAAGTGTTGCAATTGTGGAGGAGGACATAGTGTTTCATTTATGGGGTGTGAGGCCATGAAGAAGGAGTTGAGGGTGCAGCAGGTTCGTCGGGAGGGTAAATTGTCTTATGCGGAAGCTGTGAAGGCTGTTGGGGGTTCTGAAGTGAGGTCGTCTGGATTGGGGACGGTTAGTGCTGTTGTGGGAGTATCTGACGGTGGTCAGGTGGGGTGGGTGTCGCCACGGACCTTGGTGGCTTTTGTTGCAGGGGTGATAAATGCTACTGCTGGTTTAAAATCTAAGACGGAGAGGTTACAGGTTGTGGTTAAGGCGGCTGTGCATCACTTTGGTCTGGTTGGTTTGACGTGGGAGGAAGTTAGGGATGATTTGAATGAGCAGGCAGGGTTGGACGCGGCAGTATCTACAGGTTCATTATGTTAGTTCTCCAGTGGAATGCAAGGAGTTTGTTGGCTAATGGTCAGGATTTTAAGGCTTTTATTGCGGGTGGCATGGTTAAACCTGATGTTGTTTGTGTTCAGGAGACGTGGTTGAAACCGAGGTTTGATTTTGTGTTGCGTGGATTTGTTGGGATTCGAAGGGACAGGCTTGAGAGGGGGGGTGGTGGTTGTGCGACCTTTATAAGGGAGGGGTTGCCTTATCAGGTGGTCGGGAAGGGTGTGGAGGGGGAGTATGTGGTGGTGCGTGTGTGGGCAGGGAGTAAGTCTGTTACGGTTATTAATTATTATAACCCAGGGAGGGGTTTAGCTGTGGACGAGCTGGATGGTGTTGAGGGACAGGATGATGG
This sequence comes from Neostethus bicornis, assembly GCA_902685375.1. Taxonomy (NCBI): domain Eukaryota; kingdom Metazoa; phylum Chordata; class Actinopteri; order Atheriniformes; family Phallostethidae; genus Neostethus; species Neostethus bicornis. The sequence continues at coordinate 1,194,449 of LR738547.1, read as the reverse complement.
TTCTGTACTCTGGTGTGGGGATTTTAATGGGCATAGTGTGCTGTGGGGTAGTGAAAGGACGGATGCTAATGGTAGGGTGGTGGAGCAGCTGCTTGAGAGGAAAGGCTTGGTATGTCTGAATTCGGGTCATGGAACGAGACTAGATGTAGCAACCGGGAGGGAGTCGGCGCTGGACTTGACGTTGGCGTCTTCTGGGATGGCCCATTTGTGTGAGTGGTGGGTGCATAGGGATGGCACGATGGGCAGTGACCATTATCCGATTTGGTGCAGGTGGGGGATAGGGGTAGGGCCACGGGTGGATCGGGGTGGGGGTAGGTGGGTGTTAGATAAGGCTAACTGGAGGGGGTTTGCGGAGGAGAGTGATAGATTGTTGGGTGCTGTGGATGGAGATTTGGATATAGAGGAGTTGGATGGACGGATTAAGGGGGGCATATTGGAGGCGGCGGGGAAATTTATTCCAAGGAGCAGGGGCGGAGGCGGGAGGCGGTTGGTGCCGTGGTGGAACAGTGAGTGTGCTGAGGTAGTTAGGGAAAGGAACCGGGCTTTACGCTTAGTGAGGTGCTCACACAACTTTCAGCACTTAATGGAGTATAAGAGAGCTCAGGCTAGGGTACGCAGGACGATTCGGGCAGTCAAGAGGGGTTATTGGAGGGGCTATTGTGGCACTATTGGTAGGGACACTCCGGTGGGTTCAGTGTGGGGTATGATTAGGAGGATGGGTGGGGGTGCACGGTGTTTTGATTTACCGGCTCTACGGAATGGGGACCGGATTGTGGTTGGGGACCAGGAAAAGGCAGAGGTGTTGGCACAGCGGTTTGTGGAAACTCAGAATGTTGAGGCTTTGTCGGTGGAGGGGCGAGCTGTGAGGAGGCAGTTGGAGGAGGAATTTGCAGGGGAGCTGGGCAGGGATGATGATGTCATGGAGGTGGTAAATGATGTGTTTACTATGGGGGAGTTGGAAACAGCTTTGGCGAAAGGAGGTCAGTCGGCACCTGGTAAAGATGGTATTGTATATGGCATGCTCAGACAGCTGGGTAGTGTGGGTAAAGGGAAACTTTTGGGATTATTTAATAGGGTGTGGAGAGAGGGGGTGGTGCCGGCAGAGTGGAAGGAGGCAGTGATTCTCCCGATTAGGAAGCCTGGAGCGGATACAAGTGATCCAGGAAACTACAGGCCGATTGCTTTAATGTCTGTAGTCTGCAAGTTGATGGAGAGGTTGGTAACTCAGAGGTTGGAGTATAAGTTAGAAAAGGAGAATCTATTGTCACAATACCAATGTGGTTTTAGGAGGGGTAGGAGCACTTTGGATTCGTTAGTTCGGTTGGAGGATGATGTTAGGAAGGCACGGGTGAATAGAGAGGTTTTGGTGGCGGTATTTTTTGATGTTGAAAAAGCGTATGATATGTTGTGGAGGAAGGGACTGTTGATTACACTACGCACGATGGGGATTAGAGGGAGAATATTCAATTGGGTTCGGAGTTTCTTGGAGGGGCGGAGGATTCAGGTTAGGGTTGGGAGAGCGATGTCGTCGGTTTTTGACGTGGAGAATGGGACGCCGCAGGGGAGTGTAATTAGCCCTACCTTGTTTAATGTTATGTTTAATGGTGTGTTTAGTGGGGTGGGGAATGATTTAGGTAGATCACTGTTTGCTGATGATGGGGCGTTGTGGAAGAGGGGACGGAACAGGGAGTATGTGGTTGGGAAGGTGCAGGAGGGTATGGACAGGGTGCAGGCTTGGGGTGACAGGTGGGGTTTTAGATTTTCGGTGGACAAGACAAAAGGTATGATGTTCTCGAGGGGCCGGGTTGGCACTGTGAAGGGTTTGAAGCTCTATGGTAGGCACATTGAGATGGTGGGGTCTTTTCGTTTTCTGGGTCTAACTTTTGATAGGCAGTTGGTGTGGAGGGACCATGTAAGGTACTTGACCAGTAAGTGTGACAAGATATTAAATGTCATGAGATGTCTGGCTGGGGTGGACTGGGGGGCCAGTTTTTCAGCTTTGAGGTGCCTGTATGATGCCCTGATAAAATCCAGATTGGATTATGGATGTGTGGTTTATGGTTCGGCGGCGCCTACAGTGTTACGGGATTTAGATGTGGTGCAGGCCAAGGCCCTGAGGATTTGTTTAGGTGCTCTGAGGACTTCGCCAGTGAGTGCCCTGAGGGTGGAGGCGGGTGTCATGCCACTCGCTCTGAGGAGGAAGCACCTGGCGGTGAATTATTGGGTTTCCTTGAGAGGAAAGAGCCATAATCACCCTGGGCGGGGGGTTCTGGATTGGTCCTGGGAGAGGGGTGTGAAGGAAACTTTGAGTTTTGGGTGGGTAGGGGGTTTGTGGGCACGGGAATTGGGTGTGGGGGATTTGGAGTTGGAGCGGGAGGACAATTTTCAGATGGTGCCACAGTGGAGGCTGGGAGAGGTGGGGGTGGAATTGGGGATGGTGGGGTGGAGACGGAGGTTTGGGGATGTGAATGTGGCGGGAGCATTTAGGAGTATTATTGAGGAGAATTATGGGGATTACACATTGGTGTTTACGGATGGTTCAAGGGATCCGGTTTCGGGGAGGACGGGTGCGGGAATGGTGGTGGAAGGGTCTGGAGTGGAGGTAGGGGTTCGCACGTCAGATCACTTATGTATTTTCACGGTGGAGTTATATGCAGTGTGGATGGCTGTGGTGTGGGCGATGCAACATGGTGGTGGGAAAGTACTTATATGCACGGACTCGTTGTCAGTGGTTCGGGCTCTTGAACTGGGGAGGGTGAGGTATCATCAGGGTTTGTTTTGGGATGTTTTGAATATGGTGTCGGGGGTGGTAGGAGGGTCGTTGGTGTTTATGTGGGTTCCGGGCCATTCTGGGATTGGGGGGAATGAGCGAGTGGATGAGGTGGCAAAGAGGGCTGCGGATCGGGTGGTGGTGGAGAGGGTCGTGGCTCTGTCACGAGGGGAGGTGAAGGCGTTGGTCTGGAAGGGGATAATGCAGCAGTGGCAGATGGAGTGGGAGTCAGAGGTGAAGGGACGACACTTGTATGAAGTACAGAGGACGGTGGGGGTGACTGTGGATCCGGTGGGTGGTGGAAGGCGGGGGCAGGTGGTTTTTAGCAGGTTACGTATTGGGCACACGGGATTGAATGAAACGCTCAAGATTCTGGGTAAACATTTGGATGGGTGTTGTGATTTCTGTGGGGAGTTGGAAGGGGTTAGTCACGTGGTGTTAGCGTGTAGAAAGTATGAGGAAGAAAGAGAGGCTATGATGGTGGCGCTGAGGAGTGTTGGGATGAGACAAGTGAGCTTGGAGGAGGTGTTTTTGTATGGACGTCAGGGGAAGGGTTTTGGTGCCCTGTACACTTTTTTGAGGTGTACAGGGTTATTGAGGAGGATTTGAGGTTCGTGACAGTCAGTAGGTGGCGGTAATGCACCCAGGTTGGTGCTTCATGCCGCAAACTAAAGAAGAAGAAGAAGAAGAAGTTCATTTTGGGATCCCAGTGAGTTCCATCCTGTTGAAGAGAGCTGGATTAGGAGCAGCTTTCTCTCATCGAGGTGGAAACCCAGAAGGAAGTGAGTCAAAACGATTTGATTGTTTTTAGAAGTAATTTGTTTAAAACTCTGTTTTGTTTGTCTTTAATCTTCTTTATTTGTGGGTGGTGAGGGATTCGGATGTATCGCTAGGGGACTGTATAGGTCCAGACTGGTGTGTCCGTGATAGCCAACTTGTGGGGTTAATGGAGGTCGACGTGGGGTTGATCAGGGTGGCTGGGTAGGTGAGGGCGGTGGGAGGCGGGCGTTGTGTTAAAGAGAATACGAAGGGTACAAAGCGGAAGACTTGGTCGTCTGAGAGGGATGATGGCATTCGGTTCAGGGAGAGATGGAGTAAACTGGGTGAAGGTGGGGTTCACGTAGTGGTGTGGTTTGAAGGAGGTGACGAAGTTTGATCCATTTAAAAACATTTTTAAAAACTAGGATCTTGAGGGACAAGATGGTGGAGATCCAGTTTGCCAGGGTGTGGGATGGAGGGACTCTTTTGATTGGGTGTAGGGATGATGATCTCCAGGTGTGTAGAATCAGGACAATGTGATTAAATTAAGTTTTTCTTTCTATTTAAACTTTGTTACAATTTGACTTTAAAACTATAAAATGTGAAGCAGACGTTACTGATGGCCCTAAAAAGAAATGTTTTTTTTTTTTGTTTTTTTTTCAAAGATGGCATCCGGACTGCTCGTGGCGTTGCTTCTCTGCATGGCATGCAGCGTTATGGCTGTTGAAAGTGTGAGTAAAATATTCATGTTTTTATTAATGATAGAAACGATAGACGATGTTTAAGCTACTTTCTAAACTCTGGGCTTTTTGTGTTCACAGTGGGCACCGAGTAACGACACAGGTCTGTATCACATTATACTCGATTATAGATGGAGGTCAAACTCTGGTCCCCGAGGACCGGTGACCTAAAGATTTTCTGTGTTTCTGGTTTAACACAGCTGATGCAAATAAAGTGAAATAAACAGCCAATAAAACGTAGAACAATGAGTCATTAACCTGTATCAGGTGTGTCTATAAAAGAAGACATGGAACCCTTCAGGACACCGGCCCTCAGGGACCGGACTTTGACACCTGTCCTCTAAGGTTTTAATTCTAACGTAGTTTATTCATCTCTTGACGGGAAAATTTCGGTGCAGCAGGCTGCCAGGATGGCACCAATAGTTGGACCAATGGGGGGGTGAAGGGAGACAGACATGAGCTCAGACGGATTAAAACCCGTTCCCAGGGCCAACGTTCTACCTCTAAGCTATCACCTACTCCCCAAAATTCCTGTTCTGCATTCCACCGCAGCAGGCAGCCAATGTCGGTGTCAGTAGTGGGGGGAAAAACTGAGGTTGGGTGTCTTCTCCAGGGATACCAAGGCATGAGCTCAGCAGGGTTCAAATGGGTAACTCTTTGGTCCAAAGATGGCAGTTTTACCACTGAGCTATGATTCCCCCTTTTAAGAATATTCATTCATTTCAAATACAAAACGTTCAATGGAATTTATAAAAATTATTAAAGACACATTTTTGGCTCTCATTTGACTTAGAAACTGTGTTTAAATTTTTTTTTTTTTTCAGCTGGATCAGACCGCCCTGCTGGATGTCCTTCTGGATGGACTCGGTTTGGATCTCGCTGTTTTATTTTCTACAACACGCCAAAGGAATTCATCGATGCAGAGGTACGTGCCTGCCTATCGTCTGCCCTGTCTTCATCTGTAGATGAATCCAAACTTTTTTTTTTTTTTTTTTTAAGTCTTACCACAGGTAAATTTCTAACTGAAAGTTTCTGTTTATTAAAACTCAAGACAAAACCTACTAAGAATTTAACATTAAAGTCAGTGATTGTAGAATCTGCAGTGCTTCTTTGCAGAGGACTTCAGAAAAGTCACAGCTCCCACTCGTACTGATACTCCCCCATCACCACTGTAGACTCCTTCTCTTCCTCGGCACTACCATCACACAGAACCTAAAGTGGGAGCCGTCCATCAGCTCCCTGATCAAAAAGGCCCAGCAGAGGATGAAGAAAGCCAAGCTGCCCGCCTCCTCCATCACCATGTGGTACGCTGGAGCCACAGCCAAGAACAAACACAGACTGCAGCGCATTGTGCGCTCCGCAGAGAAGGTGATCGGCTGCAGCCTACCATCTCTCGAAGACCTGTACGTCTCCAGGACTCAGGGGCGTGCAGGTCGGATAGCAGCTGACCCTTCCCACCCTGGACTTGGACTTTTTGAGCGATTCCCCTCGGGCAGGAGGCTCCGGTCCGAAAGGACCAGAACATCCCGCCACAAAACCAGCTTCTTCCCTTCTGCCGTTGGACTAATGAACTCTTTATAACCTGGATCAGATCGGTCACTTAGTCTCTTTATCTGTTATCTTTTCTGTACTGGTAGTTTTGTTAAAATTGGTTTTTACCATAGTTTACATCTCTTTTATTTTTTTTATATTATTACTATTTTATTCTTTGGACATCAGTACCTCAGCAAGTTCCAAGGCTCTGAATCTTGTTCACTGACCATCAAAATAAGTCTTTCTAATTGGGGAGATGGTGGCTCAGTGGGTAGAGCGTTCGCCCGGAAGATCGCAGGTTCGCATCCCACTGAGTGCACATCTAGGGTCCTTGGAGAAGACCCAAACCCCTCGTTTCTCCCACCAATGGTGCCGTCACAGGTGGCAGCCTGCTGCGGTAAAATGCAGCACAATAATTTCCCGTGAGGGATTAATAAAGTATTAAAAAAAAAAAAAAAAAAAAAATCTGAAAGACTAAAACCTTGGATCAAAACATTACATTTAGGGGGAACGGTGCGTTCCAGTGTGTGTAGCAGATCCCGTACGATTGTCTGGTTAGTGAGTAAATCACTCACCAAAAAAACAGCCAATTCAAGGCTCTGTGTCTCAGACGGTGTGTTAACATCTTTTTTTTTTTTTTTTTTTTAATTTCCAGTATTTCTGTATAAACATCGGAGGGAATCTGGCCTCCGTCCACTCAGCCGATGAGAGCCTGTTCATTAGTAACCTGATAGAGAGAGTGACCGGAAAGGTGTTGAAAACGTGGATCGGAGGGTTCGACGCTGTGGCTGTGAGTTATTTACAGCATCTGAAACGTCAACAAAAACTAATTTTATTTATTTTAACTTCTTCTCAGGAGTCAAAATGGTTGTGGACCGATGGGTCGAAGTGGGATTACGTTCGTTGGAGTGAAAGAGAACCAAACAATCAAAATGGAAATGAACACTGTGTTGAAATAAACTTTGGAGGTAAAAATAAAAGGATTAAACGTAAAAAAAAAGTGCATATAGAAACAAAGTTAAATTCTTTTTTATTTATGAGTTTTCTGAATGGGCGTCATCTTGGGGTATCAGGCCAGGTGACCAATAATGACTTGGAGTCAGCAATAGCTTGGCGACTCAAAACAAAACAGCTCGTCTAAGATCGACTTAGTCCGGTTAAAAATGACTTTCCTCTCATTTTTTTTTTTCTTACAGGGAAGAAGTGGAATGACCGACCCTGTTCCCGCAGGAGTCCGTTCATCTGTGCCCTGAAGATTTGAAGCTTTACCACCTCAAGAACCCAAACACCCAAAATGTTCTTGTTTTTTCTAAAAATCAAATAAATCCATTCATATTTTCATAGTTTTTTTTTTTCCATTCATTTTAGTTGTGATTTATTTCACACAGACATCGTGACCACATTATTCCCTGTGGAGAAAATGAGCTTCCTCCACAGGGTGGCTGGGCTCTCACTCAGAGATCAGGTGAGGAGCTCTGCCATCCAGGAGGAGCTCGGTGTCGAGCCGCTCCTCCTCCAGATTGAGAGGAGCCAGATGGGGTGGTTTGGGCATCTGGTCAGGATGTCCCCAGAACGCCTCGTGGGCGAGGTGTTTTGAGCACATCCCACCGGGAGGAGACCAAGGGGCAGACCCCGGACCTGCTGGAGAGACTATGTCTCACAGCTGGCCGGGGAACGACTTGGGATCCTTCAAGGTGAGCTGGAGGATGCAGCCGGGGAGAGAGGCCTGGGCTGCCCGTTTGAGGCTGTTGCCCCTGCGACCCGACCCCAGAACAAGCGGAAGATGACGGAACGGAATGGTGACCACATTCATTTCGTTCTTTGAAAATCATACTAATCTTCTGATTGCAATTTTCTGAAATTGATGGTGGAAACTGTCAAACATTTCATTTACTCTAAAAACCACAAAAAAAAGTTCTGTTCTGTTGTCTTTTGCTTATCTGGGGATGAGAATCCAAGGCTTCTCTCACCCTGAATGCATCCTCCAGCTCACTGGAGAGGATCTTGAGGTGTTCCCTGTCCAGCTGTGATACGGTCTCTCCAGCGTGTGTGGTGTATTCTACCTGTGCGAGGACCATGGGCTCCGATTTTAATCCAGGTCGCTTCAAATTCTGCAGCAAATCACTGTTAAAGTGGAGGATCATGGCCTGATGAAGTTATCCGCAAAAAGCAGATCCAATCCTGAAGAACCCTGGTTACCATGGTGAGGGTAGGAACGTAGATCCTGGTTACCATGGTGAGGGCAGGAACGTAGATCCTGGTTACCACGGTGAGGGTAGGAATGTAGATCCTGGTTACCATGGTGAGGGTAGGAACGTAGATCCTGGTTACCATGGTGAGGGTAGGAATGTAGATCCTGGTTACCATGGTGAGGGTAGGAACATACAGCAGATCAACTTGTAAAACCAGAGCTTTGCTTTTTTGGCTAAACTCTTTCTTCACTTCGACAGCCTGATGCAGTGTCCTGATTGTTGCAGACACAGCGGATCCATCCTTCCCCCACTGTGAACAAAATCCCAGAGATACTTAAACTCCTCCACTTGGAGCAGGACCCTGTGCCTGACCTGCAGAGGGCACTCAACTCTTTTCCGGGTGAGGACCATGGAGCCTCTGATTCCCATCCCGGCAACAAATTGGTCCAGTGAGAATTGAAGATCACGGCCTGATGAAGCCAACAAGACCACATCATCTGCCAAAACCAGGCACCCAACTGCAGTCAAGATGGCGTTTATGGGCACCACCATTTCTCCACCTCTCTCCCAGATGTGCCATTGGTGCCACCATTTCTCTCACCCGTAAGTCGTCCCCTCCAGTTAGTCTGGTGCTTATGCAGTAGGGGGCGACAATTTCCCAAACCTGATTCATCTGTGATTGGACAGGTTAGTTCTGTATTTTCACAACCATATGGCACATATAAAAGTCTGAGGTTTTCTTCAAACTGAGCGGTGCGCCCTATCGTACAGTGCGCCATATGCGTGTTGTGAAAAAACAAGTGAAGCAGATGAACGCTACGCTGTGATTCCGAAACGAAGAGTCTGACAAAGGAACTCCAACCGCTGGACATCGGTGTGAACTGGCCGTTCAAAGTAAGGCTGCGAGCGGCGTGGAAACGATGGATGACCAGAGGAGAGCACAGCTTCATGAAGGGTGGAAGGCAGCGCTGGGCGAGCTACGCCGCGGTTTGCCAGTGGATTGTAGATGCTTGGACTAACATGTCTGCTGGCACTGTTGTCCGAGCTTTCAGAAAAGCAGGAATCATTTCCGAGGTGTTGCACGGTACAGAAAGTGACTCTGACAGTGTGGAAAGTGAACCTGCGAGGTTGGATTTAGAGCAGCTGTTAGATTCTGAACCAGAGGATGAGGACTTGGATGGATTTAATAAATGACTTTATGACGACTGTAACTAATATTTAAATAAAACCAACCAAACTCAGTTTTACTCCCGATCTATTTTTAAATACATACACTTGTCTGCTTGTGTGTGTGTTGTTGTAAGGCAGACGTACGTAGTAGAGGATATGTTTATAAAACCCACATCCTATCATCAGGTACGTCTTATGTGTGTGTTAAATACAGAGCACACCAAACTGGGACTGCGTCCTATGGTCGCGAAAGTACGGTACATTGTTTACAATGAGTGGGTCCAGCTAAACTCTTCTTCTTCTTTAAGCATTTCCCTTCAGGGGTCTCCACAGCAAGTCAGTTTCTTCCATCTAACCCTATCTCCTGCCTCCTCTTCGGTCACACCAACTATCTTCATGTCTTCCTTCACTGTATCCATGAACCTCCTCTTTGGTCTTCCTCTAGTCCTCTTTCCTGGTGGTTCCAAATCCAGCATCCTTCTTCTGATGTACTCTCTCTCTCTCCTCTGCACATGTCCAAACCATCTCAGTCTGGCCTCTCTGACTTTAAAACCTCTAACATGTGCTGTTCCTCTGATCCTGTCCATCCTGGTCACTCCCAGAGAGATCCTCAGCATCTTCATCTCTGATACAAACATCTCTGTTTCCTGTCTTTTACTCAGTGCTACTGTCTCTAGACCAATCAGCATGGCCGCTCTCACCACACTGTCTCTAGACCAATCAGCATGGCCGCTCTCACCACACTGTGTCTAGACCAATCAGCATGGCCGCTCTCACCACACTGTCTCTAGACCAATCAGCATGGCCGCTCTCACCACGCTGTCTCAAGACCAATCAGCATGGCCGCTCTCACCACACTGTCTCTAGACCAATCAGCATGGCCGCTCTCACCACACTGTCTCTAGACCAATCAGCATGGCCGCTCTCACCACACTGTCTCAAGACCAATCAGCATGGCCGCTCTCACCACACTGTCTCTAGACCAATCAGCATGGCCGCTCTCACCACACTGTCTCTAGACCAATCAGCATGGCCGCTCTCACCACACTGTCTCTAGACCAATCAGCATGGCCGCTCTCACCACACTGTCTCTAGACCAATCAGCATGGCCGCTCTCACCACACTGTCTCTAGACCAATCAGCATGGCCGCTCTCACCACGCTGTCTCTAGACCAATCAGCATGGCCGCTCTCACCACACTGTCTCTAGACCAATCAGCATGGCCGCTCTCACCACGCTGTCTCTAGACCAATCAGCATGGCTGCTCTCACCACACTGTCTCTAGACCAATCAGCATGGCCGCTCTCACCACGGTTTTGTACACTTTCTCTTTCATTTTATCTGAAACTCTTCTGTCACACATCACACCTGATACTTTCCTCTACCCGTTCCATCCTGCCTGCACACTCTTCTTCACCTCTTTTCCACACTCTCCATTGCTCTGGACTGTTGATCCTAGATACTTAAAATCTTCCACCTTCTTTATCTCTTCTCCCTGTAACCTCACTTTTCCATTTGGATCCCTCTCATTCACGCACATGTACTCTGTTTTACTCTGACTAATCTTCAAACCTCCACCTCTCCAGCAATGAGTGGGTCCAGCTAAACTCTAAAGTACTCTAATGAACTCCTACTGCCCTCACCGAATCTAAAAAAAAAACAGTTAAATGCTCCCCTATGGTTCACGTGATAACAGCCATGTGAACTGAAACTGCTCCCAAAGAGAGAATAGATACTCATTAAGAATCGTCCACTTTAGACCAGGGAGGGGAAATGTTATTGTAAACTCCACGTACCGTATTTTCCGCATTATGAGGCGCACCGCATTATAAGGCGCTACAGTAAAGGCTGGGGTTACGTTATGCATTCACTAGATGGCGCTGCGCTAAAGGGAACGTTAAAAAAACAAACAAACAGTCTGATAGGTCAAACTTTATAAACAATTAAAAAACAACATGAATAAACAGCTGTTTTATTATTTTTTAGTATTTTTGTGACACAGTTTATCTTCCATTGGAGATAAACTCTGTTTAGTCTTGTTTACTTGGCGCAGCGCATCCTCTTGCTTCCTCCACTTCCTCACTCTCTCGCTGCGGCTCTACGTGTTCTTCTGCGTGACCGATCGCCTTGAGTTTAAACTCTGCGGTGTAACAGTGTCTCTTGGTAGGAGCCATTTCCGGGTCTTTACACAAACACACAAATGGAAATGAGACGCCAGCATGCACCGCGCACTACTTCTTCTACGGGGGGAATGGAGTCAGCGGCTGCTTACCGCAGTTGCGACACCTGTTGTAGTTCAATATTAATCCATATATAAGACGCTCCGGGTTAAAAGGAGCATTGTGGACTTTAGAGAAAATTTAAGGTTTTTAGGTGCGCCTTATAGTGCGGAAAATACGGTAAGTTCTATTCGGAGCCTCCATTCCTGTTCGGAGAGGGATTTTCTTTCTTCACAAAGATGGCTTCTTTAACATCTTTTAAAACCGTCCTTTTTTCTTAGAATCTTCAAACGCGTGTTTGGTGGGTTTAAGGTGCAGATGAACGGCGGACTGTTGTTTCCACAGTCCTCTGTACTCACCTGTCCAATCACAGTAGAGTCAGGTTGGGGTTCAGCCACTCTTTAGGGAACTCAGTATATTTAAAACCAGTTCTCAGACCATTTGATCAAATTGAAAATGATTTCCAGATGAAAGTCGAAACGTCTCGATCAGAAAAAACGATGTCCATATTCTGGACAGATGAAGACGACATTGAATCTTTTCTGAGGATGGATCCCTCCTGGATGAATGAGGGATTACACGGTATTAAAAACACATTGAAATCGACCAAAACAGTTTGTGGGATCTACCGGTGGAACCGAATCACCGCATGACGGGACAGAGGATCAACACCTGACGGTCTCTCACGGAACACTGGTTAAAACACGCTGCATTAGAGGAACTCAGAGGGGCACATCGGCTGGGCGGGATTTCTACTTCCAAACAAACCATCAAATTTTCATGGTTGTGACCATTTTTTATTACGTTAAACGTCGTTTTTGTCTGAGATAAAAATCTGTATGTTTAAAAAGCTGGAATGTATCTTTAAGGAAAGAAGCAGGAAAGAAAACTAAAACATTTGAAAAGTGTGTCTGTCAGAGAAAAAGAATGAAGAAGTAATAAGTGGGTTTTTTTAAAGGACTGTGGTGAATGTGTTTGAAGGTTTCATTTTCATCTCTATGAACATTCCAGTCGTTGTTGGCAAGGGTTGTTTATACTGAGACCGGATCAACCTGCTGGATCCGGTCGAGCCAGATTTTTAAATTTCCTCCATAAAAATTTAAACGAGATGCATCATTTCTTTAAAATCCTTCCGGTTTGTTTTATAAAAACTTCTGTTAAACCTGTTTTTGTCAGATTTAATTTAACATCAATGAATCAATGATGTTAAATTACCATGGTGAGGGTAGGAACGTAGATCCTGGTTACCATGGTGAGGGTAGGAACGTAGATCCTGGTTACCATGGTGAGGGTAGGAACGTAGATCCTGGTTACCATGGTGAGGGTAGAAACGTAGATCCTGGTTACCATGGTGAGGGTAGAAACGTAGATCCTGGTTACCATGGTGAGGGTAGGAACGTAGATCCTGGTTACCATGGTGAGGGTAGGAACGTAGATCCTGGAGTGTCTTTTTTTTTTTTTTTGATTTGTCAGTTTATCTAAATTGTAAAAAAAAACTAGAAGCCTGTGTTTTAAATTGTCGAGCAGAAAAAAAGTTTAATTCAAAAGAATGACGTGGTGAGAGTAGGAACGTAGATCCTGGTTACCACGGTGAGGGTAGGAACATAGATCCTGGTTACCACGGTGAGGGTAGGAACGTAGATCCTGGTTACCACGGTGAGGGTAGGAACGTAGATCCTGGTTACCATGGTGAGGGTAGAAACGTAGATCCTGGTTACCATGGTGAGGGTAGAAACGTAGATCCTGGTTACCACGGTGAGGGTAGAAACGTAGATCCTGGTTACCACGGTGAGGGTAGGAACGTAGATCCTGGTTACCATGGTGAGGATAGGAACGTAGATCCTGGTTACCATGGTGAGGGTAGGAACGTAGATCCTGGTTACCATGGTGAGGGTAGAAACGTAGATCCTGGTTACCATGGTGAGGGTAGGAACGTAGATCCTGGTTACCATGGTGAGGGTAGGAACGTAGATCCTGGTTACCATGGTGAGGGTAGGAACGTAGATCCTGGTTACCATGGTGAGGGTAGGAATGTAGATCCTGGTTACCATGGTGAGAGTAGGAACGTAGATCCTGGTTACCATGGTGAGGGTAGGAACGTAGATCCTGGTTACCATGGTGACGATAGGAACGTAGATCCTGGTTACCATGGTGAGGGTAGGAACGTAGATCCTGGTTACCATGAGGGTAGGAACATAGATCCTGGTTACCATGGTGAGGGTAGGATATGTAGATCCTGGTTACCATGGTGAGGGTAGGAATGTAGATCCTGGTTACCATGGTGAGAGTAGGAACGTAGATCCTGGTTACCATGGTGAGGGTAGGAACGTAGATCCTGGTTACCATGGTGAGGGTAGGAACGTAGATCCTGGTTACCATGGTGAGGGTAGAAACGTAGATCCTGGTTACCATGGTGAGAGTAGGAACGTAGATCCTGGTTACCATGGTGAGGGTAGGAACGTAGATCCTGGTTACCATGGTGAGGGTAGAAACGTAGATCCTGGTTACCATGGTGAGAGTAGGAACGTAGATCCTGGTTACCACGGTGAGGGTAGGAACGTAGATCCTGGTTACCACGGTGAGGGTAGGAACGTAGATCCTGGTTACCATGGTGAGGGTAGAAACGTAGATCCTGGTTACCACGGTGAGGGTAGAAACGTAGATCCTGGTTACCACGGTGAGGGTAGGAACGTAGATCCTGGTTACCATGGTGAGGGTAGGAACGTAGATCCTGGTTACCATGGTGAGGGTAGAAACGTAGATCCTGGTTACCACGGTGAGGGTAGAAACGTAGATCCTGGTTACCATGGTGAGGGTAGGAACGTAGATCCTGGTTACCATGGTGAGGGTAGGAACGTAGATCCTGGTTACCATGGTGAGGGTAGGAACGTAGATCCTGGTTACCATGGTGAGGGTCGGAACGTAGATCCTGGTTACCATGGTGAGGGTAGGAACGTAGATCCTGGTTACCATGGTGAGGGTAGGAATGTAGATCCTGGTTACCATGGTGAGGGTAGGAATGTAGATCCTGGTTACCATGGTGAGAGTAGGAACGTAGATCCTGGTTACCATGGTGAGAGTAGGAACGTAGATCCTGGTTACCATGGTGACGATAGGAACGTAGATCCTGGTTACCATGGTGAGGGTAGGAACGTAGATCCTGGTTACCATGAGGGTAGGAACATAGATCCTGGTTACCATGGTGAGGGTAGGAACGTAGATCCTGGTTACCATGGTGAGAGTAGGAACGTAGATCCTGGTTACCATGGTGAGGGTAGGAACGTAGATCCTGGTTACCATGGTGAGGGTAGGAACGTAGATCCTGGTGACCATGGTGAGGGTAGGAATGTAGATCCTGGTTACCATGGTGAGAGTAGGAACGTAGATCCTGGTTACCATGGTGAGGGTAGGAACGTAGATCCTGGTTACCACGGTGAGGGTAGAAACGTAGATCCTGGTTACCACGGTGAGGGTAGGAACGTAGATCCTGGTTACCATGGTGAGGGTAGGAACGTAGATCCTGGTTACCACGGTGAGGGTAGGAACGTAGATCCTGGTTACCATGGTGAGGGTAGGAACGTAGATCCTGGTTACCATGGTGAGGGTAGGAACGTAGATCCTGGTTACCATGGTGAGGGTAGGAACGTAGATCCTGGTTACCACGGTGAGGGTAGGAACGTAGATCCTGGTTACCATGGTGACGATAGGAACGTAGATCCTGGTTACCATGGTGAGGGTAGGAACGTAGATCCTGGTTACCATGAGGGTAGGAACATAGATCCTGGTTACCATGGTGAGGGTAGGATATGTAGATCCTGGTTACCATGGTGAGAGTAGGAACGTAGATCCTGGTTACCATGGTGAGGGTAGGAACGTAGATCCTGGTTACCATGGTGAGGGTAGGAACGTAGATCCTGGTGACCATGGTGAGGGTAGGAATGTAGATCCTGGTTACCATGGTGAGAGTAGGAACGTAGATCCTGGTTACCATGGTGAGGGTAGGAACGTAGATCCTGGTTACCATGGTGAGGGTAGGAACGTAGATCCTGGTTACCATGGTGAGGGTAGGAATGTAGATCCTGGTTACCATGGTGAGAGTAGGAACGTAGATCCTGGTTACCATGGTGAGGGTAGGAACGTAGATCCTGGTTACCATGGTGAGAGTAGGAACGTAGATCCTGGTTACCATGGTGAGGGTAGGAACGTAGATCCTGGTTACCATGGTGAGGGTAGGAATGTAGATCCTGGTTACCATGGTGAGGGTAGGAATGTAGATCCTGGTTACCATGGTGAGGGTAGGAACGTAGATCCTGGTTACCATGGTGAGGGTAGGAACGTAGATCCTGGTTACCATGGTGAGGGTAGGAACGTAGATCCTGGTTACCATGGTGAGAGTAGGAACGTAGATCCTGGACCATGGTGAGGGTAGGAACGTAGATCCTGGTTACCACGGTGAGGATAGGAACTTAGATCCTGGTTACCACGGTGATGGTAGGAACGTAGATCCTGGTTACCACGGTGAGGGTAGGAACGTAGATCCTGGTTACCATGGTGAGAGTAGGAACGTAGATCCTGGTTACCATGGTGAGGGTAGGAACGTAGATCCTGGTTACCATGGTGAGGGTAGAAACGTAGATCCTGGTTACAATGGTGAGGGTAGTAACGTAGATCCTGGTTACCATGGTGACGATAGAACGTAGATCCTGGTTACCATGGTGAGGGTAGGAACGTAGATCCTGGTTACCATGAGGGTACGAACATAGATCTTGGTTACCATGGTGAGAGTAGGAATGTAGATCCTGGTTACCATGGTGAGAGTAGGAACGTAGATCCTGGTTACCATGGTGAGGGTAGGAACGTAGATCCTGGTTACCATGAGGGTACGAACATAGATCTTGGTTACCATGGTGAGAGTAGGAACGTAGATCCTGGTTACCATGGTGAGGGTAGGAACGTAGATCCTGGTTACCATGGTGAGGGTAGGAATGTAGATCCTGGTTACCATGATGAGGGTAGGAACGTAGATCCTGGTTACCATGGTGAGGGTAGGAATGTAGATCTTGGTTACCATGGTGAGGGTAGGAACGTAGATCCTGGTTACCATGGTGAGGGTAGGAACGTCGATCCTGGTTACCATGGTGAGGGTAGGAACGTCGATCCTGGTTACCATGGTGAGGGTAGGAACGTAGATCCTGGTTACCATGGTGAGAGTAGGAACGTAGATCCTGGTTACCACGGTGAGGGTAGGAACGTAGATCCTGGTTACCATGGTGAGAGTAGGAACGTAGATCCTGGTTACCATGGTGAGGTTAGGAACGTAGATCCTGGTTACCACGGTGAGGGTAGGAACGTAGATCCTGGTTACCACGGTGAGGGTAGGAACTTAGATCCTTGTTACCATGGTGAGGGTAGGAACGTAGATCCTGGTTACCATGGTGAGGGTAGGAACGTAGGTCCTGGTTACCATGGTGAGGGTAGGAACGTAGATCCTGGTTACCACGGTGAGGGTAGGAACGTAGATCCTGGTTACCATGGTAAGGGTAGGAATGTAGATCCTGGTTACCATGGTGAGAGTAGGAACGTAGATCCTGGTTACCATGGTGAGGGTAGGAACGTAGATCCTGGTTACCATGGTGACGATAGGAACGTAGATCCTGGTTACCATGGTGAGGGTAGGAAAGTAGATCCTGGTTACCATGGTGAGGGTAGGAACGTAGATCCTGGTTACCATGAGGGTAGGAACATAGATCCTGGTTACCATGGTAAGGGTAGGATATGTAGATCCTGGTTACCATGGTGAGAGTAGGAACGTAGATCCTGGTTACCATGGTGAGGGTAGGAACGTAGATCCTGGTTACCATGGTGAGGGTAGTAACGTAGATCCTGGTGACCATGGTGAGGGTAGGAATGTAGATCCTGGTTACCATGGTGAGAGTAGGAACGTAGATCCTGGTTACCATGGTGAGGGTAGGAACGTAGATCCTGGTTACCATGGTGAGGGTAGGAACGTAGATCCTGGTTACCATGGTGAGGGTAGAAACGAAGATCCTGGTTACCATGGTGAGGGTAGGAACGTAGATCCTGGTTACCATGGTGAGGGTAGGAACGTAGATCCTGGTTACCATGGTGAGGGTAGGAACGTAGATCCTGGTTACCATGGTGAGGGTAGGAACGTAGATCCTGGTTACCATGGTGAGGGTAGGAACGTAGACCCTGGTTACCATGGTGAGGGTAGGAACGTAGATCCTGGTTACCATGGTGAGGGTAGGAACGTAGATCCTAGTTACCACGGTGAGGGTAGGAACGTAGATCCTGGTTACCACGGTGAGGGTAGGAATGTAGATCCTGGTTACCATGGTGAGGGTAGGAACGTAGATCCTGGTTACCATGGTGAGGGTAGAAACAAAGATCCTGGTTACCGTGGTGAGGGTAGGAACGTAGATCCTGGTTACCATGGTGAGGGTAGGAACGTAGATCCTGGTTACCATGGTGACGATAGAACGTAGATCCTGGTTACCATGGTGAGGGTAGGAACGTAGATCCTGGTTACCATGGTGAGGGTAGGAACGTAGATCCTGGTTACCATGGTGAGGGTAGGAACGTAGATCCTAGTTACCACGGTGAGGGTAGGAACGTAGATCCTGGTTACCACGGTGAGGGTAGGAATGTAGATCCTGGTTACCATGGTGAGAGTAGGAACGTAGATCCTGGTTACCATGGTGAGGGTAGGAACGTAGATCCTGGTTACCATGGTGAGGGTAGGAACGTAGATCCTGGTGACCATGGTGAGGGTAGGAATGTAGATCCTGGTTACCATGGTGAGAGTAGGAACGTAGATCCTGGTTACCATGGTGAGGGTAGGAACGTAGATCCTGGTTACCATGGTGAGGGTAGGAACGTAGATCCTGGTTACCATGGTGAGGGTAGGAATGTAGATCCTGGTTACCATGGTGAGAGTAGGAACGTAGATCCTGGTTACCATGGTGAGGGTAGGAACGTAGATCCTGGTTACCATGGTGAGAGTAGGAACGTAGATCCTGGTTACCATGGTGAGGGTAGGAACGTAGATCCTGGTTACCATGGTGAGGGTAGGAATGTAGATCCTGGTTACCATGGTGAGGGTAGGAATGTAGATCCTGGTTACCACGGTGAGGGTAGGAACGTAGATCCTGGTTACCACGGTGAGGGTAGGAACGTAGATCCTGGTTACCACGGTGAGGGTAGGAACTTAGATCCTTGTTACCATGGTGAGGGTAGGAACGTAGATCCTAGTTACCACGGTGAGGGTAGGAACGTAGATCCTGGTTACCACGGTGAGGGTAGGAACGTAGATCCTGGTTACCATGAGGGTAGGAACATAGATCCTGGTTACCATGGTGAGGGTAGGAACGTAGATCCTGGTTACCATGGTGAGAGTAGGAACGTAGATCCTGGTTACCATGGTGAGGGTAGGAACGTAGATCCTGGTTACCATGGTGAGGGTAGGAACGTAGATCCTGGTGACCATGGTGAGGGTAGGAATGTAGATCCTGGTTACCATGGTGAGAGTAGGAACGTAGATCCTGGTTACCATGGTGAGGGTAGGAACGTAGATCCTGGTTACCACGGTGAGGGTAGAAACGTAGATCCTGGTTACCACGGTGAGGGTAGGAACGTAGATCCTGGTTACCATGGTGAGGGTAGGAACGTAGATCCTGGTTACCACGGTGAGGGTAGGAACGTAGATCCTGGTTACCATGGTGAGGGTAGGAACGTAGATCCTGGTTACCATGGTGAGGGTAGGAACGTAGATCCTGGTTACCATGGTGAGGGTAGGAACGTAGATCCTGGTTACCACGGTGAGGGTAGGAACGTAGATCCTGGTTACCATGGTGACGATAGGAACGTAGATCCTGGTTACCATGGTGAGGGTAGGAACGTAGATCCTGGTTACCATGAGGGTAGGAACATAGATCCTGGTTACCATGGTGAGGGTAGGATATGTAGATCCTGGTTACCATGGTGAGAGTAGGAACGTAGATCCTGGTTACCATGGTGAGGGTAGGAACGTAGATCCTGGTTACCATGGTGAGGGTAGGAACGTAGATCCTGGTGACCATGGTGAGGGTAGGAATGTAGATCCTGGTTACCATGGTGAGAGTAGGAACGTAGATCCTGGTTACCATGGTGAGGGTAGGAACGTAGATCCTGGTTACCATGGTGAGGGTAGGAACGTAGATCCTGGTTACCATGGTGAGGGTAGGAATGTAGATCCTGGTTACCATGGTGAGAGTAGGAACGTAGATCCTGGTTACCATGGTGAGGGTAGGAACGTAGATCCTGGTTACCATGGTGAGAGTAGGAACGTAGATCCTGGTTACCATGGTGAGGGTAGGAACGTAGATCCTGGTTACCATGGTGAGGGTAGGAATGTAGATCCTGGTTACCATGGTGAGGGTAGGAATGTAGATCCTGGTTACCATGGTGAGGGTAGGAACGTAGATCCTGGTTACCATGGTGAGGTTAGGAACGTAGATCCTGGTTACCATGGTGAGGGTAGGAACGTAGATCCTGGTTACCATGGTGAGAGTAGGAACGTAGATCCTGGACCATGGTGAGGGTAGGAACGTAGATCCTGGTTACCACGGTGAGGATAGGAACTTAGATCCTGGTTACCACGGTGATGGTAGGAACGTAGATCCTGGTTACCACGGTGAGGGTAGGAACGTAGATCCTGGTTACCATGGTGAGAGTAGGAACGTAGATCCTGGTTACCATGGTGAGGGTAGGAACGTAGATCCTGGTTACCATGGTGAGGGTAGAAACGTAGATCCTGGTTACAATGGTGAGGGTAGTAACGTAGATCCTGGTTACCATGGTGACGATAGAACGTAGATCCTGGTTACCATGGTGAGGGTAGGAACGTAGATCCTGGTTACCATGAGGGTACGAACATAGATCTTGGTTACCATGGTGAGAGTAGGAATGTAGATCCTGGTTACCATGGTGAGAGTAGGAACGTAGATCCTGGTTACCATGGTGAGGGTAGGAACGTAGATCCTGGTTACCATGAGGGTACGAACATAGATCTTGGTTACCATGGTGAGAGTAGGAACGTAGATCCTGGTTACCATGGTGAGGGTAGGAACGTAGATCCTGGTTACCATGGTGAGGGTAGGAATGTAGATCCTGGTTACCATGATGAGGGTAGGAACGTAGATCCTGGTTACCATGGTGAGGGTAGGAATGTAGATCTTGGTTACCATGGTGAGGGTAGGAACGTAGATCCTGGTTACCATGGTGAGGGTAGGAACGTCGATCCTGGTTACCATGGTGAGGGTAGGAACGTCGATCCTGGTTACCATGGTGAGGGTAGGAACGTAGATCCTGGTTACCATGGTGAGAGTAGGAACGTAGATCCTGGTTACCACGGTGAGGGTAGGAACGTAGATCCTGGTTACCATGGTGAGAGTAGGAACGTAGATCCTGGTTACCATGGTGAGGTTAGGAACGTAGATCCTGGTTACCACGGTGAGGGTAGGAACGTAGATCCTGGTTACCACGGTGAGGGTAGGAACTTAGATCCTTGTTACCATGGTGAGGGTAGGAACGTAGATCCTGGTTACCATGGTGAGGGTAGGAACGTAGGTCCTGGTTACCATGGTGAGGGTAGGAACGTAGATCCTGGTTACCACGGTGAGGGTAGGAACGTAGATCCTGGTTACCATGGTAAGGGTAGGAATGTAGATCCTGGTTACCATGGTGAGAGTAGGAACGTAGATCCTGGTTACCATGGTGAGGGTAGGAACGTAGATCCTGGTTACCATGGTGACGATAGGAACGTAGATCCTGGTTACCATGGTGAGGGTAGGAAAGTAGATCCTGGTTACCATGGTGAGGGTAGGAACGTAGATCCTGGTTACCATGAGGGTAGGAACATAGATCCTGGTTACCATGGTAAGGGTAGGATATGTAGATCCTGGTTACCATGGTGAGAGTAGGAACGTAGATCCTGGTTACCATGGTGAGGGTAGGAACGTAGATCCTGGTTACCATGGTGAGGGTAGTAACGTAGATCCTGGTGACCATGGTGAGGGTAGGAATGTAGATCCTGGTTACCATGGTGAGAGTAGGAACGTAGATCCTGGTTACCATGGTGAGGGTAGGAACGTAGATCCTGGTTACCATGGTGAGGGTAGGAACGTAGATCCTGGTTACCATGGTGAGGGTAGAAACGAAGATCCTGGTTACCATGGTGAGGGTAGGAACGTAGATCCTGGTTACCATGGTGAGGGTAGGAACGTAGATCCTGGTTACCATGGTGAGGGTAGGAACGTAGATCCTGGTTACCATGGTGAGGGTAGGAACGTAGATCCTGGTTACCATGGTGAGGGTAGGAACGTAGACCCTGGTTACCATGGTGAGGGTAGGAACGTAGATCCTGGTTACCATGGTGAGGGTAGGAACGTAGATCCTAGTTACCACGGTGAGGGTAGGAACGTAGATCCTGGTTACCACGGTGAGGGTAGGAATGTAGATCCTGGTTACCATGGTGAGGGTAGGAACGTAGATCCTGGTTACCATGGTGAGGGTAGAAACAAAGATCCTGGTTACCGTGGTGAGGGTAGGAACGTAGATCCTGGTTACCATGGTGAGGGTAGGAACGTAGATCCTGGTTACCATGGTGACGATAGAACGTAGATCCTGGTTACCATGGTGAGGGTAGGAACGTAGATCCTGGTTACCATGGTGAGGGTAGGAACGTAGATCCTGGTTACCATGGTGAGGGTAGGAACGTAGATCCTAGTTACCACGGTGAGGGTAGGAACGTAGATCCTGGTTACCACGGTGAGGGTAGGAATGTAGATCCTGGTTACCATGGTGAGAGTAGGAACGTAGATCCTGGTTACCATGGTGAGGGTAGGAACGTAGATCCTGGTTACCATGGTGAGGGTAGGAACGTAGACCCTGGTTACCACGGTGAGGGTAGGAACGTAGATCCTGGTTACCACGGTGAGGGTAGGAATGTAGATCCTGGTTACCATGGTGAGAGTAGGAACGTAGATCCTGGTTACCATGGTGAGGGTAGGAACGTAGACCCTGGTTACCATGGTGAGGGTAGGAACGTAGATCCTGGTTACCATGGTGAGGGTAGGAACGTAGATCCTAGTTACCACGGTGAGGGTAGGAACGTAGATCCTGGTTACCACGGTGAGGGTAGGAATGTAGATCCTGGTTACCATGGTGAGAGTAGGAACGTAGATCCTGGTTACCATGGTGAGGGTAGGAACGTAGATCCTGGTTACCATGGTGAGGGTAGAAACGTAGATCCTGGTTACCGTGGTGAGGGTAGGAACGTAGATCCTGGTTACCATGGTGAGGGTAGGAACGTAGATCCTGGTTACCATGGTGACGATAGAACGTAGATCCTGGTTACCATGGTGAGGGTAGGAACGTAGATCCTGGTTACCATGAGGGTAGGAACGTAGATCCTGGTTACCACGGTGAGGGTAGGAATGTAGATCCTGGTTACCATGGTGAGAGTAGGAACGTAGATCCTGGTTACCATGGTGAGGGTAGGAACGTAGATCCTGGTTACCATGGTGAGGGTAGGAACGTAGATCCTGGTTACCATGGTGAGGGTAGAAACGTAGATCCTGGTTACCGTGGTGAGGGTAGGAACGTAGATCCTGGTTACCATGGTGAGGGTAGGAACGTAGATCCTGGTTACCATGGTGACGATAGAACGTAGATCCTGGTTACCATGAGGGTAGGAACATAGATCCTGGTTACCATGGTGAGGGTAGGAATGTAGATCCTGGTTACCATGGTGAGGGTAGGAACGTAGATCCTGGTTACCATGGTGATGGTAGGAACGTAGATCCTGGTTACCATGGTGAGAGTAGGAACGTAGATCCTGGTTACCATGGTGAGGGTAGGAACGTAGATCCTGGTTACCATGGTGAGGGTAGGAACGTAGATCCTGGTTACCATGGTGAGGGTAGGAACGTAGATCCTGGTTACCATGGTGAGGGTAGGAACGTAGATCCTGGTTACCATGGTGAGGGTAGGAACGTAGATCCTGGTTACCATGGTGAGGGTAGGAACGTAGATCCTGGTTACCATGGTGAGGGTAGGAACGTAGATCCTGGTTACCATGGTGAGGGTAGGAACGTAAATCCTGGTTACCATGGTGAGAGTAGGAACGTAGATCCTGGTTACCATGGTGAGGGTAGGAACGTAGATCCTGGTTACCATGGTGAGGGTAGAAACGTAGATCCTGGTTACCATGGTGAGGGTAGGAACGTAGATCCTGGTTACCATGGTGAGGGTAGGAACGTAGATCCTGGTTACCATGGTGAGGGTAGGAACGTAGATCCTGGTTACCATGGTGACGATAGGAACGTACATCCTGGTTACCATGGTGAGGGTAGGAAAGTAGATCCTGGTTACCATGGTGACGATAGGAACGTACATCCTGGTTACCATGGTGAGGGTAGGAACGTAGATCCTGGTTACCATGGTGAGAGTAGGAATGTAGATCCTGGTTACCATGGTGAGGGTAGGAATGTAGATCCTGGTTACCATGGTGAGGGTAGGAACGTAGATCCTGGTTACCATGGTGAGGGTAGGAACGTAGATCCTGGTTACCATGGTGAGGGTAGGAACGTAGATCCTGGTTACCATGGTGAAGGTAGAAACGTAGATCCTGGTTACCATGGTGAGGGTAGAAACGTAGATCCTGGTTACCATGGTGAGGGTAAGAACGTAGATCCTGGTTACCATGGTGAGGGTAGAAACGTAGATCCTGGTTACCATGGTGAGGGTAGGAACGTAGATCCTGGTTACCATGGTGAGGGTAGGAACGTAGATCCTGGTTACCACGGTGAGGGTAGGAACGTAGATCCTGGTTACCATGGTGAGGGTAGGAATGTAGATCCTGGTTACCATGGTGAGAGTAGGAACGTAGATCCTGGTTACCATGGTGAGGGTAGGAACGTAGATCCTGGTTACCATGGTGACGATAGGAACGTAGATCCTGGTTACCATGGTGAGGGTAGGAACGTAGATCCTGGTTACCATGAGGGTAGGAACATAGATCCCGGTTACCATGGTGAGGGTAGGATATGTAGATCCTGGTTACCATGGTGAGAGTAGGAACGTAGATCCTGGTTACCATGGTGAGGGTAGGAACGTAGATCCTGGTTACCATGGTGAGGGTAGGAACGTAGATCCTGGTGACCATGGTGAGGGTAGGAATGTAGATCCTGGTTACCATGGTGAGGGTAGGAACGTAGATCCTGGTTACCATGGTGAGAGTAGGAACGTAGATCCTGGTTACCATGGTGAGGGTAGGAACGTAGATCCTGGTTACCATGGTGAGGGTAGAAACGTAGATCCTGGTTACCATGGTGAGGGTAGGAATGTAGATCCTGGTTACCATGGTGAGGGTAGGAACGTAGATCCTGGTTACCATGGTGAGGGTAGGAACGTAGATCCTGGTTACCACGGTGAGGGTAGGAACTTAGATCCTGGTTACCACGGTGATGGCAGGAACGTAGATCCTGGTTACCACGGTGAGGGTAGGAACGTAGATCCTGGTTACCATGGTGAGGGTAGGAACGTAGATCCTGGTTACCACGGTGAGGGTAGGAACGTAGATCCTGGTTACCATGGTGAGGGTAGGAATGTAGATCCTGGTTACCATGGTGAAGGTAGGAACGTAGATCCTGGTTACCATGGTGAGGGTAGAAACGTAGATCCTGGTTACCACGGTGAGGGTAGGAACGTAGATCCTGGTTACCATGAGGGTACGAACATAGATCTTGGTTACCATGGTGAGGGTAGGAATGTAGATCCTGGTTACCATGGTGAGAGTAGGAACGTAGATCCTGGTTACCATGGTGAGGGTAGGAACGTAGATCCTGGTTACCATGGTGAGGGTAGGAATGTAGATCCTGGTTACCATGGTGAGGGTAGGAACGTAGATCCTGGTTACCATGGTGAGGGTAGGAATGTAGATCCTGGTTACCATGGTGAGAGTAGGAACGTAGATCCTGGTTACCATGGTGAGGGTAGGAACTTAGATCCTGGTTACCATGGTGAGGGTAGGAACGTAGATCCTGGTTACCATGGTTAGGGTAGGAACTTAGATCCTGGTTACCATGGTGAGGGTAGGAACGTAGATCCTGGTTACCATGGTGAGGGTAGGAACATAGATCCTGGTTACCATGGTTAGGGTAGGAACGTCGATCCTGGTTACCATGGTGAGGGTAGGAACGTAGATCCTGGTTACCATGGTGAGGGTAGGAATGTAGATCCTGGTTACCATGGTGAGAGTAGGAACGTAGATCCTGGTTACCATGGTGAGGGTAGGAACTTAGATCCTGGTTACCATGGTGAGGGTAGGAACGTAGATCCTGGTTACCATGGTTAGGGTAGGAACTTAGATCCTGGTTACCATGGTGAGGGTAGGAACGTAGATCCTGGTTACCATGGTGAGGGTAGGAACATAGATCCTGGTTACCATGGTTAGGGTAGGAACGTCGATCCTGGTTACCATGGTGAGGGTAGGAACGTAGATCCTGGTTACCATGGTGAGGGTAGGAACGTAGATCCTGGTTACCATGGTGAGGGTAGGAACGTAGATCCTGGTTACCACGGTGAGGGTAGGAACGTAGATCCTGGTTACCACGGTGAGGGTAGGAACGTAGATCCTGGTTACCATGGTGAGGGTAGGAACGTAGATCCTGGTTACCATGGTGAGGGTAGAAACGTAGATCCTGGTTACCATGGTGAGGGTAGGAACGTAGATCCTGGTTACCATGGTGAGGGTAGTAACGTAGATCCTGGTTACCACGGTGAGGGTAGGAACTTAGATCCTGGTTACCATGGTGAGGGTAGGAACGTAGATCCTGGTTACCATGGTGAGGGTAGGAACGTAGATCCTGGTTACCATGGTGAGGGTAGGAACGTAGATCCTGGTTACCACGGTGAGGGTAGGAACGTAGATCCTGGTTACCATGGTGAGAGTAGGAACGTAGATCCTGGTTACCATGGTGAGGGTAGGAACGTAGATCCTGGTTACCATGGTGACGATAGGAACTTAGATCCTGGTTACCATGGTGAGGGTAGGAAAGTAGATCGTGGTTACCATGGTGAGGGTAGGAACGTAGATCCTGGTTACCATGAGGGTAGGAACATAGATCCTGGTTACCATGGTGAGGGTAGGATATGTAGATCCTGGTTACCATGGTGAGAGTATGAACGTAGATCCTGGTTACCATGGTGAGGGTAGGAACGTAGATCCTGGTTACCATGGTGAGGGTAGTAACGTAGATCCTGGTGACCATGGTGAGGGTAGGAATGTAGATCCTGGTTACCATGGTGAGAGTAGGAACGTAGATCCTGGTTACCATGGTGAGGGTAGAAACGTAGATCCTGGTTACCATGGTGAGGGTAGGAACGTAGATCCTGGTTACCATGGTGAGGGTAGGAACGTAGATCCTGGTTACCACGGTGAGGGTAGGAACGTAGATCCTAGTTACCATGGTGAGGGTAGGAACGTAGATCCTGGTTACCATGGTGAGGGTAGGAACGTAGATCCTGGTTACCATGGTGAGGGTAGGAACGTAGATCCTGGTTACCATGGTGAGGGTAGGAACGTAGATCCTAGTTACCACGGTGAGGGTAGGAACGTAGATCCTGGTTACCACGGTGAGGGTAGGAATGTAGATCCTGGTTACCATGGTGAGAGTAGGAACGTAGATCCTGGTTACCATGGTGAGGGTAGGAACGTAGATCCTGGTTACCATGGTGACGATAGAACGTAGATCCTGGTTACCATGGTGAGGGTAGGAACGTAGATCCTGGTTACCATGAGGGTAGGAACATAGATCCTGGTTACCATGGTGAGGGTAGGAATGTAGATCCTGGTTACCATGGTGAGAGTAGGAACGTAGATCCTGGTTACCATGGTGAGGGTAGGAACGTAGATCCTGGTTACCATGGTGAGGGTAGGAACGTAGATCCTGGTTACCATGGTGAGGGTAGGAACGTAGATCCTGGTTACCATGGTGAGGGTAGGAACGTAGATCCTGGTTACCATGGTGAGGGTAGGAACGTAGATCCTGGTTACCATGGTGAGGGTAGGAACGTTGATCCTGGTTACCGTGGTGAGGGTAGGAATGTAGATCCTGGTTACCATGGTGACGATAGGAACGTTGATCCTGGTTACCATGGTGAGGGTAGGAACGTAGATCCTGGTTACCATGGTGAGGGTAGGAACGTAGATCCTGGTTACCATGGTGACGATAGGAACGTACATCCTGGTTACCAAAGTGAGGGTAGGAAAGTAGATCCTGGTTACCATGGTGACGATAGGAACGTACATCCTGGTTACCATGGTGAGGGTAGGAACGTAGATCCTGGTTACCATGGTGAGGGTAGGAACGTAGATCCTGGTTACCATGGTGAGGGTAGGAACGTAGATCCTGGTTACCATGGTGAGGGTTGGAACGTAGATCCTGGTTACCATGGTGAGGGTAGGAACGTAGATCCTGGTTACCATGGTGAGGGTAGGAACGTAGATCCCTGTTACCATGGTGAGGGTAGGAAAGTAGATCCTGGTTACCATGGTGAGGGTAGGAATGTAGATCCTGGTTACCATGGTGACGATAGGAACGTACATCCTGGTTACCATGGTGAGGGTAGGAAAGTAGATCCTGGTTACCATGGTGAGGGTAGGAATGTAGATCCTGGTTACCATGGTGAGGGTAGGAACGTAGATCCTGGTTACCATGGTGAGGGTAGGAATGTAGATCCTGGTTACCATGGTGAGGGTAGGAATGTAGATCCTGGTTACCATGGTGAGGGTAGGAACGTAGATCCTGGTTACCATGGTGAGGGTAGGAATGTAGATCCTGGTTACCATGGTGAGGATAGGAATGTAGATCCTGGTTACCATGGTGAGGGTAGGAACGTAGATCCTGGTTACCATGGTGAGGGTAGGAATGTAGATCCTGGTTACCATGGTGAGGGTAGGAATGTAGATCCTGGTTACCATGGTGAGGGTAGGAACGTAGATCCTGGTTACCATGGTGAGGGTAGGAATGTAGATCCTGGTTACCATGGTGAGGATAGGAATGTAGATCCTGGTTACCATGGTGAGGGTAGGAACGTAGATCCTGGTTACCATGGTGAGGGTAGGAATGTAGATCCTGGTTACCATGGTGAGGATAGGAATGTAGATCCTGGTTACCATGGTGAGGGTAGGAACGTAGATCATCTGGTTAATCCAGAGTTCTTCTTTTTGAGTCATGCTTTTTAAAGAATGTTAATTTTTTTAATGGAGTTCAGGATGAAGAACATCTTCTGATTTCTTCAGATATGAAGGGGGGAGACAGTGGCTCTCTTGGTTAGAGCGTTCGCTCGCGTACTGGAATTTAACCGTAAGTTCGCGGGTTTGCATCCCCCTGAGTGCAGGTCTAGGGTCGTTGGAGAAGATACCTAACCCTCCTTTTCTCCCACTATTGAGCCGTCTAGGCAGCCTGCTGCGGCGCAGCAGTGCTGCATAGAAATGTCCCCGGAGAGGGATTAGTGTTAGAGGTTTTAAAGTCAGAGAGGTCAGACTGAGATTGTTTGGACATGCACAGAGGAGAGAGAGAGAGTACATCAGAAGAAGGATGCTGGGTTTGGAACCACCAGGAAAGAGGACTAGAGGAAGACCAAAGAGGAGGTTCATGGATACAGTGAAGGAGGACATGAAGATAGTTGGTGTGACTGAAGACCGAAGTGTGAGTCCGTCTGAGCCTGTTCAGTCCATCATGAAGGCAGCGAGATGTTGGAGGGATCCAGCTCCTCTGGATTGGATCCCTGCTTTTTACGGATGATGTTATCCTGTTGGTTTCATCGGGTCGTTATCTGGAGCTCTTGCTGGACCGATTTGCCGCTGAGTGTGAAGCAGCCAGGATGGAAATCAGACCCTCCAAATCCAGGTCAGGTACGGGGTCCTGAACCAGACCTACTGGAGAGATTATGTCTCACAGCTGGACAGGGAATGCTTCGGGATCCTCCTTGGTGAGCTGGAGGATCTAGTCGGGGTGAGGGAAGCCTGGGCTTCGCTCCTGAGGCTGTTGCCCCCGGCGACCCAGCCCCGGAGAAGAGGAAGACGACGGAACGGAACTCAGGTTTCCTTCCACTCTCCAAAAACATACAGTACATGTTAGGATAAATAGTCCCAAGTAAAGGTGTGTGTGTGTGTGTGTGTGTGTGTGTGTGTGTGTGTGTGTGTGTGTGTGTGTGTGTGTGTGTGTGTGAGTGTGTGTGTGTGTGCATCCTGGCTCTCACTTTAAAGCCTCCGGGTCAGGCTGCAGCACTCACCACAACCTCGTTAAGGAATAAACGATTCATAAAACAAAACGATGAAGGTGATTTAAATAATTAATTAAAATATTCTCTTATTTTCTCTGAACTTTTTTTTCAAAGAAGCTTTAAATTTTAAAAAAGCTAATAAATTAATCCTTAAACGTTGAAATAAGATGAGATTTTTTTCTTTGCTTCAGAGGTCAGACTGATCCGGAGTGATCCGGACTGATCCGGACTGATCTGGGACTCTGAGTCGTTCTGTCAGCTCATCTTTCAAAGCACCACGCTCCATAAAAGGTGAGCCTTAAACTGATTACCTGATCAGGTGAGTGATGGCAGAGCCCGGGATAAATGAATTTACAGTAAATGAAACGTTGAAGTGAAGCAGTGAACGGGAAGCTGTCCTGGGATCAGCCATCACTGTGGAGGTGAAGATGGAGGTTCCACGTCCACAGAACTAAAAAAAAACAACAACAAAAAGCTTCACATTAATGATCATCGGTCTGTTTGAAACACAGACATCCTTTTCTTCCTGCAGACCAGGGGTGACCTACGTTTTATGTCCCCAGATCAACTTTTCAAATATCAAACCTCCTGAGATCTACCGATCCGGCGTTACCATCGTGAACTCCAAGAGATGGTTTCCGGTCAGCAGGAAAACGACCCTCACGACACATGTTGTTGTTACACAACCATTAGACATCATAAACACATATCACAAACACACACTCTCAAACACACACACGCAAATTCCTCACACACACTGACATTTTCCACGTGCAAGCAGCGCTTTCGTAGGGGGAGGGACCAACACAGCAACAGACGCTGCTCATTGGTTACAGGCTTGACAACATGATTTCACGTCACAGAAAAGGAGGGAATTTTATTTACAGTGATGTAAATTTAAAAACTAATACATAAAAACATAAAAAAATGTATATCACAAAAAAAAGCTTTGCTGAGATGAGCTCGTGAGCGCGTTTTCTACCCACAAAAACACGGCAGAAAAAAGGAAGAAAACTTCTCATTTTCACAGTGAATGAGGAAGAGTTCTTTTTACTAACGTGAAAGAAAACTGTGTGTGTCTCATCCGCGGTACGACTGTGGTGACGCACAGTCGCACCGTCCTTATTTTGAAAGGAGTAGATTTTTGTTAAATTGTTTCTACAAACATGGGTCAGAGTTTATGATTTGATAACTGTTGTAAAAATTGAAAAAGATTTCATGCAAAATGTTGTGGAAGTGATCATTTGAAAATGAAAGACTTGGATCTTGCAGATTGAAATGTATCTGTTTCTGTTTAATCATAATGAAATAATTATTATGATGGATCATTAACGATCAGTGTCTTCACATCATTAATAATAATATCAAATTAAACTGTGTAACTTTGTTATTTCAGAAGTGTTTTATCAGTGTTAGCCCTTTGCATTACTCCGTCCCCTCATGGTCCTAACCTTACATCCCAGATTCCTCCTCATGGTCCTAACCTTACATCCCAGATTCCTCCTCATGGTCCTAACCTTACATCCCAGATTCCTCCTCATGGTCCTAACCTTACATCCCAGATTCCTCCTCATGGTCCTAACCTTACATCCCAGATTCCTCCTCATGGTCCTAACCTTACATCCCAGATTCCTCCTCATGGTCCTAACCTTACATCCCAGATTCCTCCTCATGGTCCTAACCTTACATCCCAGATTCCTCCTCATGGTCCTAACCTTACATCCCAGATTCCTCCTCATGGTTCTAACCTTACATCCCAGATTCCTCCTCATGGTCCTAACCTTACATCCCAGATTCCTCCTCATGGTCCTAACCTTACATCCCAGATTCCTCCTCATGGTCCTAACCTTACATCCCAGATTCCTCCTCATGGTTCTAACCTTACATCCCAGATTCCTCCTCATGGTCCTAACCTTACATCCCAGATTCCTCCTCATGGTCCTAACCTTACATCCCAGATTCCTCCTCATGGTTCTAACCTTACATCCCAGATTCCTCCTCATGGTCCTAACCTTACATCCCAGATTCCTCCTCATGGTCCTAACCTTACATCCCAGATTCCTCCTCATGGTTCTAACCTTACATCCCAGATTCCTCCTCATGGTCCTAACCTTACATCCCAGATTCCTCCTCATGGTCCTAACCTTACATCCCAGATTCCTCCTCATGGTCCTAACCTTACATCCCAGATTCCTCCTCATGGTTCTAACCTTACATCCCAGATTCCTCCTCATGGTTCTAACCTTACATCCCAGATTCCTCCTCATGGTCCTAACCTTACATCCCAGATTCCTCCTCATGGTTCTAACCTTACATCCCAGATTCCTCCTCATGGTTCTAACCTTACATCCCAGATTCCTCCTCATGGTTCTAACCTTACATCCCAGATTCCTCCTCATGGTCCTAACCTTACATCCCAGATTCCTCCTCATGGTTCTAACCTTACATCCCAGATTCCTCCTCATGGTTCTAACCTTACATCCCAGATTCCTCCTCATGGTCCTAACCTTACATCCCAGATTCCTCCTCATGGTTCTAACCTTACATCCCAGATTCCTCCTCATGGTCCTAACCTTACATCCCAGATTCCTCCTCATGGTTCTAACCTTACATCCCAGATTCCTCCTCATGGTCCTAACCTTACATCCCAGATTCCTCCTCATGGTTCTAACCTTACATCCCAGATTCCTCCTCATGGTTCTAACCTTACATCCCAGATTCCTCCTCATGGTTCTAACCTTACATCCCAGATTCCTCCTCATGGTTCTAACCTTACATCCCAGATTCCTCCTCATGGTTCTAACCTTACATCCCAGATTCCTCCTCATGGTTCTAACCTTACATCCCAGATTCCTCCTCATGGTCCTAACCTTACATCCCAGATTCCTCCTCATGGTTCTAACCTTACATCCCAGATTCCTCCTCATGGTTCTAACCTTACATCCCAGATTCCTCCTCATGGTTCTAACCTTACATCCCAGATTCCTCCTCATGGTCCTAACCTTACATCCCAGATTCCTCCTCATGGTTCTAACCTTACATCCCAGATTCCTCCTCATGGTCCTAACCTTACATCCCAGATTCCTCCTCATGGTCCTAACCTTACATCCCAGATTCCTCCTCATGGTCCTAACCTTACATCCCAGATTCCTCCTCATGGTCCTAACCTTACATCCCAGATTCCTCCTCATGGTTCTAACCTTACATCCCAGATTCCTCCTCATGGTCCTAACCTTACATCCCAGATTCCTCCTCATGGTCCTAACCTTCCATCCCAGATTCCTCCTCATGGTCCTAACCTTACATCCCAGATTCCTCCTCATGGTTCTAACCTTACATCCCAGATTCCTCCTCATGGTCCTAACCTTACATCCCAGATTCCTCCTCATGGTTCTAACCTTACATCCCAGATTCCTCCTCATGGTCCTAACCTTACATCCCAGATTCCTCCTCATGGTTCTAACCTTACATCCCAGATTCCTCCTCATGGTCCTAACCTTCCATCCCAGATTCCTCCTCATGGTCCTAACCTTACATCCCAGATTCCTCCTCATGGTCCTAACCTTACATCCCAGATTCCTCCTCATGGTTCTAACCTTACATCCCAGATTCCTCCTCATGGTTCTAACCTTACATCCCAGATTCCTCCTCATGGTCCTAACCTTACATCCTAGATTCCTCCTCATGGTTCTAACCTTCCATCCCAGATTCCTCCTCATGGTTCTAACCTTCCATCCCAGATTCCTCCTCATGGTTCTAACCTTACATCCCAGATTCCTCCTCATGGTCCTAACCTTACATCCCAGATTCCTCCTCATGGTTCTAACCTTACATCCCAGATTCCTCCTCATGGTCCTAACCTTACATCCCAGATTCCTCCTCATGGTTCTAACCTTACATCCCAGATTCCTCCTCATGGTTCTAACCTTACATCCCAGATTCCTCCTCATGGTTCTAACCTTACATCCCAGATTCCTCCTCATGGTTCTAACCTTCCATCCCAGATTCCTCCTCATGGTCCTAACCTTACATCCCAGATTCCTCCTCATGGTCCTAACCTTACATCCCAGATTCCTCCTCATGGTTCTAACCTTACATCCCAGATTCCTCCTCATGGTTCTAACCTTACATCCCAGATTCCTCCTCATGGTTCTAACCTTACATCCCAGATTCCTCCTCATGGTTCTAACCTTACATCCCAGATTCCTCCTCATGGTCCTAACCTTACATCCCAGATTCCTCCTCATGGTCCTAACCTTACATCCCAGATTCCTCCTCATGGTCCTAACCTTACATCCCAGATTCCTCCTCATGGTTCTAACCTTACATCTCAGATTCCTCCTCATGGTCCTAACCTTACATCCCAGATTCCTCCTCAAACATGTCGGACATTAAATATTAAAACAAACAAAAAGTCGTCCCAACAGGATGATGGAAGTCATAAAACCACACGTTTCCACTGTGATTATTAATGACGACACCCTGCAGGAATGAAACCCACACCAGGGATCAGCTGCAGTGATTTATGAATCCGTCTGCGTCGTGCAGCCAAACACGCATCCTGCACATGCATCCTGCACACGTCCTGCTAATAATGATAAATCACATGATGCAGCGTGATGCTGAATAATGAATGCACGTCTCTGTCTCACACGTTAAACATGTACTTATTACAACATGAATAATTAATCTAAAGACAGAACGGAGAGGTGGAGCTCTGGAAAGACAACACACACACACACACACAGTGAGACATATACACACACAGACACACACACACACACACACAGTGAGACATATACACACACACATACAAACATCCACACACAATCCTAGGGGCAGTTTGGCACCGGCTAATCAACTTAGCATGCATGTCTTTGGAGGGTGGTAGTAAACCGGAAACTTCTTTTCTTCTTCCATCATTTCCCTCCAGGGGGCGCCACAGCAAGTCAGTTTCTTCCATCTAACCCTATCTCCTGCATCCTCTTCGGTCACACCAACTATCTTCATGTCTTCCTTCACTGTATCCATGAACCTCCTCTTTGGTCTTCCTCTAGTCCTCTTTCCTGGTGGTTCCAAACCCAGCATCCTTCTTCTGATGTACTCTCTCTCTCTCCTCTGCACATGTCCAAATCATCTCAGTCTGACCTCTCTGACTTTAAAACCTCTAACATGTGCTGTTCCTCTGATCCTGTCCATCCTGGTCACTCCCAGAGAGATCCTCAGCATCTTCATCTCTGATACAAACATCTCTGTTTCCTGTCTTTTACTCAGTGATACTGTCTCTAGACCAATCAGCATGGCCGCTCTCACCACACTGTCTCTAGACCAATCAGCATGGCCGCTCTCACCACACTGTCTCTAGACCAATCAGCATGGCCGGTCTCACCACACTGTCTCTAGACCAATCAGCATGGCCGCTCTCACCACACTGTCTCTAGACCAATCAGCATGGCCGGTCTCACCACACTGTTTCTAGACCAATCAGCATGGCCGGTCTCACCACACTGTCTCTAGACCAATCAGCATGGCCGCTCTCACCACACTGTCTCTAGACCAATCAGCATGGCCGCTCTCACCACACTGTCTCTAGACCAATCAGCATAGCCGCTCTCACCACACTGTCTCTAGACCAATCAGCATGGCCGCTCTCACCACACTGTCTCTAGACCAATCAGCATGGACGCTCTCACCACACTGTCTCTAGACCAATCAGCATGGACGCTCTCACCACACTGTCTCTAGACCAATCAGCATGGCCGCTCTCACCACACTGTCTCTAGACCAATCAGCATGGCCGCTCTCACCACACTGTCTCTAGACCAATCAGCATGGCCGCTCTCACCACACTGTCTCTAGAACAATCAGCATGGCCGCTCTCACCACACTGTCTCTAGACCAATCAGCATGGCCGCTCTCACCACAGATTTGTACACTTTTTCTTAACGAGGAAATTTCTGTGCTATATTGCAGGCAGCCACGACAGCACCAATGGTGGGAGGAATGGGGGTTTGGTGTCTTCTCCAAGGGTTCAGTGGGATGCAACCAAAAAATGTAAAACAAAATAAAATAATTGATGTAAAGGACGTGACGCAGGTCAGGGGTTAGGTCCTCCCCCTATTGGAGGGGTTTAAATACATGTGCTGTTCCACTGATGTACTCAGGAGGAAACCGAAGTACCAAAAGAAAATACACATAGACAAGGGGAGAACATGCAAACTATACACAGAAAGGACAGTGTTCCAAGCCTCGTCCGGGACTTGAACCCTGACATTCTTGTTGTGAGGCCACCGTGCTACCCACTGCGGCACCGTCGCCACGCAAATTGCTCACGCAAAATGGAAATACTTCTATGTTTGCAAAACAAAAAAGTTCTTTTCTACGACGGATCGGTCCTGAACGAACGAGGATTAAACGTATCGCTTCTTTTCTGCATCTTTTTTTGGTGAGCATCAAAAACAACGTCTGAAAAAAGAAGCAGAAACCTTGACCCACTTTCAGACCCCAGAGGTTTTTAAATGTTTTCCTAATCATGCCAAGCCTCCGCCGGGCATCGGGGAACCAAATTCTTTTTGTTATTTTAACCCTCAAACAAAAAGCCAGTTTGAATAAATTCCCACGATGGTCTCATTAAGAAAATAAAGCCGACAAACACGTTAAAAATAAACCTGCAGATTCTGGATCCTGTCTTTGATGAGCTTCATCTTTCATTAGGATCCGATAATCCAATCAAACACTGCCCTCCTTCGGTTTAATTAGGTAATCTACATCCCAGAACGCCAACCATCCCGCCCGCTAATCCAATATTTACTTGTATTTTTGTTTGAGAGTGACAGAGATGAAGCATGGGTGTGAGGGTGTAAACCTCGGTGTTCCGGGAGGGAACGAGCAGGAGGTCGTTAATGAGAAGTTCTTCCTTCATTACGGAGCATGTAGCTGCAGGCCGGGATTAGAGGTCCACAGAGTCCCAGTGAATTATTGATCAGTGCAGCGCTGCATGTGGGGGCTGCAGGAGGTCAATTTATTACTTTATTAGACACAATTCAGCAAAGACATGAGGGGAGCGGATGAGAGGGTCGAGAACGGGCTCAAAGGTCTGAACTGAGAAAAGAAAACATCTGAAGACCCTAAAAGTTTGCTGCTGACATCATCATTATGAGACCCAAACTTTCCAACAGTTAAAGAACAAGTTCTGTCTGGAGTTTCTGGAGTTTATAACTGAGCAGGTTTTTGACGTGTTGGGATTAAGGATGTAAGGATTAATCTTTAGTTCCATCCCGTCAGCTTCCACTTATCCTGGGCCGGGTCGCGGGGGCAACAGGCTTCTCTCATCTGTCTCAGCTGCATCTCAGCTGCATCCTCTAGCACATCCATTTCAGCCACTTGTATCCATGATCTGATTCTTTTGGTCACCACCCACAGGTGGTTACCATGGTGAGGGTAGGAACGTAGATCCTGGTTACCATGGTGAGGGTAGGAATGTAGATCCTGGTTACCATGGTGAGGGTAGGAATGTAGATCCTGGTTACCATAGTGAGGGTAGGAACGTAGATCCTGGTTACCATGGTGAGGGTAGGAATGTAGATCCTGGTTACCATAGTGAGGGTAGGAACGTAGATCCTGGTTACCATGGTGAGGGTAGGAATGTAGATCCTGGTTACCATAGTGAGGGTAGGAATGTAGATCCTGGTTACCATGGTGAGGGTAGGAACGTAGATCCTGGTTACAATGGTGAGGGTAGGAATGTAGATCCTGGTTACCATGATGAGGGTAGGATCGTAGATCCTGGTTACCATGGTGAGGGTAGGAACATAGATCCTGGTTACCAGGGTGAGGGTAGGAATGTAGATCCTGGTTACCATGGTGAGGGTAGGAACGTAGATCCTGGTTACCATGGTGAGGGTAGGAATGTAGATCCTGGTTACCATAGTGAGGGTATGAACGTAGATCCTGGTTACAATGGTGAGGGTAGGAATGTAGATCCTGGTTACCATGATGAGGGTAGGAACGTAGATCCTGGTTACAATGGTGAGGGTAGGAATGTAGATCCTGGTTACCATAGTGAGGGTAGGATCGTAGATCCTGGTTACCATGGTGAGGGTAGGAACGTAGATCCTGGTTACCATGGTGAGGGTAGGAACATCGATCCTGGTTACCATGGTGAGTGTAGGAACGTAGATCCTGGTTACCATGGTGAGGGTAGGAACGTAGATCCTGGTTACCATGGTGAGGGTAGGAACGTAGATCCTGGTTACAATGGTGAGGGTAGGAACATAGATCCTGGTTACCATGGTGAGGGTAGGAACGTAGATCCTGGTTACCATGGTGAGGGTAGGAACGTAGATCCTGGTTACAATGGTGAGGGTAGGAACGTAGATCCTGGTTACCATGGTGAGGGTAGGAACATAGATCCTGGTTACCATGGTGAGGGTAGGAACATAGATCCTGGTTACCATGGTGGGGGTAGGAACGTAGATCCTGGTTACCAGGGTGAGGGTAGGAATGTAGATCCTGGTTACCATGGTGAGGGTAGGAACGTAGATCCTGGTTACCATGGTGAGGGTAGGAATGTAGATCCTGGTTACCATAGTGAGGGTAGGAACGTAGATCCTGGTTACAATGGTGAGGGTAGGAATGTAGATCCTGGTTACCATGATGAGGGTAGGATCGTAGATCCTGGTTACCATGGTGAGGGTAGGAATGTAGATCCTGGTTACCATGGTGAGGGTAGGATCGTAGATCCTGGTTACCATGGTGAGGGTAGGAACGTAGATCCTGGTTACCAGGGTGAGGGTAGGAACGTAGATCCTGGTTACCATGGTGAGGGTAGGAACGTAGATCCTGGTTACCATGGTGAGGGTAGGAACGTAGATCCTGGTTACCATGGTGAGGGTAGGAACGTAGATCCTGGTTACCATGGTGAGGGTAGGAACGTAGATCCTGGTTACCATGGTGAGGGTAGGAATGTAGATCCTGGTTACCATGGTGAGGGTAGGAACGTAGATCCTGGTTACCATGGTGAGGGTAGGAACGTAGATCCTGGTTACCATGGTGAGGGTAGGAACGTAGATCCTGGTTACCAGGGTGAGGGTAGGAACGTAGATCCTGGTTACCATGGTGAGGGTAGGAACGTAGATCCTGGTTACCATGGTGAGGGTAGGAACGTAGATCCTGGTTACCATGGTGAGGGTAGGAACGTAGATCCTGGTTAGCATGGTAAGGTTAGGAACGTAGATCGACTTGTAAATCGAGAGCTTTGTTTTTTTGGCTCAGCTCCTTCTTTGACGGACCGATGCAGCGTCCTAGTTATTGCTGATGCCACACCGATCCGCTTAATTCGATTAATCTGTTTATGTAAAAACATCTTAAAAGGACGGAGCGTTCATGAGTGGAGGAAGGATGGAGCTGGAGATGAATGGATCACTGCAGCGTCTGTGAGTCCCTCCAGGATGTCGATATCCTTCTGTCTCTAGAGACAACGAAGTCTGAACCTGGATAGTTATTCACCTGTGGCTGAATAAACCGATGCGGGAGCTGCAGCTCCTACCACAGTTACTGCATATGTGACAGGTGGTATGAGTCATGGGTGGAGCAGTGGCAGACTGACTTCTCTGCTGTTTCTGGGTCTTTGTGGCCTTGCACTGAATCTCTCTGTTCTCCTCAGCCTGCTTGATACAGATTCTGACAATTGTACGCCACCTGTAGAGATCAGAAGTCACTGACTCGAGATCTGCTGCATTGATGTTACATGACTTCAGATCCCTCTTGAAGGTGTCTCTGTTCAGCAGGGCAGGCCGTCCAGTTGGCCGTGTTCCTGTGGCAAGCTCCCATAGAGCAGGGGTGTCCAAAGCCGATCCTCGATGGCCGGTGTCCTGATGGTTTTCCACACGTTCCTGGTTCAATCCAGCTGATGAACAGAAAGTTAAATCAACAGCCAATAAAACCTGGCACAGTGACTCAATTAACTGGATCAGGTGTGTGGATGTAAGAACATATAGAAAACCTTCAGGACACTGGCCCTCGAGGACCGGATTTGGACACCCCTGCCTGGATGTTCTTTGGAGTACGACCATCGTCCATCCTCCATCCTAGCCAGTGCAGGTGCCTCTGGGAGAGGATGGTGAACATTCTGGACATGCTCATCTTGGTCAGGACGTCCACATTGGAGACTCGATCCTGCCAGGTGATGCAGAGGAGACGTCTAAGGTTACGCAGGTGGAAGGAATTCCAGTACAGCTCAGCACTTTTTTTCAGGAAGCATGATTCCAACCAATCAACACATTTCAGTCACACAACCTTCATTAAGATCAAACTGATGATTTTCATCCTGGCTGTAGTACTGAAGGTGTTCACAAGCGGGCGCCAGACAGAAAAGATCATCTCTATTGTTCTAAAGGGTTTCCTATTTAAAAAACAAAAACAGTAATAAGACTTTTAACTGTGTCCCACTCAGTGCTCCATTCACTGAGTTTTCCAGTGTTTTTTTCATCCTCATGTTCCAGGAGGATCTGGTCCTGTGAGACCACATGGAGGCCTGAAAACGGCTTCCGCCCCCCCCCCCCCCAAAAAAAAAAAGAACCAAACACACTGTTTTCTTTCTGCTGCAGGAGCTGCTGACAGAGATGTGAGAGAGGAACTGAGGGAGGGGTGAGGGGGCTTCATGAAGGATGGAAGAGAACAGAGGGAAGATGTGGAGCACTGGGGGGGGGGGGATTCTGAGGCAAGCAGGGAGCGTCATGAAAGCAGACAGCACCACCTGCTGGAACAACATGGAACTCTCAGATGAAATGTTTTCAGTGTTTCTTCTAAAAACAGGTTCATCAGTTTCTCTTCTTCACCTCCAGAAATAAACAAGCATAAATCTTTATTTAAATAAAAATAAGGACGACACGGTTCGTTAATTTTATAAACTTTTAGGCACAGCTGAGGCGGTGGAAGGATCTGGTTCCTCATGATTAGGTCTGTGCTTGCCGCAGATGTTGTGTTCGTCGGGTGGGGATCTCCGACTCTCACTGGACCCATTTACTGCCGAGTGTGAAGCTGTCGGGATGGCAATCAGGGGCCATGGTCCTCACCCAGAAAAGGGAGGAATGCCCCCATAGGTCAGGGGTCCTGCCCCAAGTGGAGGAGATTTAGGAGGGACAGATGGATCGATGCCACGTCTACAATAATCAAGATGCAACATTGGTTCATTGTGGTGAAAAAAAGGGCTGAGCCAAAAAAGCAAAGCTCTGGATTTACAAGTCGATCTACGTTCCTACCCTCACCATGGTAACCAGGATCTACGTTCCTACTCTCACCGTGATAACCAGGATCTACGTTCCTACCCTCACCGTGGTAACCAGGATCTACGTTCCTACCCTCACCATGGTAACCAGGATCTACGTTCCTACCCTCACCATGGTAACCAGAATCTACGTTCCTACTCTCACCGTGATAACCAGGATCTACGTTCCTACCCTCACCGTGGTAACCAGGATCTACGTTCCTACCCTCACCATGGTAACCAGGATCTGCGTTCCTACCCTCACCACGGTAACCAGGATCTACGTTCCTACCCTCACTGTGGTAACCAGGATATATGTTCCTACCCTCACCATGGTAACCAGGATCTACGTTCCTACTCTCACCACGGTAACCAGGATCTACGTTCCTACTCTCACCATGGTAACCAGGATCTACATTCCTACCCTCACCACGGTAACCAGGATCTATATTCCTACCCTCACCATGGTAACCAGGATCTACGTTCCTACCCTCACCGTGGTAACCAGGATCTACGTTCCTACCCTCACCGTGGTAACCAGGATCTACGTTCCTACCCTCACCGTGGTAACCAGGATCTACGTTCCTACCCTCACTGTGGTAACCAGGATCTACGTTCCTACCCTCACCATGGTAACCAGGATCTACGTTCCTACCCTCACCATGGTAACCAGGATCTATGTTCCTACCCTCACCATGGTAACCAGCAGTGGGTTTTAACCGAAAGACCAAAACCACGGACACAAGCATTTGAAATTATCTTCCTCTGCAGGGTTGTTTGGCTCCCACTCAGAGATAGAGTGAGGAGCTCTGAGTAGAGCTGTTGCTCCGCTGAGTCGAAAGAAGTCAAATGGGGTGGTTCGGGCATCTGGTTAGGATCCCTCCCTCTTGGTGAGGTGTTCCATCCCACCAGAAGGAGACCCAGAGGCAGACCCTGGACCTGCTGGAGAGACTATGTCTCACAGCTGGACAGGGAACACCTTAGGATCCTCCTGGGTGAGATGAGGGATGCAGCCTGGGTCAGGAAGCCTGGGCTTACCATCTGACTCTGTTGCCCCAGTGACCCGACCAGAGTGAGCAGAAGAAAGCAGAACATGTTGGATTGTTATTAACGTTAATGTTGGAATGTTTTTTTTTTTTTTTTTTTTTGAAAACATAACCAGAGACTTTTAAAATGAGTCTTTGCTCAGACATTGTGGCGGGAAACACAATCTGTTCTCATCAAATAAAAAAACCTGATGTAGCAACACCGACCTCTGCTGGAAAAACATGTGAGCAGCTGAACAATTCAATTTTATTATTCAGCCCAAAAAATCACAGAATTTCTGTGAGGAGGGGAAAAAAAGAGGAATGTGTAAACACAAATACACAGCAAGAAAAATAACTAACAAATACTAACTAAACAAGACTAACTAACTAACTAACTAACTAAACAATATCATTAATCCTTCATGATACTGAAGTGGTTAAACTTCAGTATCATCCCTGAAGTTTAATCACATCTTCATCTTATCGTGGAAACATCTGTAAGTGTCATGATGGTGGTGAGGGTGGTAAAGTAGGACCCTGATGCATCCAGTTTATTAAAGCAAGTTCAGAACCGGACCAGAGGGAGACCTCGACCAGACGTCGAGGGGAGCAGAAGGATGGAGTTTGACTGGACGATGAGGGACCAGAATGTTGAGCTCGGCTACATGAAGACCAGAGATATGAGCTCAGAAAGAAGGACCAGGAGCCAGGGTGAGGAACCAGGATGACAGGGTGCACCATCATGGCTGCTTGAAGGCAGCATTGCAGGCCAGTGGAGCAGTGTGCAGAACGGGAAGCAGCAGAGGAATGATCCAACCACGGGGTGAGGGAAACCGGGCCTGAGGATTGGGACCACGTGTGTCAAATTAGGGCATGACGCCCCTGTCATGAGAGGGGCATCATGACAGGTAAGTAAAACGAACATCTGGCCTGATGCTGCTGAGAGGAAATTATAACTGGGGATCGATCCACATCAGGAGTCAGCCAGCTCATTACTACAGAGATCACAACTACAGGAGTTCTCCTGAATCCAGGAGACACGGTCACCCACACCAGGCATATTTATTTGATCTGTCCTGATCCTCCTGTCATCTGGAACACTTCCTCCAGATCCTGTCCTCAGACCTCCTTCTGTCCACCCTATCATCTCTCCATGATGTCTCCAGCTGCGTCCTGTCTTCCTCTGGTGTCCTTCACGTCCTTGTCAGATCGTACCCTGATGCACTGCGGTGCTGCACCCTGCTCCACTGGTCTGCAGTGCTGCTGTCATACAGCCATTATGGTTTCCCTCCACAGGGCCGCGGCTCCCCATACACGCACTACGCCCTTATACACAGGTACACACACAGGTGCTCGTTTTGTCCTAGACTTCACGCCCCCCCCCTTTATAAAATTCTGGATCCGCCCCTGGATTCATGTTTTTTTGTTTGCTTCAGCAACACAAAACAAAAGGAAACGTTGATCAGACCATTTCTATCCATCCCTTATCACTATGACAACCCTTCCCAGCCAACACCCTGGTCTGTTAGAGATTCTTCTGGTTTGTTTCTCCGACCAATATAAACACTCGCTTGTCTCTAGAACCAGGAAGTTGGAGTGATTGACAGGCTGTGAACCAATGGTTTCTGTTCTCCGTATAAAACATTAGGATTTCACACCCGGTCTGAAGTTTAACCCTTTAACAATCTTCTGAACTGTTTCTCCCTGATGGAGAGGAAGGGGGGGTCAGAGTCCATCCCGGCTGATTTCAAAGCAAGAAGCAGGATACACCCTGAAAAGGTCATCAGTCTCTTGCTGGGCCCACACAGACAGACAGCAATCCACACACACACACACACACACACACACACACACACACACACACACACACACTCTCCATTGCAGCCAATCAACCCAACATGTATGTTTTTGGAGGAAACCAGAGAAAACCCACACATACAAAGGGAGAACATGCAAACTACACACAGAAAGACCAGTGTTTCAAATCTCATCCCCACTCTGGGGACTCAAACCCCCACCTCCTTAATGTGAGGTCACCGTGCAGCCTGCAGTTTATTAATTCAGTCTAACCAGTGAACAGAATTATGTTCTGTTCCGTCATCTTCCGCTTCTCCGGGGTCGGGTCGTGGGGGCAACAGCGACAGACGGGCAGCCCAGGCTTCTCTCACCCGGCTGCATCCTCCAGCTCACCCTGAAGGATCCCAAGTCGTTCCCCGGCCAGACGTGAGACATAGTCTCTCCAGCAGGTCCGGGGGTCTGCCTCTTGGTCTCCTCCCAGTGGGACGCGCCCGAAACACCTCGCCAGCGAGGCGCTTGGGCAGCATCCTGACCAGATGCCCTAACCACCCCATCTGGCTCTTCTCGACCTGGAGGAGGAGCGGCTCGACACCGAGCTCCTCCCGGAAGGCAGAGCTCCTCACCCGGTCACTGAGTGAGAGCCCAGCCACCCTGCAGAGGAAGCTCATTTATGTTACATCACAAAAATAAAGCAGGTCAGGTGGGGGATTATTTAATAAAACAACCTGCTCTTTTATAAATCCTAGTGAAGGATAATTGGTTGGTACGACACCTAAAATAAAAATGAGAAAAATTTAATCTGAATGTTGAGAAGCAGCTGAACTTCACCATGGTAACGAGGCTGCTCACAGGACGTCTCCTGATTGTGTTTCTGTGGACTCTCAGAGGCTAGAAGAG
Organism: Neostethus bicornis; assembly: GCA_902685375.1. Classification (NCBI taxonomy): domain Eukaryota; kingdom Metazoa; phylum Chordata; class Actinopteri; order Atheriniformes; family Phallostethidae; genus Neostethus; species Neostethus bicornis. Next base: position 1,149,727 of record LR738547.1, on the reverse strand, counting down.
ACGAGCACAGATGTCTCAGGATGTAATTACTGTCTCTTCTCCAACATCCCAGAGGACCGTCCTGCCCCAGAGGGATTCACATGCTGGCTCTCATTAAACCCTGGATCAGGATGAACGGACCTGGATCACTGAGCTGAAGCAGAACAGATCTGTGTTGAGACGGTTTTTAGTTTTCTTTTGGTCGGAGACGGAAAAAAACTCTCACAGAAACAACTTTAATCTGACAGAAAAAATATAAATATATATCAGATCACTTTAATTACAGACGTAAGCATGTCTGTATCTTTATACAGTATGTGATACAGTAAGTGTAAACAGGAATCAGGGGCGGATCCAGATGGGGCGCACACCCCACTTTTTTGGTCCAAAAAAAAAAATCCACAGAGTACCATCAAAGATATCTATACACTTATAAATCTACCGTAATTTCACGACCATTAGGCGCACCGTACGAAAAGGCGCAGTCTCAGTCACACACCGCCTTACAACAACACACACGCAGGCATGCAAATGTGTGTATTAAAAATAGATCGGGAGCAAAACTGAGTTTGGTTGTGTTTTATTTAAGTAGTAACGATACTAAACAAACACATTACCGGTAATAGTCTTTATTCAAATCCATCAAAGTCCTCATCCTCTGTTTCAGAGCAGGTCCACTTCGCTCCTCGCTGTCAAAGTCACTGTCTGTACTGTGCGGCTCCTCAGAAAGGATACCAGCTTTTGAGAAAGCTCGGATAACAGTACCAGCAGACACGTTAGTCCAAGCATCTACAATCCATTGGCAAACTGTAGCGTAACTCGCCCGGCGCTGCCTTCCACCCTTCAGTCATCCATCGCTCCCACGCCGCTCACACTTCACTCTTTAACGTTCTCATGCCTTTTCTTTCAGGTCCGCCTCGCGGGCACCGCGTTTTCTTTCAGGTCCGCCTTTTCTCACACACAAGGCACACCGCACGTAAAGACACACCGCTCATTTTGAATAAAATCTAAGATTTTTTTATGCACCTTATAACCGTGAAATTACGGTATTTTTGTCAGTTTTCTGTTCTCGCTCAGACGGCTCGTTTTGGTCCAGGTCCATCCAATGTTCCCTCTGAGTTTTTATGAGCTTCCTGAGCAGAAGGGGGCGGAGCTAAAACTTGTACTCTTTTGTGACGTCACCAGTAGTGACGAGCCAAACTCCGAAGCAGCGCTTTGAAGCTGTTTATTTCAGAAAGAAAGAAGAAAGAGACATGCTGCGGAGTTTTGTCTCATTTTCTCATTTTATTTTGTGCGCTGCAGAGGTTTTCTTGTGCGTTGTTAATCTGCGAGCAGTGTGTAATTGCGCAGGCGCAGCTTAGAGGGAAGATTCAGTCCATCTGTTACGTCACATGTTTTCAGAGGAAATTACCATATAAGGACAAACAATGTCTGACGTGGGCGTGGCACATACAGACATAAAGAGTAGACCCCTCATTGGCTGCTGCAGCCGCCATCTTGGATCGGTAGACCTGATGTGTGAGCCTGTGTGGTGGGTTCGGGTTCTAATCAGAGGACTCAGGGATTCCTTTTCACATCTAAGACTGAACGTTTTTATTGTTCTGTGTTTAAATCCACTCGTGATTTTTTTTTTTTTTTTTTTTAATATACTTTACTCATCCCTCACCAGGATATTTGTGTGCTGCATTTCACTGCAGCAGGCTGCCACCTATGACGGTGCCAATGGTGGGAGAAACGGGGGGTTGGGTGTCTTCTCCAAGGACCCTAGACGTGCACTCAGTGGAAATCGAACCCACAAACTTTCGGTTGACTTCCAGTTCACAGGTGAACGCTCTAACCACTGAGCCACCGTCTCCATTATCTACCTAACGTTAGCTCCCCGTGTTTGTTTACATTTCGGATGAAGGATGGCTCGCTGGGTTAGGTGACCGTCCTGTAACCAGAGGGTCACCCGTTCGATCCCCCGCTGGAAGTTCAAGTCCAGGTGTCCCATAAATATGACAAATTACAGACCCTAACCCAACCCACCAGAAGACTTGATGTCACAACGATCACATACAAAATAAACATCTTTTATCAGTTTATAAAATCATGATGTTCACTTTTTAAATGGGCACGGTGGCCTCACAGCAAGAAGGTTCGAGTCCTGGGTGGGGACGAGGCTTGGAACACTGTCCTTTCTGTGTGTAGTTTGCATGTTCTCCCCGTGTCTGCGTGGGTTTCCTCCGGGTACTCCAGTTTCCTCCCACCCTCCAAAAACATGCATGCTAGGTTGATTGGCCGGTTCCAAGTTGCCCCTAGGAATGAGTGTGTGTGTGGATGGTTGTATGTGTGTGGCCCCATGACAGACTGGCAACCTGTTCGGGGTGTACCCTACCCTTCACCTTAAATCGGCCAGGATGGGCTCCGTCACCCCCGAAAGGGGCAGACGGATAAGAAGACGAGTGAATGACTGACTTTTTAAATGGTGTATTTTGGGTCAAATTATTTCTCTCTGTAACCTCTCACTCTGTCTCACTCTGTCTCACTCTGTCTCACTCTGTCTCACTCTGTATCACCCTGTCTCACTTTATCTCTAATCTTACGGATCACTCTTTTAACCCTCCGTATTCTCTTGGTTGAGCCGTGAGAAGATCTCTGTCGTTCTGATTCATCAGGAGAAGCGGCGACGTGGAAAATTCTCTCCGAGCTTTTGCAGGTCAGATTAAAAGAGCCTCATGAGGCCATGATGATCCCTGTCCTGCTCTGAGTGTTTCTGTCTGGTTTGATGAATAAAAGAGCTCCGTTCCAGGATCAGACAGATTCAGTCTCCTTGTTTTCTTCCAGCCTGGTCCTCCATCTAACCCCCCTCCAGCCAGGTACCACTCCCTCTTTGTGACTCAGCCTCTTTACATCAGGAGCATCACAACATCAGGAGCAGCATCTTTCTCCTGATTTGTTTTTTTATAAACATGGATCTTTCTGTGACCCTGTGACCGGGTGGAGCATCATGGAGATAGACTCGTGTCTGAGGAACTCCTTTTTTTTATTCTCATCTCTTATTGGCTGATTTATTCTTGGATTTTACTTCATTTTTTCAGGAAAATCAAATATTTTCTCTCAGACTTAAAATGATTTAAATTTGAGTCAAGAAAAGAAAACAAGCTCTTTTTTTCTCTTTGTATTCATTTTTCTTCTTATTGTAAGAAAAATAAGAATATTTGAGGAGCGAGCGAAGCGAGGGAACGAGGGAGGAGCGTGAGGTGAGAAAAGAAGGCGTGACAGAAGAGGGACGTCCTGAGATGCTGAGCTGGTTGATAGAGGACGAGATGTCGGTCCAGGAGCTGCTCCAGAGAGTACACTGTGTCATCACACATGTCGGTAAGTCTGAGCAGAGACCATGTAGGATGAGGGGACCGGGGGTCTCCCATCAGCACCGCTCAGAGATGGAGGGATGGAGGGAACCAGCATCCCTCCCATCAGCACCGCTCAGAGATGGAGGGATGGAGGGAACCAGCATCCCTCCCATCAGCACCGCTCAGAGCTGGAGGGATGGAGGGATGGAGGGAACCAGCATCCCTCCCATCAGCACCGCTCAGAGCTGGAGGGATGGAGGGAACCAGCATCCCTCCCTTCAGCATCATGGGAGGATGCTGAAGGCTCGGAGGGACGGAGCAGACCAGCATCCACCCATGAAAGGAACACGAATTCAGTCCAAAAGCAGGAAAGAAAGAAAATGTCTCCCAGGCCGAAGCGGCTCGTCTATTGAAGGCTAATTTCACACGGAGGAGATGAATGACTTCATTCCCAGCAGCGTCCCTCCCCCCGTCTTCCCTCCCCTGTCCTTTCCTCCTCCTTCCTTCCTGCTGCTCTGCTTCCATCCGGGTGGTTTTTAGGGAAGTAGGTTAACGTGCCACGCTGAGGATGGATGCGTTACATTCACAGCAGACACGTTAGAAGCAGTGAGCGTATTTCAAGCAGAGCAGAGGGAACATGTTTGATCCGTGTTGACTCCATGTTTCTGATTTTTTTAGAATCCTGGAGAAACATTAGCATCATGTCCAGTTTAATTTCATGCAGAATGAAAAACAGACTGAGATAAATCAGCTAATTAAGCAGCTCTGAGTTTAAATGTTCATCACACTGTGAGGTGTGGTCCTAGCTTCACCCTCGGGCCTGGCTTCATGGGGGCTCCTCATGAAGCAGTGGCTCCTCATTAGGGGTTTTTGAGCTATGCTTTGTCCAGCCGCTCACCTTGACCTGGTTATTTAGGGTATTAACCCCCAGACAAACAGCTGTGAGGATCATTGGGGTAAACCGCTCAACCCCCGTCGATGTGGTCCTGTTGGCTTCATCGAGCCTCAATGACTTGATTTCACTGAACAGATAAGCTGCTGAGTGAGAAACAGCCAGGATGGGAGTCAGCACCTCTAAATTAGAGACCGTGGTCCTCACACGGGAAAGAGTGGGGTGGTCCCTGCAGGTCAGGGAGCCTCCCGAACGCCTCGCTGGTGAGGCGGAGACTCACTCCAGGAGGAGACCCAGAGGTAGAGAGAGAGACTATGTCTCACATCTGGACAGAGAACACCTTGGATCCTCCTGGGTGAGCTGGAGGATGCAGCCGGGGTGAGAGAAGCCTGGGTTTCCCGTCGGAGGCTGTTGCCCTCACGACCCGGCCCTAGATAAACAGAGGATGACAGAACGGAAAGCGTTAGTTTGGGTATATACAGAAGTTGGGTCAGGGAGGGTTTTTATGTAAAATGACAGACGTTGGTGGACTTCACTGAAAAAATAGAAACTCATTTAGAAAAACTTTCTTCCAAAAAAGTCTGGAGCAAAGAGGGACGTATACGTCTAAAAACACACTGAGTGTACGTATATCTACGCCTCACAGTGGGCACGCTGTACGATCTGATAGTCTGCTGTGAGTGAACCACTCAGACTGTACCAGCAAAATTAAACAGAGCTTCTTCTACAGGTTTTGCCTCCATGTGCTTGTTGCCATGGTTACAGTTATATATCAGAGTTTAAGTGTAACGTAACAACGTCTGAGCCAGCCAATCAGGACGGAACCCCACTGCTGCTTCTACAGTGCCGTGTTTCCACCAGAGACCACAAAAACTCACCAGTTCTTGTAACCTCCTGTACACAGAGACACCAAGACGTGCCTTTAAGATGAAAATCAGACTGATCTTAAAGTTTTTGTACGAGTGTACGTCCAGCAACACACAGCGAGATTCCATCTTGTGTAGATACGAAACTCTGGACTGAGAGAGACGAGGTGAACGAGGACCGTAAGACAGTGCTGAGGTGTGCTGGAGGCGTGATAGAGGAGGTGGGACTGCATCAGGGATCGGTAGAGAACAGGTGGAGGAAAAGCGGAAGAGGTGGAGGTTAGTTCTGGAAAGAAGAGGAATGAAGGTTAGCTGCAGTGAGACAGAGAACGTGTGTGTGGAGGAGAAGAGTGACGTTACAGAGAGACGGAAAAGAACTGAAGACATGAAGGTAGCTGGGGGTGTAGGATAGTCTCTGATCGTGTGGGGTGTAGGATAGTCTCTGATCATGTGGGGTGTAGGATAGTCTCTGATCGTGTGGGGTGTAGGATAGTCTCTGATCATGTGGGGTGTAGGATAGTCTCTGATCGTGTGGGGTGTAGGATAGTCTCTGATCATGTGGGGTGTAGGATAGCCTCTGATCGTGTGGGGTGTAGGATAGTCTCTGATCATGTGGGGTGTAGGATAGTCTCTGATCATGTGGGGTGTAGGATAGTCTCTGATCGTGTGGGGTGTAGGATAGTCTCTGATCGTGTGGGGTGTAGGATAGTCTCTGATCATGTGGGGTGTAGGATAGCCTCTGATCGTGTGGGGTGTAGGATAGTCTCTGATCATGTGGGGTGTAGGATAGCCTCTGATCGTGTGGGATGTAGGATAGTCTCTGATCATGTGGGGTGTAGGATAGTCTCTGATCATGTGGGGTGTAGGATAGTCTCTGATCGTGTGGGGTGTAGGATAGTCTCTGATCGTGTGGGGTGTAGGATAGTCTCTGATCGTGTGGGGTGTAGGATAGTCTCTGATCGTGTGGGGTGTAGGATAGTCTCTGATCGTGTGGGGTGTAGGATAGTCTCTGATCATGTGGGGTGTAGGATAGTCTCTGATCATGTGGGGTGTAGGATAGTCTCTGATCGTGTGGGGTGTAGGATAGTCTCTGATCGTGTGGGGTGTAGGATAGTCTCTGATCGTGTGGGGTGTAGGATAGTCTCTGATCGTGTGGGGTGTAGGATAGTCTCTGATCGTGTGGGGTGTAGGATAGTCTCTGATCATGTGGGGTGTAGGATAGTCTCTGATCGTGTGGGGTGTAGGATAGTCTCTGATCGTGTGGGGTGTAGGATAGTCTCTGATCGTGTGGGGTGTAGGATAGTCTCTGATCGTGTGGGGTGTAGGATAGTCTCTGATCGTGTGGGGTGTAGGATAGTCTCTGATCATGTGGGGTGTAGGATAGTCTCTGATCGTGTGGGGTGTAGGATAGTCTCTGATCATGTGGGGTGTAGGATAGCCTCTGATCGTGTGGGGTGTAGGATAGTCTCTGATCGTGTGGGGTGTAGGATAGTCTCTGATCGTGTGGGGTGTAGGATAGTCTCTGATCGTGTGGGGTGTAGGATCCTTTTCAGAGAACACAGACGATCAGACATTGATCTCACTGTTAGACCAAAACACTAAAGACCAAACAGATGGACGAATCAAACGAGCCCCTCTCCCTCCCGTTAGAGGAGGATCAGTCTCACCAGGAAGTCAGATTAGATCATCCAGGAGGAAATAAACCTGATGTAAACCTGTTCATGTGGTGACTCAGCCCTGATGGTCTCTGAGGAACGTGAGAAACGGTGTGTGTGTCACGATGCAGTCAGAAAGCTTTGGGGTGCAGGATACCCTCTGCTCATGCAGGATCATGACACCTGGATCGGTATCTGTGACTTTAGTCTTGTTTATGTTCCTCTCAGACGTTCCGTGTGTGGATGAAAATAAAGCATAGATAAATGAGAACCAATAGGAAGACAGTATTTTAATAAGACAGAGTTTTCATTCTACCAGCAGGGGGCAGCACAGCCAGTCTCACACCAGATCACCACCAACATCTTCAGGGTTTATTTACTATGAACCGTGGGATCTCAGACTGAGCAGCACTGCGGGTGCTTAAGGTCGGGATGTGAGAGACTGGTGCTGCTGGTGAACATGGTTTGTAGTTCAGAGGCTTCATTCACTGAGAAATGTGTCGATCTTTGGCTGAAAACTTTGTTTTTCATTGTGACTTAAACCACGCAAACTTCAGATTGATCCAAACCATCATGACTTTCTTCATGCAGGAAACCATCATAAATCTCAGTGCAAAGCAGCTTGATCTCCATCCTGCTCCAACCACACCTCTGGAAGTCTAACGATGGGATGCATGCAGATCCTGAGCCGCCTTGAACTTACACAGTTCTCCACTTTGACACTTTAACTGCTCAGATCGTGTAGAAGTGGTCGTCTCTGATCTGTGGGCTGACAGACGGTGGACTAATGTGGATGTTTCATCTTTAGAATAGAATAAAAAACTTTATTTGTCCGACACAATGTGACAGAAATCCCACCCTATAGACTTATGGACGGTTATTGTTCAGGGCTTTGATTACAGTTGGATTTTTTTTCATGTAGTTTTGTATGTAGGGGGGTAAAGGAGTGATGACGAGGGTTTGATGGGTCTTCTGGTGAAACGATTATATTCCGGCTTGATTAGTGATTTTTTTTAGAGTTTTGTTTTGGGTTCAGGGGACGGGAAGTTATACCAGGATGTGATTTTTAAAGTGAGGATGGATCGTATTAACGATGGTGAACCATCAACTCCGTGTAGTTCCTCATTCATCCAGGAGTGATCCATTCTGGACAGTTTAATTCTTGATCGAGACGTTTCGACTTCCATCCGGAAATCATTTTCAATCTGAATGAAATGGACTGAAAACTGGATCTATTTATACTAACCTGAGTAAAAAGTAAAAAAAATAGTAAGAAGGGCTCGACCAATGAGCCTGTGTTACCTATGATGGCCGTGAATGGCTCCTATTGTAGCCACAGACCAGTAAACGAACCTATTATAAAAATGCTAAAAGCCTAATGAATAGAAATTCCTGCTAATGAGAGACGTGAAACTGGGTCACGAGGTGTCATCTTTAGTCCATGGCTTCAAAAGGCTGCTGTAAATACCGGGCAAAATGTATCTAACGCCTCCACTCCGATTCAGAGAGGGACTCTCTTTCATCACAAAGATGGCTTTCCTTTGAAAGAGGGGTGAAGGGTTCGTTTACTGGTCTGTGGCTACAATAGGAGCCATTCACGGCCATCATAGGTAATACAGGCTCATTGGTCGAGCCCTTCTTACTATTTTTTTTACCTTTTACTCAGGTTAGTATAAATAGATCCAGTTTTCAGTCCATTTCATTCAGATTGAAAATGATTTCCAGATGGAAGTCGAAACGTCTCGATCAAGAATTAAACTGTCCAGAAAACTTTTTTGAAACTTTTTCTACTATGGTGAACCTTGATTAGAATGGTTTTAGTTTAATGAGCGGGTGAAGGAGCTGAAGTGCAGTGCAGTATCTACATTCCTACCCTCACCATGGTAACCAGGATCTACGTTCCTACCCTCACCATGGTAACCAGGATCTATGTTCCTACCCTCACCATGGTAACCAGGATCTACGTTCCTACCCTCACCATGGTAACCAGGATCTATGTTCCTACCCTCACCATGGTAACCAGGATCTACGTTCCTACCCTCACCATGGTAACCAGGATCTACATACCTACCCTCACCATGGTAACCAGGATCTACGTTCCTGGATTGTTTCAGACACGTACCATCTACGTGTCTGAAAGAACAAGATCACGGATACAACAGGCCAAAATGAGCTCCTTCTTTGGGTGGGTGGTCTCTTTCTTAGAGATAGAGGGAGGAGCTGAAAATAGAACTGTTGCTCCCCTGAGTTTAGAGAAGTTAGATATGGTGGTTTGGGTGTCTCCTGAACGCCTCACTGCAGAGGTGTTCCGTCCCACTGGGGAGAGACCAAGAGGCAGACCCTGGACCTGCTGGAGAGACTATGTCTCATATCTGGACAGGGAACACCTCAGGATCCTTCAGGGTGAGATGGTGGATACAGCCGGGTTGAGAGAAGCCTGGGCTTCCTGTATGAGGTTGTTGCCCCCGGCGACCCAACCCCAGATAAGTGGGAGACAACAGAACGGAACACGACTGCTTCAAGTTAGTTATTTCATAGCGTTCATCATTAACCACCTCTGAGTTAATGACAGGTGGAGGATTATCGTTCGATGACTTGGTGTTGACTTTTTCTTTTTTGTAGATTTCATAAAGATGTCTTTGTTATTTTGTGGGTCGTCCAGACTGGGGCAGCAACGCAGCTTTTTTTACCAGATGTTTGTCTCATTTTTATCAAAGAAAAAAGCTCTGAACAAGTTTGGAAAATAATCAAAGTATTCTTAAGTTCTATAAAAACTCATTATGAAACTTCACAGTTTCATAATGAGTGTTTTTGCCCGGTTTTTAGTTTCTTTAAGGAACATGAAGTTACTTTCATTCATGATCTGAATCTGGTTTAAAACCTCGGACCCGCCCGAGGTGTTCCGTTCCCTTCTTCGAGGTGTGTGTTTGAGAAAAACTCTCTTCTTTGTTTGATTTTTATCGTCCAGCTGGAATTTATTAAAGAGATGAATTCAAAGTTTTTTATTGTAAAGTGTGGACGAGCTGAAGGAGTGGCCTGGAGATCTGAGAGTAAACATGGAAGCATGGAGGGAGGGAAGGGGAAGTCCCACACACACACACACACACACACACACACACAGACACACACACACACACACACACAGACATGCCTGGATCACACATCCTAACTCAGTATGCCTGCGAAACCCAAAGAGGAAACCCTGACGTCTGAGCCGGGCGTGTGTGTGTGTGTGTGTGTGTGTGTGTGTCTCCTCTGCTCCTCCATCTGGATGCTGGTCTGACTTCACAGCGTCTGGATGTAGTCTGAGACAGAGATCAGCAGCATGGGATCCGTCATATGTAAGTGATGTGTGTGTGTGTTCCTGACAGTGGTGGTGAATGGTTGCTGGTTCAAGTCTCTTTCTGTTTTTTAGATTCAGGAGAATCTTTGCGTTTCATTCTAAAAGATCTGAACATCGTGGCGCTATCTGGTGTCTCCGCTCTGTTTAATTTCACTCCTGCTTCTAGGTCAGGGATCGCCCGGTTCGGAACGGAATCAGTGACTAGCGCTGCGGTTTGTTTTAGAAACCATTCCTGAAAATTTAAACCCAGAATTCCCAATCGTTCCAAAGTTTTATTCAGAAGAAAGACGTGGTCGCTCTGCTGCTGATGGGGTTTGGGTTGAGGGTGTGGTCACAGGGCAAACGACAAAACGGGCAATTCATTCATCGACGGAGGCACAAGTCGGTCCGACTGTGAAATACGTGTGTGTGCGTACGGCTAACACTTTCATTTTGAAGGCCCTTTGCTCTAACCATAACCTCGTTGTGGTTCTGTTACTGAATGAGATCAATAAAACTAAACATTTTCTAACTGACGGATCCAACCAATCAGAACCACCGGTGTGATAAACACGGGCAGGAAGACCAGCAGAGATGTCCAAGAGATGAGAGATGTCCAGCGTGTCCAAAATGAGATGGTTCCGTTCCGTCATCTTCCATTTGTTCTGAGGTCGGGTCGCAGGGGCGACAGCCTCAAACGGGCAGCCCAGGCCTCTCTCTCCCCGGCTGCATCCTCCAGCTCACCTGGAAGGATCCCAAGTCGTTCCCCAGCCAGCTGTGAGACATAGTCTCTCCAGCAGGTCCGGGGTCTGCCCGTTGGTCTCCTCCCGGTGGGACGTGCCCGAAACACCTCGCCTGCAAGGCGCTCGGGAGACATCCCGACCAGATGCCCGAACCACCTCATCTGGCTCCTCTCGACCTGGAGGAGGAGCGGCTCGACACCGAGCTCCTCCCGGATGGCAGAGCTCCTCACACAATCCCTGAGTGAGAGCCCAGCCACCCTGCGGAGGAAGCTCATTTCGGCAGCTTGTACCCGCGATCTCATTCTTTCAGTCACCACCCACAGCTGGTTACCATGGTGAGGGTAGGAACGTAGATCCTGGTTACCATGGTGAGGGTAGGAACATAGATCCTGGTTACCATGGTGAGGGTAGGAACGTAGATCCTAGTTACCACGGTGAGGGTAGGAACGTAGATCCTGGTTACCATGGTGAGGGTAGGAACATAGATCCTGGTTACCATGGTGAGGGTAGGAACGTAGATCCTGGTTACCATGGTGAGGGTAGGAACATAGATCCTGGTTACCATGGTGAGGGTAGGAACGTAGATCCTAGTTACCACGGTGAGGGTAGTACCATAGATCCTGGTTACCATGGTGAGGGTAGGAACATAGATCCTGGTTACCATGGTGAGAGTAGGAACATAGATCCTGGTTACCATGGTGAGGGTAGGAACGAAGATCCTGGTTACCATGGTGAGGATAGGAATGTAGATCCTGGTTACCATGGTGAGGATAGGAACGAAGATTCTGGTTACCATGGTGAGGATAGGAATGTAGATCCTGGTTACCATGGTGAGGGTAGGAACATAGATCCTGGTTACCATGGTGAGGGTAGGAACGTAGATCCTGGTTACCATGGTGAGGGTAGGAACATAGATTCTGGTTACCATGGTGAGGGTAGGAACGTAGATCCTGGTTACCATGGTGAGGGTAGGAACATACGTAGATCCTGGTTACCATGGTGAGGGTAGGAACGTAGATCCTGGTTACCATGGTGAGGGTAGGAACGTAGATCCTGGTTACCATGGTGAGGGTAGGAACGTAGATCCTGGTTACCATGGTGAGGGTAGGAACGTAGATCAACTTGTAAATCGAGAGCTTTACTTTTCGGCTCAACTCTCTCTTAACCACGACGGACCGATGCAGCATCCTAGTTATTGCTGATGCCACACCGATCCGCCTGTCGATCTCCCGCTCCATCCTTCCACCACTCGTGAACAAGACCCCGAGATACTTAAACTCCTCCACTTGGGGCAGGACCCTCTCCCTGACCCGCAGGGGGCATTCCACCCTTTTCCGGGCGAGGGTGAAGGAGCAGCACAAAAACACGCAAAGCCAAACCAGACGGCGGCTCAGAGACGGATCAACAGGAGGTTAACGTGACTTGGTTCTATCATAGTGAGTACGTTTCAGTGCATGTGTTACGTGCCTGGTCATGCACACGTCACGTCCGGTCCCGACCAGAAAGCAGTGATTGGTTAAATAAAAAAGTGGGTGAACCCGACTCTGTGAGGTCAGACTGTTTCCATGGAGATAAAGAAACGTTTCATTCTCAGCAGGATGAACAAAAAGAGACTTTCTGTCTCTTTAAGGAAAGAATGAAAGAACATTTTTAAACCGAGTTCAATCAGAGCTGAATTTCACACCCACACAAACTTCCCTCGTAAATACCAGGCTGGTACAAGCGGGTGCCATGGCAACGCAGTGTTTCTGCATGCTGGATTTTCCATGTTGGAAAAGAAGGAGGAAAGTTTGGAAAGAGGAAAAGTTAAAGAGCAGAAAACAAAGTGAGAGAAGCAGAAAACAAAGTGAGAGAAGCAGAAAACAAAGTGAGAGAAGCAGAAAACAAAGTGAGAGAAGCAGAAAACAAAGTGAGAGAAGCAGAAATCAGACGGAGGAGAATGTTTTTAAAGATTGATGAGGTTCAGAACGAAGGAACCAGCTTCATCTGTAGATCATGTCGTTAAACTTCCTCTGATTGTTTTCTTGGACCGACGCCTTCTTCCCCCTCTTTCTTCTTTCCTCTTACCTTGGAGACCACCACCCATAAATAACCCTGCAGGAGGTTTTAAACAGACTGAGTAACTCTGGTTCTGACCTCTGGTTTCTACGGTAACAGACTCAGAAGGTGTCCGTGGACACTGAAGCAGGAAGGTGACGTCTTTCAGTCAGAAGAACAAAACAACAACAATGGCGGACGTCCTGCTGCGTCTTCTCTCTGTTCCAGTAAAACCTGAGAGGAATGAAGGAGCAGCAGTCAGGTGCCCATGCCAGGGTCTCTGCCAGTCATTCAAACTGCTTCGCTCTGTTTGGATGAGTCGCCCGTCTTTAAAAACAAACCATTAGAAACCCAGTTGGTAAAACTTCAGTAGTCGTGGCATCTTTCTGTCTCTAGAGACGATGGAGTCTCCACTGGGTGCTCGGTTCTACTGCCAGCCTGTTGATTTCTAAGCTTCATGCACCCAGGGTAGGGTGGTACTTTATTGCCCAGAGGTTGCCCAGATTGAGGTACACAACAGTGCACGAGACTTGCTATTTAAAGTGTTCATTAATAATAATAATAATAAAAATTTTATTTATAACACACTTTCTATCTCCAGTGGAGATCTCTAAGTGATACAATGATAAAAAAAAAAGAACAACAAACAGCAAAATTATATAAAACCACAAAAAACACTAAAAACTTTGTTAAAAAGCCTTTAAAAATAAAAATGTCTTCAGTCTTTTTTGTGGAGCCCTCAAGCTCTCTGGAAGATCGTTCCAGAGCCGTGGAGCAGCTGCCTGGAAGGCCCTGTCCCCCATAGTGGAGAGTTTGGTCCTTGGTTGGTGCAGGAAGGAGGAGGAGGAGCGCAGGTCTCAGACAGTGGTGTGGAGGGTTAGGAGGAGGAGGAGCGCAGGTCTCAGACAGTGGTGTGGAGGGTTAGGAGGAGGAGGAGCGCAGGTCTCAGACAGTGGTGTGGAGGGTTAGGACGAGGAAGAGGAGCGCAGGTCTCAGACAGTGGTGTGGAGGGTTAGGAGGAGGAGGAGGAGCGCAGGTCTCAGACAGTGGTGTGGAGGGTTAGGAGGAGGAGCGCAGGTTTCGGACAGTGGTGTGGAGGGTTAGGAGGAGAAGGAGGAGCGCAGGTCTCGGACAGTGGTGTGGAGGGTTAGGAGGAGGAGCGCAGGTTTCGGACAGTGGTGTGGAGGGTTAGGAGGAGGAGGAGCGCAGGTCTCGGACAGTGGTGTGGAGGGTTAGGAGGAGCGCAGGTCTCGGACAGTGGTGTGGAGGGTTAGGAGTTCTTGGAGATAAACAGGTGCAGTGCCGTGTATGCACTGATGGGTGAGGAGGTCTGTAACAAGTAGCCAGTGGAGGGATTTGAGGATGGGAGTGATGTGGTCATATTTGCGCCTCCTTATCAGGATCCGGGCAGCGCCGCCCCTGCATGGGATCCCTACAATCAGGGCATTACAGTAATCCAGCCTGGAGGAGATGAAGGCGTCCGGTTTGGAAAGACATGGACGTAGCCTGGCTGTATTTTTAAGAATTAAGTATGACAATAATAATAATAATAATAAAGCCGTGATCGTCTGAAGCGCTTTTCTGGACGCTCAAAGACGCTTCACATGGTCCTTATTCACTCACTCCGTACCAGGTACACCCATGGTACACCCATGGTACACCCATACACACACTGCCATGCAGGGTGCATTCCAACATCATCAGGAGCGAATGGGGGTTCGGTGTCTTGCTTAAAGACAACTCTGCATGCAGGTTCGGCATCGAACCGGCAACCTTCTGGTTACAGGACGGTCGCCCTACCCACCATGTAACCTTCCAGTTACAGGACGGTCGCCCTACCCACCATGTAACCTTCTGGTTACAGGATGGTCACCCTACCCACCATGTAACCTTCTGGTTACAGGACGGTCACCCTACCCACCATGTAACCTTCCAGTTACAGGACGGTCACCCTACCCACCATGTAACCTTCTGGTTACAGGATGGTCACCCTACCCACCATGTAACCTTCTGGTTACAGGACGGTTGCCCTACCCACCATGTAACCTTCTGGTTACAGGATGGTCACCCTACCCACCATGTAACCTTCTGGTTACAGGACGGTCACCCTACCCACCATGTAACCTTCTGGTTACAGGACGGTCGCCCTACCCACCATGTAACCTTCTGGTTACAGGGCGGTCGCCCTACCCACCATGTAACCTTCTGGTTACAGGATGGTCACCCTACCCACCATGTAACCTTCCAGTTACAGGACGGTCACCCTACCCACCATGTAACCTTCTGGTTACAGGACGGTTGCCCTACCCACCATGTAACCTTCTGGTTACAGGACGGTTGCCCTACCCACCATGTAACCTTCTGGTTACAGGACGGTCGCCCTACCCACCATGTAACCTTCTGGTTACAGGACGGTCACCCTACCCACCATGTAACCTTCTGGTTACAGGACGGTCACCCTACCCACCATGTAACCTTCTGGTTACAGGACGGTCACCCTACCCACCATGTAACCTTCTGGTTACAGGACGGTCACCCTACCCACCATGTAACCTTCTGGTTACAGGACGGTCACCCTACCCACCATGTAACCTTCCAGTTACAGGACGGTCACCCTACCCACCATGTAACCTTCTGGTTACAGGGCGGTCGCCCTACCCACCATGTAACCTTCTGGTTACAGGACGGTCACCCTACCCACCATGTAACCTTCTGGTTACAGGACGGTTGCCCTACCCACCATGTAACCTTCTGGTTACAGGACGGTCGCCCTACCCACCCAGGACTCGAATCCATGACCTTCTTGCTGTGAGGCCACCGTGCTGCCGTGGTGGAACGTAATGAAGTAAATTTACTTCGTTACTGTACTTAAGTAAAATTTAAGACCGGTACTTTTTACTTTTACTCCGCTACTTTTTAAATGAGCGTTTTACATTTTTTGTTACATTTTCCGTCAGAAATCTAAAGAATATACAGGTTTATTTTTTTTGGCGCATCTTGAAGCTGCATCGCCAAAATTCACCTGTAGAGAGAGCAGTTGATTACCTGCGGTCTCCAAGAGGAAGAAGAAGTAATGAATCGAGCACCAATCAGAAGCAAGAGTAAAGTCTTGATTCTGATTGGTGCTCGATTCATTACTAAAAAAAATAAATAAATAAAAAAAAACTAACATGAAAACTAACACAAATTGAAAGAGTCATAAAGTTGTTGTTCGTTGTGTTAAATTTACACAAATTGCTTTTGTACTTTTACTTACGTAGATTTTTCTTTTTGGTATTTTTACTTGAGTATTTTTTTGCTTAATTATTTGTATTTTTTACTTAAGTCCAAAAAGTGAGTACTTCATCCAGCACTGGTTCCAAACCATGATCTTAAAACTGGATCAAATACCAGAATGTAATTTTTCTGTGTTTTTACTTTTCTATCCGTTCCTTTGAGTATTTTTGGTAACTTTTCTTCTTTTTTCTCCTAAAACCATGAACGTTTCTGTTCAATCCGAAGCAGAGCAGCATCATTCTGACTGTATGACGTCACTTCCTGTTTTCTCACTTCCTTTTGGAAAATCTTTTGTTGTCTGTACGATGAGAACACGCTCACACATACGTGCACAATGCGGTTTCTGGGAACACAGTTCTGTTTATGTTCCTGAGGAAGTGGCTGAAAGGAGACATGTGACAAATGGACCAGTATTGTCTTTAAAACAATGCAGGAGTCCACATGTGCCCGCTTGCATACGTGTGTGTCACACACATGTTCCTACAGGAGTGTAAACACCTTTCAGTCTTCATCACTGCCAGTATCAGTGCTACTGTAACAGGTTAAGGCAGGAAGTAAAACATGACATCACAACGTGATCATTTACTGATAAAAACATGTTTACTTTGACTTTTTCAATCATTGGATTTAATTGAAAATATTTTATTGATCCATTCCGTTGTCTTCCGCTCATCCGGGACCGGGTCGCGGGGGCAACAGCCTCAGACGAGGAGCCGAGGCTTCTCTCACCCCGGCTGCTTCCTCCAGCTCACCTGAAAGGATCCCAAGTCGTCCCCAGCCAGCTGTAAGACATAGTCTCTCCAGCGGGTCCGGGGTCTGTCTCTTGGTCTCCTCCTGGTGGGACGTGCCCGAAACACCTCACCAGCGAGGCGCTCGGTGGGCATCCTGACCAGATGCCCGAACCAACCATCTGGAACCTCTCGACCTGGAGGATGGAAGAGCTTCTTACCCGATCTCTGAGGAAGAGCCCATCTACCCTGCGGAGGAAGCTCATTTCGGCCACTTGTATCGACGATCTCATTCTTTCAGTCACCACCCACAGCTGGAGACCATAGGTGAGGGTAGGAACGTAGATCCTGGTTACCATGGTGAGGGTAGGAATGTAGATCCTGGTTACCATGGTGAGGGTAGGAACGTAGATCCTGGTTACCATGGTGAGGGTAGGAATGTAGATCCTGGTTACCATGGTGAGGGTAGGAACGTAGATCCTGGTTACCATGGTGAGGGTAGGAATGTAGATTCTGGTTACCATGGTGAGGGTAGGAACGTAGATCCTGGTTACCATGGTGAGGGTAGGAACATAGATCCTGGTTACCATGGTGAGGGTAGGAACATAGATCCTGGTTACCATGGTGAGGGTAGGAATGTAGATCCTGGTTACCATGGTGAGGGTAGGAACGTAGATCCTGGTTACCATGGTGAGGGTAGGAACGTAGATCCTGGTTACCATGGTGAGGGTAGGAACGTAGATCCTGGTTACCATGGTGAGGGTAGGAATGTAGATCCTGGTTACCATGGTGAGGGTAGGAACGTAGATCCTGGTTACCATGGTGAGGGTAGGAACGTAGATCGACTTGTAAATCGAGTGCTTTGTTTTTCGGCTCAGCTCTGTCTTTACCACAACGGACCGATGCAGTGTCCATCTTGGTGGACCGGTCCAGTTTATCGTTCATTGTACGATGAGACCGTCTCCACATCAGATCCATTGAAACAGACCGGGGAAGGTTGGGACCTTCTCCGGGTGAAGTTCACCAACATGTCTTTTGTTTCGGCCTCGATCAGGTGCAGATATTCCCGGACGTTGTTCTTCATCAGGTTTAAAATGCGTGTACACGTTAAATCCCTTTAACGAGGAAGGGAGACAGAACTGCAACGTGAGACTCTGCTGTTTGATCCACAAACAGATGCTTCTGATGTTTACATTAAAAATTCATCCTTTTAAAACGTAGGTAATGCTGATGGTGTAACGTCCAATCAGGAGCAGCCAGAGACAAACGGAACACTCCAGAGGAAAAATAATCTCATTGGTTTTTGGTGTTATACAATAACTTGTGCTTTTTTTCTGCTGCTTCATTTCGTTCCGTTTTGTCGTCTTTCGCTTATCTGGGACCGGGCCGCAGGGGCAACAGCCTCAGACAGAAACCCAGGCTTCCCTCACCCTGGCTGAATCCTCCAGCTCACCCGGGAGGATCCTGACGTGTTCCCTGTCCAGCTGTGAGACATAGTCTCTCCAGCCGGTCGGGGTCTGCTTCTTGGTCTCCTCCTCCTTCCGGTGGGATGGAACACCTCACCAGTTAGGGAGGCAAGATGCCCGAACCCCCCATCTGGATTCTCTTGACCCAGAGGAGCAATGGCTTCAACCAGAGCTACTCCCTCTTTTGCTGAGAGAGACTCGTCACCTCAAAGAGGAAGCTCCTGCTTCATCGATTGATAAATTGTTTTTCTTTCCAGTCTGATGAGGTTAAACGTCTGGTTGCCATGGAGATGATGTTAAAACCTTTCAGCGTAAACATCTGTTTGGAGGATTTTGAAGCTTCAGGGTTAAAGGTTTAAATCAGTATAAAATCTTCCGGTGTCTTTTTGTCTCAGGAAACCCTGATCATTTGATCATGTAACCTCAGATCTTCCTCCTGAAGTTAAATCCTGACTCCCTTCAGGACGACCATTCGCTGGTTGAGATCGTCCACACGAGAATTCAGCAGGTTAACCTTTAAACTCCGAATCCCTGACAGTTTTCTTGATTTCTTTGGGATCCGTTTTGACTGTTAACTGAAGCAGTAGATTCACGTCTGCCTCGATCTCTTTAGCTGAAAATATGTTTATTAGGGTTTTAATTTATATTAATGACAAAATGTAAAAAAAAAAACACAGACGATTCAAACAAGAGACTAAAATCTTCTCTGAAGGAAGTCTTTCTAAAGCAGCACATGAAGCCATTTTCATTCCAAACTTTTCCAAAACAAAGGAATTGTTCTCCTGCAGGAAAACCAAGAAAAAAAAAACAGCTTACTTTTTATTGACAATAAACTCATGAGGCTCAAAACCCAGGATGGAAAGAGTGGGTCGCAAAGAAACGTAAACACCCACCTGTATGTTAGAAATTATTTTAATTTATTCCTACAAACAGCAGAATAAAGTTCAGTTCCGTCTTTATCCGCTCATCCGGGGCCTGGTCGCGGGGGCAACAGCCTCAGACGGGGAGCCCATGTTTCTCTCACCCCAGCTGCATCCTACAGCTCACCTGGAAGGATCACAGGAAGTTCCCCAGCCAGCTGAGGGTAGGAACGTAGATCCTGGTTACCATGGTGAGGGTAGGAACGTAGATCCTAGTTACCATGGTGAGGGTAGGAACGTAGATCCTGGTTACCATGGTGAGGGTATGAACGTAGATCCTGGTTACCATGGTGAGGGTATGAACGTAGATCCTGGTTACCATGGTGAGGGTAGGAACGTAGATCCTGGTTACCATGGTGAGGGTATGAACGTAGATCCTGGTTACCATGGTGAGGGTAGGAACGTAGATCCTGGTTACCATGGTGAGGGTAGGAACGTAGATCCTGGTTACCATGGTGAGGGTAGGAACGTAGATCCTTGTTACCATGGTGAGGGTAGGAACGTAGATCCTGGTTACCATGGTGAGGGTAGGAACGTAGATCCTGGTTACCATGGTGAGGGTAAGAACGTAGATCCTGGTTACCATGGTGAGGGTAGGAACGTAGATCCTGGTTACCATGGTGAGGGTAGGAACGTAGATCCTGGTTACCATGGTGAGGGTAAGAACGTAGATCCTGGTTACCATGGTGAGGGTAGGAACGTAGATCCTGGTTACCATGGTGAGGGTAGGAACGTAGATCCTGGTTACCATGGTGAGGGTAGGAACGTAGATCCTGGTTACCATGGTGAGGGTAGGAACGTAGATCCTGGTTACCATGGTGAGGGTAGGAACATAGATCCTGGTTACCATGGTGAGGGTAGGAACGTAGATCCTGGTTACCATGGTGAGGGTAGGAACGTAGATCCTGGTTACCATGGTGAGGGTAGGAACGTAGATCGACTTGTAAATCAAGAGCTTTGCTTTTTGGCTCAGCTCTCTGTTTACCACGACGGACCGATGCAGCGTCCTAGTTATTGCTGATGCCGCACCGATCCGCCTGTCGATCTCTTTTCAAGCTGACATCTTTAATTTCTTTCAGAAACTTTTTGAATACACTTTCTGTGTTTTTAGAAAAACTTCGATCTTTCCTGGATTTTTTTGGGTTTGTTTCTCAAACCAATAGAAATAATTATTTCCCACCAAAACCAGAGGGAGGGATTGATAAACTGTGGATCTGTGGTTTACGTTTACTGTAGAAAACAATAGGCTGAGGTTTATTTATTGTTGTTTATTTATTTCTCACCACTTTCAGTGAAAACAGAGTGTATTCATTCAGATTTAACCTACGACCATCAGGGACGGTGTGGCCTCTCTCTCCAGCAGCACGTCCTGACCTGCTGCTGGTCTTTAAATAAAACCCATCTAATGACAGATGAACTGGTTTTTAATCTCTGTAGAAACCTCTACCTCATCCAGATGATGTTTTCCTGTGTGTGGTAGGAATGATAATGTTCATGTTTAAACCCGATGCATCACGGCTCAGGTATGTTAAGTAGGGATCATTAGAAGATCGTACGACACTTACTTGTCTGCGGAAACAAAAAGTCTCCAGCTGTTTAACAAGCTGGAGGCTCGGGGGAGGCGTAGCTTGGCGTAGCTCACTGGTAAAATTGCCATCTCTTCAAATCCCACTGACCTCATGCCTCGGTGTCCCAGGAGAAGCCACATAACCCCCAGTTTCTCCCACCGTTGGCGCCGTCGTTGGCTGCCAGCTGGATTCATACAGTATGATAAAAAATAAAACTCAAAATAAATCCTTCTTTTTAGACGTTCCACGGAGCGGACGATCATGTTCAGAATAGAACAGAAAACTTTATGAGTGGTTAGCACAGTGGACTCACAGCAAGAAGGTCAGGGTTTGAGTCCTGAGTGTGACGAGGCTTGATTCACTGGTCTTTCTGTGTGTAGTTTGCATGTTCTTCACATGTATGTGTGGGTTTTCTCTGGTTTCCTCCAAAAACATACATGTTAGGTTGATTGGCTGCTGTGAAATCACTCCTAGGAATGAGTGTGTGTGTGTGTGTGTGTGTGTGTGTGTGTGTGTGTGTGTGTGTGGATGGTTTTGTGTGTGTGTGTGGCCCCACAACAGACTGGCTTCCTGTTCGGGGTGTGTCCTGCCTTTCACCTGAAATCAGCCAGCATAGGCTCCTACCTTCCCTGTGATACGTTTAAGGAAGTAAACAGTTCAGAAGACAAAATGAAACCAAACATTTTGTGTCTGACGCAGCAGGTCCGTGCAGCGCCTCAGTGAATCAGAAGGAATGAAGACAGGATCTTCTGAATGACATCATCAGTGATTCCTGCTTCACTATGGAACTAAAGATGGTGGACTGCTGGTGTTGTTCCACCACAGTGAAGGATCAAGATGTGGAGCTTTTAGAGACAGTTTATCATCTTATTAAGATTCACTGGAGCTTTCAACCCGGCACCACGAGCCGCTGTTCTGAAGATACTTATCACATAGTCATCATTCATTCATCCATACCAGGTACTGTTAAGATAGTGTTGGAGCCACAGCTGCCCTGAGGCAGACTGACCATCACCAACCAATCACACACACACACACACACTCCATCCAGACCAGGCAACGTGGGTGGAGTGTCTTACCCAGGGACACAGTGACACTTTAATCTCAACGGCCATCCCACTGTGGTACCTGGGGTTCTAGCGGTCTCCTATCTAAGTCCTGCCCAGACCCAGCATGCTGAGCTTCTGAGGTCTGACGAGATCGGGCACTGACAGGGTGGTATGGCCTCATCTGCTGTGAGATGCCAGATAGATAAATTTTCTACGTACTGTCCCTTTAAGAAACCGATATCAGCTCTAATTATAAACGATTAAAGACGATGAGCAAAATTCTAAACATTGACAGTTAGATGAATATTTTCAGTGATTTTTGAAGAGCTTAATCTAACTGAGGGTTAGACAGTGGGGTACACCTGGTACAGGTCCCTTTTAGCGGGTGAGAAGGATTGGAGGAGCCAGCGTGCTTCAGCAGCCATGAAGCAGTGAACCAGCAGGATGGAAGCTTCTGGAAGGCTCCCGGCTGGAGTGATCAGCAGACTCAAAGAACAAAGATTCATTTATTTCTAACGACCACAATCAGCTGTTTGAACTTCTTTAACCCGAACACTCGTCACATGAAGAGGTTTGGGAGTAAAACCAGTCCTCTGGGCTCAGAAAGAGGGGCGGTGTTAGTGGAGCCGCCCTCTGTTGGAGAACATCAGCCCGGTGTGTGTCTACGGAGTCTCAGGAGGAACCAGAACGTCCTCTTTTCTTTCTATCGTTTCTAACCGGTCTCACCTTTGAATTCACGCTCTTTATATATGAACTCAAAGTGCTTCAGAAAGCTTAGAAACACAGTAAAAAAAAAGACAAAGCTACATAAAACAAATCCATACGAACACGCTTTGATTTAAAAGACTCCACTGACTGTGACGCCCTCAAACGGCCGGGTAGAGTGTTCCACAGCCGTGGAGCCGCCGTCCGGAAGGCTCTGTCCTCCATCGAGCAAAGCTTTGTCTTGGGTTTGTGCATCCGATGGCTGTCGGTGGAGCAGGGGATCCGATGGGTGTGTGAGGAACAAGTACCGTATTTTCCGCACTATAAGGCGCACCTAAAAACCTTAAATTTTCTCTAAAGTCCACGATGCGCCTTTTAACCCGGAGCGTCTCATATATGGATTAATATTGAGCTACAACAGGTGTCGCAACTGCGGTAAGCAGCCGCCGACTCCATTTCCCCCGTAGAAGAAGTAGTGCGCGGTGCATGCTGGTGTCTCATTTCCATTTGTGTGTTTGTGTAAAGACCCGGAAATGGCTCCTACCAAGAGACACTGTTACACCGCAGAGTTTTAAAGTCAAGGCGATCGGTCACGCTGTAGAACACGTAGAGCCGCAGCGAGAGAGTTTAACATCAATGAATCAATGGTGAGGAAGTGGAGGAAGCAACAGGATGCGCTGCGCCAAGTAAACAAGACTAAACAGAGTTTCCGCGGGAACAAAGCGAGATGGCCACAGTTAGAGGACAAAGTTGAACAGCCTTTACTGTAGCGCCTTATAAAGCGGTGAGCCTTATAGAGCGGAAAATACGGTAGTTCTTTGAGGTAGACTGGTGTGCTGCCATACTGCTGATAGGCCACACTGAACCTAGTGTAGTTTATGGAGGGTTGGGGTGTTGGACCCAGCCAGCCAGCACAGGTTGGGATAAACTGGAGAGGTTTTAGATTCATGTCAGATATCCTGACCAGGAGCGTGTTACGGTAGTCCAACCTGGACTAGACGCAGGTTAACGGTGTAAGCGTACGATGATGGAACCATAACTCTCATGTCGGCACTAGTCACAGACCTTTAGACCTGACGTTAACCAGCGTGAAGCTCCACCATCAGGCCAACCGATGCTGGTCCGAACGGCTCAGAAAACCATTGAACTGACTGAATGTTTGGTTTCTTTTTGCAGATGAGATCATGCAGCAGGAAATCCGGCCCCTGGTGGCCGTGGACATCATAGAACAACTTCATCGCCAGTTTGCCTTGCTTTCAGGTGAGTCACACCTGGACAGATGTGGAGTGTCACAGCTGGGACTCCAGGTAGAGGCGGAGATACGAAAGTCTGGGTATTATTTATACAGACTTGTACAGATTTTCTGCTGAGCAACCATTTTTTGCAGCACTTATTAGATCATTAGAGTAAATCTGAGGGTGATCTCCTCCAACTTGGTCTCCATCCCACCCTCATCATGCTTCTCAGCATGTGCTGAGCGTGTGCTGAGCGTGTTCTGAGCACCCTGCTGTACGGCAGTGGAGCTTAGACACGGTACAACCACCAGCAGAACCTTAGACGACTTCTAGGCATCACCTGGCAAGATTATGGAAGACCATTGGGGCCACTACACGCATGTAAACAAGCGCGTGTGTGTAGTGGCATAACTTCACGCTCCCCCGCTCCCTGATTTGTTCCACAAAAAAAAGTGTTCTTTCTAATTTAATTATGATAAACTTTGGGCAAAATATGCAGAAAAATGACTTATTTTTCAAAAGGTTCTGTGGGAGGAGAGCGGAGGGGGCCGAGGGAGGGAAGGGAATTCCCCCTCGCCCCCCCTTTTAGAGAATCCTGGACTCGCCCCTGAGTCGAGCCACTGAACGGCAAGTTTTTATACAAAATAATAAAGACGGGACAATAAATAAAAACGTAGTAATTTGTAGTTTTTTTCAAAAGGAGTTCTCCTTCCACCGGAGCAACTCCAGCCTGACATTTTTATTTTTAATTACTCTATTCATCCCTCACCGGGGAAATTTGTTTGCCGCACTCCTTACACCGCAGCAGGCTGCCCTTCAACGGCGCCAATGGTGGGAGAAGTGGGGGTTAGGTGTCTTCTCCAAGGACCCTAGACGTGCTCTCCGTGGGACGCGAACCCGCGACCTTCCGGTCCGCGGGCGAACGCGCTAACCACGCGGCCACCGTCTCCACCCAATACCATCTAAACATAAAACATATTCAGGCAAGTTCTTCTGTAGCGAGTGTGGCTACCGAGAGCTCGCTCCGACAAACCAAGCTTGCTGAATTTGGCAAGTGAATGAGCAGAGAACAGAGAAATTAACACATACTATCGCAAAGTGGGTTGCTGCTGATTGCAGGACGATTTCTATCGTTGAAGATAAGAACGAACCCTGACGAACCCTAATGAACCCTAACGAACCCTAACCCTGCACCTGGCCTCATGAGGCACAGTTCCCCAATAATAAATCAGATTTAAAATCTTCTCTTCTTACTGTTTTCAATTGATTAGTCATACAGTAGATTTTTAATCTCCTAGAATTCAAATTCTTTATCAGGAGATCGTTCGTAGATATGACGTTAAAATGCGATTAATTTGATTAATTTTTTAATCGACTGACACCACTAGTTTAACATTAGATTTTTCCTTCATAACGAGGACATTCATGTTGTTAAATTTTCCACAAACATCAGACGATGTGAGAAAAAAACCCACTGAATGTTTCAGGAGGCCGAGGCAGAGACGGAGCACCCATCATCATTTTCCCAGAATGCTCAGGGTTCAGCGAAGTGCCAGAAGAAGATTTTCTCAACGTGGTGACGTACCTGACCAGCATCCCCAGGTACGAAAAGAAACATCCATCAAACCCTAACGAACACTTCTAATGAAGTCCTTTAAGATCAATAAAAAATCCTCTTATTTATTTAAATGGTGATTAATTTAAACCCACAGTGGGTTCTAGTTTAGTCTCGTGAACATCATCGTTTTATTCACAAGATGTTTGTGCATAAATGATGTTTGCAGATGACATTGTGATCTGTGGTGAGAGGAGTAAAAAGGAGGAGGGAAAGCTGGAGAGGTGGAGGTTTGAAGATCAGTCAGAGTAAAACAGAGTGAAATGGAAAAGTGAGGTTACAGGGAGAAGAGATAAAGAAGGTGGAAGATTTTAAGTATCTAGGATCAACAGTCCAGAGCAATGGAGAGTGTGGAAAAGAGGTGAAGAAACGTGTTCAGGCAGGCTGGAAAGTATCAGGTGTGATGTGTGATAGAAGAGTTTCAGCTAGAATGAAGGAAAAGTGTACAAAACCGTGGTGAGAGCGGCCATGCTGATTGGTTTAGAGACAGTGTGGTGAGAGCGGCCATGCTGATTGGTCTAGAGACAGCGTGGCGAGAGCGGCCATGCTGATTGGTCTAGAGACAGTGTGGTGAGAGCGGCCATGCTGATTGGTCTAGAGACAGTGTGGTGAGAGCGGCCATGCTGATTGGTCTAGAGACAGTAGCACTGAGTAAAAGACAGGAAACAGAGATGTTTGTATCAGAGATGAAGATGCTGAGGATCTCTCTGGGAGTGACCAGGATGAACAGGATCAGAGGAACAGCACATGTTAGAGGTTTTAAAGTCAGAGAGGTCAGACTGAGATGGTTTGGGCATGTGCAGAAGAGAGAGAGAGAGTACATCAGAAGAAGGATGCTGGGTTTGGAACCACCAGGAAAGAGGACTAGAGGAAGACCAAAGAGGAGGTTCATGGATACAGTGAAGGAGGACATGAAGATAGTTGGTGTGACTGAAGAGGATGCAGGAGATAGGGTTAGATGGAAGAAACTGACTTAATGTGGCGCCCCCTGGAGGGAAATGCCGAAAGAAGAAGATTGACATTGTTTTTCTTTGAAATCAGATTTTTCTGATAAACAGAATGAGACGATGATTCACTTCCTGATTGAAGTAAAACTCACACACGTTCATTTCAGCCAGATAAAACTCGGTAACCCACGGCAACCGTAAATAAAATGTTGTTTCTCCAGCTTGGACGCCGCCAGCATCGGTTTCATCATCATCATCGACCGGAGGAAAGACAAATGGAGCTCAGTGAAGGCGTCTTTATCCCGGATCGCTGTGAGTTGATCAGAAGGAACAGATTGATTCTTCTGTTAGTGTCTGAGGATCAGATTTACAGACAGATACACAGGGTCTGGTCTGGCTGGTGTGTGAGCAGCAGTGTGTCTGACCTGTTGATGATGACCTGAACCATCCCCGTGTTTCCTCAGGGGGCTTTTCCTGGAAACCTCCAGCTGGTTTTGGTTCTGAGGCCGTCCCGGTTCTTCCAGAGAGCCATCGCTGACATCGGGATAAAAATGCACAAAGATGACTTTAAGATGAAGGTAAGCGACGGGAAGTCTTCCAGAGATGGATGGATGGGTGGATGTATGGAGGGATAGACGGACGGACGGGTGGATGGATGGGTGGATGGATGGAGGGAGGGAGGGACGGAAGGACGGACGGGTGGATGGGTGGATGGGTGAAGGGAGGGAGCGAGGGAGGGATGGATGGAAAGCCGGGATTTTTTTAGGGATCTTTCTTTAAGGCTTTTTTTACTCGCGAAGTGACTTTTTTTTGGCAAAAATGTTGCAAAAAGTTGACAAAAACTTGCGTTTTTTCGCAACATTTTTTAGGGATGATTTTGACTTTTTTGCAAAAAAGTTGGGAAAAAGTAAAAAAGTCGCGACTTTTTTTGTGGGAAAAAGTCGCTTTGCGACTTTTTTTGTAGGAAAATTGCAAAAAAATTGCAAAAAAAGACAGTTGTTCCTAAAAAAAATCTCATTAAAAGTCATTAAAAAAAAAAAAAGATGGAGGATGGAGGGATGGATACATAGACAGACAGACAGACGGACGGACGGATAAAAACAGCACATAGACCAGAAAACAAAGATCTGAAAGTTTAAACAGAAAAAGTTTACTTTATGAAGTCTGTCGGCTGGACGGTGTTGTGTAGGAGAGGGAATGAGGAGGATCCAAATGCAGGTTTAACAGTTTATTAAGTGCTGAACAAAGGAATCCACAGCAGAGAGATAACGGCTTCAGGCAGTGCTGGATGGCCAAGAGGAAGGGCTGAAGGTTCCTGTGAGGAGAATAAGAAAATTAGTCTGATATCAAAATTTGACTCAGCTTAGAGGTGGTCAGTTTACCCCTAGAATCGTTGAAGACCTGACAGAGACTGTGGGTGACACCAGGTCTTTTATAGCCACCGGTAAGTCTGTGCAGCTGGGAGCAATCAGCCAATCCTCCCGTTAGAAGCCATCCAGCACCTGTGAGTTTTGGGGGAGAAAAAAACAAACAAGCAGGCCTAAAAGGCCTCACACCACAGTACCCCCCCTCTACGGACGCCACCTGGCGGACCACCAGGCCTGTCCGGAAAGCGGCGGTGAAAGTCCCGGACCAAGCCAGGGTCCAGGATCGCTGAACGGGGCACCCAGCACCGTTCCTCCGGGCCATAACCCTCCCAGTCCACGAGGTACTGTAGACCCCGACCTCGGCGATGAACATCCAAAAGACGGTTGACCGTGTACGCATCCGAGCCGTCGACAAGGCGAGGAGGTGGAGGGGGAGCAGAAGGAGGCTGGAGGGGACTGGTAGAAACCGGTTTGATCTGAGAGACGTGGAACACAGGATGTACCTTCATGGAAGAGGGCAGGGCGAGCTTTACCGAGACCGGGTTGACCAGCCGCAGGATCCGGAAAGGGCCAATGAAGCGGGGTGAAAGCTTGCGAGACTCCGCCCTGAGGGGAATGTTCCTGGTACACAGAAGGACAGACTGACCAACCTGATATGCTGGGGCTGGCTGACGGTGGCGATTAGCTTGGCGCCGAGCCCGGCCGCAGGCCTGTTGGAGGGCCCTCCTAGTTTTCCTCCAGATCCGACGACACCGTCTGATATGGAGCTGCACCGATGGGACGGCCAGCTCCTGTTCCTGATCCGGGAACAATGGGGGTTGGTAACCCAGAGAAGCCTCCAACGGGGACAATCCTGTGGAGGAACTAACTTGGGAATTATGGGCATACTCAATCCACGGGAGATGAGACGACCACGTGGACTGGGCAGAGGCCAACACGCACCGTAATGTGGATTCCAGGTGTTGGTTAGCCCGCTCCGACTGGCCGTTGGATTGGGGGTGGAAGCCAGATGACAAGCTGACGGAAGCCCCCAGCGCCTTACAGAAGGACTTCCAAACAGCTGATGTGAATTGCGGACCCCGGTCAGAGACTATGTCCAGAGGGATACCATGCAGACGGAACACATGGGTCACCATGAGCTGGGCAGTCTCCAAGGCTGAAGGGAGTTTAGGAAGAGGCACCAGATGTACAGCTTTGGAGAATCGGTCCACAATCGTGACCACAACAGTGTTACCTTCTGAGGGAGGGAGTCCGGTCACAAAGTCCAGTGCGATATGGGACCAGGGACGACTGGGAACCGGTAGGGGATGGAGCAGCCCCGCAGGAGGACGATGAGGGACCTTGCCCCGGGAACAGGCAGAACAGGCAGCGACAAAATTCCTAGTGTCTGCCTCCATCGTTGGCCACCAGAACCGCCGCTGAAGAAGCGCCATTGTACGGCGAATCCCAGGGTGACAGGACCACCGGGATGCATGTGCCCATAGGAGAACCTGGGAGCGGGCAGAGGATGGCACATACGAACGGTTAGCTGGGCCAGTACCTGGGTCCGGATCATGCTGCAGACCATCCCTTATTGCAGTCTCGATCTCCCAAGTGATCGCCCCAATGACGCAGGAGGGGGGTAGAATGGGCTCCGGCTCCGATCTGGACTGATGACCATCATGCAGGCGGGAGAGGGCGTCAGGTTTGGTATTGCGGTTGCCCGGCCTGTAAGTGAGGGTAAAATTAAAGCGTGTAAAGAACAGCTGCCACCGGGCCTGTCGAGAGTTGAGTCTCTTAGCTGCTTGGATGTAAGCGAGGTTTTTGTGGTCTGTCCAGACCACGAATGGGTGTTCTGCGCCCTCGAGCCAGTGCCTCCATTCCTCGAGTGCCAATTTGACTGCGAGCAGTTCTCTATTCCCCACATCGTAGTTTTGTTCAGCTGCAGAGAGACGCTTAGAGAAAAAGGCACAGGGATGGAGTTTGCCATCCTCCTGATGGTATTGGGACAGCACAGCACCCACCCCTGAATCCGAGGCGTCCACCTCCACAATAAACTGCCTCAAGGGGTCGGGCTGGACCAGAATGGGGGCCGAGGTAAACCTCTTTTTAAGCTCAGTGAATGCACCCTCTGCTTGAGGAGACCAAACGAACGGTCTGGCTGTGGAAGTAAGCTGGGTAAGGGGAAGAGCTACCTGACTGTAATTGCGAATGAAACGCCTGTAAAAATTTGCGAAACCCGGAAATTGTTGTAGTTTGCGACGGGTGTTGGGTCGAGGCCACTCAGCCACCGCGCTAACTTTTTCGGGGTCTGGGCAAACCTGCCCAGCGTGTAAAATAAAACCAAGGAAGTTGACGGACTGAGAATGGAACTCGCACTTCTCAGCCTTTACAAACAGACGATTCTCAAGGAGTCGCTGGAGTACCGCACGGACATGGACGATGTGCTCCTCAACAGTGGGCGAAAAAATAAGAATGTCGTCCAGATAAACAAAGACAAAACGATTAAGGAAGTCACGGAGCACATCGTTAATGAATGCCTGGAAGACTGCGGGAGCGTTAGTTAACCCGAAAGGCATGACCAAGTATTCGAATTGGCCCAGGTGGGTGTTGAACGCCGTCTTCCACTCGTCCCCCTCCCGCATTCGGACGAGATGGTAGCCGCAACGCAGATCGAGTTTTGTAAAGACCCGGGCTCCCTGAAGTAGCTCGAACGCCGAATTAATGAGGGGCAACGGGTATTTGTTGCGAACGGTGATGTTATTAAGACCCCGATAATCGACGCACGGACGGAGGGAACCATCCTTCTTACCCACAAAAAAGGACCCCGCTGCTATGGGTGCCGAGGAAGGGCGGATAAGCCCCGACGCTAGGGACTCATTGATGTACTTCTCCATCGCCCCCCTCTCTGGAGCAGACAGATTGTACAGGCGACTGGCGGGTAAGGTTGCCCCAGGGAGGAGGTCGATGGCGCAATCATATGGCCGATGAGGCGGGAGAGATTGTGCCCTCTCCTTACTGAAGACCTCTTTGAGGTCATGATACTCTGCCGGGATAGATGCAACGTCCACCGGGTCGATTGAGCCTACCGTGTCAGAAGAGACGGTTGTCACGGCAGATTGGAGGCAAGTTGCATGGCACTGATTGCTCCACCCGACGATACGCCGGTTTTGCCAGTCGACCTGTGGATTGTGCAACCTAAGCCAGGGGAAACCTAACACAAGGGGTGAGCCGGGTGAAGTTGCCGTCGGCCCCGGAATCCACCAACGCTTCGACCGGAAAGGAAGAGGAACGACCAGAGGTTAGTGTCACAAGAATCATAAGCCTAGGGGTACCATGACATCTAGTTGTGCCCACCCGTAACCCTAGGTCTACCGGTGGGCCCCGTCTTTTGGGCGACAAGGGCAAGCTGAGAGTAAGTGACTTCTCGACCCGCAATAGAGACACCTCCCTTCTTTTAGTCTAACCTCTCTTTCCTTTTTGGTTAGATGCATCTGTCCCAACTGCATTGGTTCTGTGGAA
The DNA here is from genome assembly GCA_902685375.1 of Neostethus bicornis. Taxonomy (NCBI): domain Eukaryota; kingdom Metazoa; phylum Chordata; class Actinopteri; order Atheriniformes; family Phallostethidae; genus Neostethus; species Neostethus bicornis. Next base: position 1,118,521 of record LR738547.1, on the reverse strand, counting down.
GGCTGCTCAGCCTCTTGTGGAACAGATGCAAATGCCCTAGGTGGGGGGCAGACCGAGGAAGGCTGTCGATGGCTGTGAACTGGAGTAGGGTGTAGGGCCCGGGTGGTATTTTCATATCGTTTCTCTCTTTGACGGTTGTCTAACTGTATTGCCAGCGAAATGAGTTCCTCCAATGTGGATGGGGTCCCCCTGCCAGCTAGCTCATCCTTCAGAGGATCATTCAGGGCATTTAGGAACACCCCTCTTAGTGCCTTCTGTCCCCAGCCAGCCTCTACTGCTAGGGTCCGGAATGAGATGGAGAACTCCGCCACAGATAGAGTTCCCTGGGAAAGGTGGAGTAGACGCTGGGAGGCATCTCCAGCCCGGTCCGGCACCTCGAACATGGTTCTGAATAAACTCAGAAAATCAGATGTTGAACGATCAGCCAGGGGGGCTGCCGCGTCTTCGGCCTCGGCCCACTCCAGTGCCCTGCCCCGAAGAAGACCCACAATGTACAAATTCTTAACTTTGTCTGATTCGAAGGTCCGCGGTCTTAGAGCAAAGACATTTGAACACTGCAAGAGGAACCCACGACATTTCCCCAGGGTTCCATGGAAAGGTTCCGGGTCCGTAATATGGTGGTCCATGAGTGGGCTGGGCATAGCTGAAGGAGGTGCCGAGGCTGTGGACAGAAAAAGAGAACTTAGATTATTTACTTTGTCTGTTAAAGCCTGTAACTGTGTTTTTAATTGAGTATTTTCGTCCATAAGGGCCTTTATGGCCTGTTGTTGTTGTCCCAGGAATATTCCTTGTCGGGTCAGAATCTCTGACACTGAGGGTGATGCAGAACCCGCTGGATCCATTCCCACAGACGGTGGCACAGTGCTTAGCACGATGACCCCACAGCAAGAGGGTCAGGGTTCACGTCCCCAAGTGGGAGGGAGGTTCGGAACACTGTCCTTTCTGTGTGGAGTTTGCATGTTCTCCCCATGTATGTATGGGTTTTCTCCAGAACCATCCATGTTAGGTTGATTGACTGATATCAAATTGCCCCTATGAATAAGTGTGTGTGTGTGTGGCCCTGAAACAAACTGATGATGTGTTTGGGGTGTATCCTGCCTCTAGCCTGAAATCAGCCAGGATAGGCTCCGGCACCCCCTGAGATGCCATTTGGGGAGAACGAAACGAAAAGTATGTTTATGTGGAAACAAGTTGTTTGTTTTTCTTAAGCGGCTCCCGATCGACGACCCCCTAAGACCCGCCTAATGAGGGTTCCTCTGAACTTTTGTTCCCCTAACTCAGACTCGTTAAACTCTGGTCCTGAAGGGCTTCACGGTGTCCTGAAGGTTTCCTGTGTGTTCTTACATCTACACACCAGATCCAGGTCCCTTATGGGGACGTTTGTGTGTCCGGTGGCTTCAAGCAGTTGAAAAGGGATCTCCAGAGAGCTTCAGAACAGCTGCTCGGTCGTGCGGAGTTGGATGGGATGAAGCTGGAACAGCTGCTTGGTGGAACACACGACAGTTGTCTCTGCACTGGGCGGACAGTATGTTACCGTGGTGATGATATTTAAAGCTCCAGTGAATCATAAAAGGATCTTAAACTGTCTCTAAAAGCTCCACATGTTGATCCTTCACTGTGGTGGAACAACACCAGCAGTCCACCATCTTTAGTTCCACACACACCATTCCTCGCTGATGAAGGAGCTCATCGATTCAATCCCTGATAATAATAATAAAAAAAAAATCCAACTAACGTGTTCCTACACAGACCTGCTGCCATCACGAGTTCATTTTTCAAATGGATTCTTTTACATTCTTCAGTCATTGTGATAAATTTTACTGTCATTTGATTTCATTTTAAGTGCCTCAGTTGTACAGAAGCAGGAATCATGGTGGTCCACTTCCCCTCACCAGCTTTCAGAACAAGTAAACCGAGGGGAAGTGAGTAGGTAGACATTTCAGAAAAGACCAAAAAGTTTTTAAAAAGTTAGTATAAAACGTCATCATCTGTGCCAAACCCTTTATAACAGTGACATCTAGCGGCAAAGACCTGTCAGTGTTTCTTTGGAATTGAGTGTGATTCTTATTTAAACCACTAGATGTCCTTTGAGAAGGTGACACCAGGAGCTCCGTGAATTTGGCCCCTCTTAAAAAAAAAATATGAACAAAACAAAACAAAAAATATGTCAATCCTTTGTGCTGTTTTATTTTTGTAGATATTTACGATTCTTGTATAGTTCAATCTGCGGTCATCCAGCCCCTCACATTGCTTAAAAATGCGAGAAAACTCTTAAAAATGGTGTCAATCGTTTGTGCTGTTTTACTTTTCTTTAATTTAAAGAAATAAGATTTCGACGATGACGTCGTCAGCCCCCCTTCCGCCTAAAAATGCGAAAAAAAACTCATAAAAATGATGTAAATTGTTTGTGCTGTTATTAGCTTTAAAAATTTTGTTTGTGCTGTTTTAGTTTATTTAAATTGTAAGAAAAACGATTTGGACGATGACGTCATCCGGACCTTTATTTCCAGACGTCTCCTTCTTTAATTACGTCATCGTCCAAATCGTTTCCCTAAAATTTAAATAAACTAAAATAGCACAAAAAAAAATTCACAGCACATAACAACACAAACGATTTACATCATTTTTATGAGTTTTCTCGCATTTTTGGGCGGAAGGAGGGGCTGGATGATGTCATCGTCCAAATCTTTTACAGCACAAAGGATTGACATATTTTTTGTTAATTTTTGTTTATATTTTTTTTTAAGAGGGGCCAACTTCACAGAGCTTTGTTCAGGGTATTTGGTGACTCCGTCTGTTAACATATAGAAAACATCCTTGTTTAATGTGTGGTTTTCTATGAACAAACGAGTCCAGTTAACTTTCTATTTGACCACTTTATTTCCAGTCAGTTCTGTTCACTCCACACACCAGGCTCACACTCCCTGGTGTCCACACACACACACACACATGATCGCCCACTAACGGCGGATCTATTGAACTCACTATTCACATACAATATCACACATTGTTACGATCCTCACACTTAAGATACTAATTATAAGTGGTAAACAAGTTCCAAATCAGATCCAAAGTTTGTTTCAAAATCGAGAGAGTACCTATAATCTGAGGGGATCCGATGTTTTTAAAAAGCCTAAAGTCAGAATCAATACAAAACAACACTGTATCTCTACTGTTGGGGTGTGTGTGTGTGTTATCTCTACTGTTGGGGTGGGTCTATGGAACAGATTAGAACAGGAAATCAAAGACTGCAGAAGACTGTTCCGTTCCGTCATCTTCCACTTGTTCTGAGGTCGGGTCGCGGGGGCAACAGCCTCAAACGGGAAGCCCAGGCCTCTCTCTCCCCGGCTGCATCCTCCAGCTCACCTGGAAGGATCCCAAGTCGTTCCCCGGCCAGCTGTGAGACATAGTCTCTCCAGCAGGTCCGGGGTCTGCCCCTTGGTCTCCTCCCGGTGGGACGTGCCCGAAACACCTCGCCTGCAAGGCGCTCGAGGGCATCCTGACCAGATGCCCGAACCACCCAATCTGGCTCCTCTCAACCTGGAGGAGGAGCGACTCGACACCAAGCTCCTCCCGGATGGCAGAGCTCCTCACCCGATCTCTGAGTGAGAGCCCAGCCACCCTGCGGAGGAAGCTCATTTCGGCCGCTTGTACCTGCGATCTCATTCTTTCGGTCACCAACCACAGCTGGTGACCATGGTGAGGGTAGGAATGTAGATCCTGGTTACCATGGTGAGGGTAGGAATGTAGATCCTGGTTACCATGGTGAGGGTAGGGACGTAGATCCTGGTTACCATGGTGAGGGTAGGAACTAAGATCCTGGGTACCATGGTGAGGGTAGGAACGTAGATCCTGGTTACCATGGTGAGGGTAGGGACGTAGATCCTGGTTACCATGGTGAGGGTAGGAACGTAGATCCTGGTTACCATGGTGAGGGTAGGAACGTAGATCCTAGTTACCATGGTGAGGGTAGGAACGTAGATCCTGGTTACCATGGTGAGGGTAGGGACGTAGATCCTGGTTACCATGGTGAGGGTAGGAATGTAGATCCTGGTTACCATGGTGAGGGTAGGAATGTAGATCCTGGTTACCATGGTGAGGGTAGGAACGTAGATCCTGGTTACCATGGTGAGGGTAGGGACGTAGATCCTGGTTACCATGGTGAGGGTAGGAATGTAGATCCTGGTTACCATGGTGAGGGTAGGAACGTAGATCGACTTGTAATTCGAGAGCTTTGCTTTTCGGTTCAGCTCTTTCTTTACCACGACGGACCGATGCAGCGTCCTAGTTATTGCTGACGCCGCACCGATCCGCCTGTCGATCTCCCGCTCCATCCTTCCCCCACTCGTGAACAGGACCCCGAGACTGACTCGATTAAAAAATTTATATAAAAAGAAAATTATGAAATCATACAGTACATAGAAACAAACTGATAACTTATCATGTAAATGTAGCAGCACTTTATGTTTATGTTTAGGGTAAAGGGGGTAGGTGCTTGTGAGCACTTTGCTTCTGCCTGTTTCTTTTCAGACTGTGTATTTTTGTTTGTAACGTTAGTAAATTTTTTTGTTGTTTTGTGTTCATAAATGTCTGAATAAATTTTTTAAAAATACCTTTTATAACGCTATATTGGAAACCCGCGTGATGGAGGTGTGGTTCCAAGCTTCTCAATGAACCTAAAGATTTCCGGTTGTAGTGACGTCACACTCTGCAGATCTATTTTATTTCTTACTGTAGTCTATTGATTGATCGGTGGAGCAGTGGTTAGCACAGTGTCTCACAGCAAGAAGGTCAGGGCTCGAATCCCAGGTGGAGATGAGCTTTAGAACACTTCCTTCTGTGTGTAGTTTGCATGTTCTCCTTCTGTATGTGTGGGTTTCCTCTGGTTTCCTCCAAAAACATACATGTTAGGTTGATTGGCTGATATCAAATTGCCCCTTGGAATGTGTGTGTGTGTGTGTGTGTGTGTGTGTGTGTGTGTGTGTGTGTGTGTGTGACCTCACGACAAACTGTTTCCTGTCTTTTTGTCAGTGACACTGTCTCTAGACCAATCAGCATGGCTGCTCTCACCACACTGTCTCTAGACCAATCAGCATGGCCGCTCTCACCACACTGTCTCTAGACCAATCAGCATGGCCGCTCTCACCACACTGTCTCTAGACCAATCAGCATGGCCGCTCTCACCACACTGTCTCTAGACCAATCAGCATGGCTGCTCTCACCACACTGTCTCTAGACCATTCAGCATGGCCGCTCTCACCACACTGTCTCTAGACCAATCAGCATGGCCGCTCTCACCACACTGTCTCTAGACCATTCAGCATGGCCGCTCTCACCACACTGTCTCTAGACCAATCAGCATGGCTGCTCTTACCACGGAATTTAACACTGATTCTTTATTTGTTTTAATGTTTTTATTTTCATTCTGTGTGATGTTTGAATGATTTTAAACAGTTGTTTTGAGGCCATAAATAAATTTACTCTGGGCCAAGATGGCCGCCTGAATGTTGACGTTAACTTTGAACAGAATTTAACGCTAAAACTATTTTTTTTTTGCGTTTTTAATGACGGCCATTGCTTATCTTACTGATAAGACCCTTTAAGGATCAGCAGAGTGTTGAAAGCAGACGTCTTGACCAGAGAAGGCTGGATGATACTAACGTCTGAAGATGTTTTTTTTTTTCAGATCGTGATGCTGAACTCGTTGTCTGACTTACACGGTTACGTGGACAAGAGCCAGCTGACCAGGGAGTTAGGAGGAAGTCTGGAATACTGCCACAGTCAGTGGATCCATCACCGAACTGTGAGGAGATTCCCACAGAAATATTTATTCTACTGTAAGTAAAAACATTGATGAGCTTCTGGATGATCTCTCTTCTTCAGGCCATAGAAAACTTTGCCTTGACGGTGAAAACCACAGCCCAGATGCTGCAGAAGTTTGGGAAGGACCTGTCCGAGACGGAGCTTCCCAACGACGTCCAGAGTACCAAAGATCTCCTCACAGCTCACACCTTAAAACACGACAGCCTGAAGGTTTCTGTTAAACACGTTTTATATCCATCCTCCATCACTTCTATGAAAAAAAAATATCATTTTAATGATCTGAGAAAACTTTTAACAGATGAGAAAATAATAATGATATATTGTATTTATGGAGAGGTGGAGGAGAAGCTGGAGGAGAAGCTGGAGAGGTGGAGGAGAAGCTGTAGATGAGGAGGAGAAGCTGGAGAGGTGGAGGTGAAGCTGGAGGAGAAGCTGGAGAAGTGGAGGAGAAGCTGGAGGAGAAGCTGGAGAGGTGGAGGTGAAGCTGGAGGAGAAGCTGGAGAAGTGGAGGAGAAGCTGGAGGAGAAGCTGGAGAGGTGGAGGAGAAGCTGGAGAGGTGGAGGAGAAGCTGGAGAGGTGGAGGTGAAGCTGGAGAGGTGGAGGTGAAGCTGGAGGAGAAGCTGGAGAGGTGGAGGAGAAGCTGGAGAGGTGGAGGAGAAGCTGGAGGATAAGCTGGAGAGGTGGAGGAGAAGTTGGAGAGGTGGAGGAGAAGCTGTAGATGAGGAGGAGAAGCTGGAGAGGTGGAGGTGAAGCTGGAGGAGAAGCTGGAGAAGTGGAGGAGAAGCTGGAGGAGAAGCTGGAGAGGTGGAGGAGAAGCTGGAAAGGTGGAGGAGAAGCTGGAGGAGAAGCTGGAGAGGTGGAGGAGAAGCTGGAGAGGTGGAGGAGAAGCTGGAGGAGAAGCTGGAGAGGTGGAGGTGAAGCTGGAGAGGTGGAGGAGACGCTGGAGAGGAGGAGGAGAAGCTGGAGAGGTGGAGGAGAAGCTGGAGAGGTGGAGGAGAAGCTGGAGGAGAAGCTGGAGAGGTGGAGGAGAAGCTGTGGAGGAGGAGGAGAAGCTGGAGATGTGGAGGTGAAGCTGGAGAGGTGGAGGTTTGAAGATTAGTCAGAGTAAAACAGAGTACATGTGTGTGAATGAGAGGGATCCAAATGGAAAAGTGAGGTTACAGGGAGAAGAGATAAAGAAGGTGGAAGATTTTAAGTATCTAGGATCAACAGTCCAGAGCAATTGAGAGTGTGGAAAATAGGTGAAGAAGCATGTGCAGGCAGGATGGAACGGGTGGAGGAAAGTATCAGGTGTGATGTGTGATAGAAGAGTTTCAGCTAAAATGAAAGGGAAAGTGTACAAAACCGTGGCGAGAGCGGCCATGCTGATTTGTCTAGAGACAGTGTGGTGAGAGCGGCCATGCTGATTGGTCTAGAGACAGTGTGGTGAGAGCGGCCATGCTGATTGGTCTAGAGACAGTGTGGTGAGAGCGGCCATGCTGATTGGTCTAGAGACAGTGTGGTGAGAGCGGCCATGCTGATTGGTCTAGAGACAGTGTGGTGAGAGCGGCTATGCTGATTGGTCTAGAGACAGTGTGGTGAGAGCGGCCATGCTGATTGGTCTAGAGACAGTGTGGTGAGAGCGGCCATGCTGATTGGTCTAGAGACAGTGTGGTGAGAGTGGCCATGCTGATTGGTCTATAGACAGTGGAGAGAGGGAACTGATCAATCTTGCTATGGATGGATTTGATGGCGATCAGGAGAGGTTCAGTTTTATTGAGTTTAAGAAGGTTGAGGTGAAGCAGGGTGTGACTGCTGAATCAGCCACCCTATGCAGATGACTGGGTGTCATCTGCATAGCTTTGGTAGTTGATGGGATGTTTCTGGAGAACATGACCAAGCGGAAGAAGAGGAGGGGAGTGAGGACAGAACCCTGAAGAACACCAGTGGTGATAGGGACAGAGTAAGACGTTAAGAAATGGTCAGACAGGTGGGAATGAAATCAGGATAGGATGAAACCAGAATGCCGATCAAAGAGAATGATAGAGACGTGATTCAAAGTTTCTTTTTTTTTGTTTCAGGATGAACTGAAGCTGGCCTTGAGGCAGGGCACCACTTTGTTCAGCTGTATGAAGGACCGGGCGAGCCGATCAGAGGCACAGGAACTGAACCCGGACGAGTTGGAGAACCAAACCACCGTTGAGAGGTGACGGACGTTTCGTGACTTCCACGTGTTTCTGTCTCGTGTTGAACTCTTGTTTTCTTCAGGCTCTTGGCCCAGCTGGATGAAACAGAAAATGCTTTTGAACAGTTTTGGTGTAAACACCACCTGAAGCTGGAGCAGTGCCTGCAGCTACGACACTTTGAGCAGGACTTCAGGGAGGTGAGAACATCGTCTGGCCTTCGTCTTAAATGTAGAACAGATTTCATGAATACGTTCTAACAGAACGTTTATTATTAATGATGTGTTTGTGATCCTGCAGGTCAAAGTGTCTCTGGATGGTTTGATGGACTCTCTAAATAGTTTATCAGAGACCGGGGACTGCGTGGCCCGAACGGAGCAGCTACTGAAGGACCTGAAGATTCTCCAGGAGAAGGCTCAGGTCAGAATAAAACATTCAAACACATCTTAAACCAGACGATATGTCAGCCTACATGGATCCGACCTGGATTTAGATTTCCTCCGTTTCGTTGGATCTTCATGTGACAGAGTTCTAAGACCTCATCTAGAGATATTTGCATAATGTTTTGGCTGAGCAAGCGTGTCGCTCATGCCGTGCAAAGTCTGAGTTTATAAAAATCTCTGTGCGGCCATGTTTGTGTTGTTTACAAGTGAAAGAAAGTGGGAGACGGTCACCACAGCAACCGTCACCACTCACAGAACAGCCACACCCCAGGAATCCATGTCAGCCGCTGGCAGTGGTTCAAGTAATTCCCAGCTTGACGTTTTTTAATAATCTGTGTCGCATCTGCTCTCACTGGATCGATTTGCTACCAAGTGAAAAGCGGCCTCCAAATCCGAGACCCTGGTCCTCGCCCAGAAAAGGGTGGAATGCCCCCTGCGGGTCAGGGACAGATTCCTGCCCCAAGTGGAGGAGTTTAAGTATCACGAGGTCTTGTTCACAAGTGGGGGAAGGATGGAGCGGTTGATCGACAGGCGGATTGGTGCGGCGTCAGAAATGACTAGGACGCTGCATCGGTCCGTCGTGTTTAAGAGAGAGCTGAGCCGAAAAGCAAAGCTCTCGATTTACAAGTCGAACTACGTTCATAGCCTCACCATGGTAACCAAGATCTACGTTCCTACTCTCACCATGGTAACCAGAATCTAACGTTCCTATCCTCACCAAGGTAACCAGGATCTACGTTCCTACCCTCACCATGGTAACCAGGATCTACATTCCTACCCTCACCATGGTAACCAGGATCTACGTTCCTACCCTCACCATGGTAACCAGGATCTACGTTCCTATCCTCACCATGGTAACCAGGATCTACATTCCTACCCTCACCATGGTAACCAGGATCTACATTCCTACCCTCACCATGGTAACCAGGATCTACGTTCCTATCCTCACCATGGTAACCAGGATCTACGTTCCTACCCTCACCATGGTAACCAGGATCTACGTTCCTACCCTCACCATGGTAACCAGGATCTATGTTCCTACCCTCACCATGGTGACCAGGATCTATGTTCCTACCCTCACCATGGTAACCAGGATCTACGTTCCTACCCTCACCATGGTAACCAGGATCTACGTTCCTAGCCTCACCATGGTAACCAGGATCTACGTTCCTACCCTCACCATGGTAACCAGGATCTACGTTCCTACCCTCACTGTGGTAACCAGGATCTACGTTCCTACTCTCACCATGGTAACCAGGATCTACATTCCTACCCTCACCATGGTAACCAGGATCTACGTTCCTACCCTCACCATGGTAACCAGGATCTACATTCCTACCCTCACCATGGTAACCAGGATCTATGTTCCTACCCTCACCATGATAACCAGGATCTACGTTCCTACCCTCACCATGGTAACCAGGATCTACGTTCCTACCCTCACCGTGGTAACCAGGATCTACGTTCCTACCCTCACTGTGGTAACCAGGATCTACGTTCCTACTCTCACTATGGTAACCAGGATCTACGTTCCTACCCTTACCGTGGTAACCAGGATCTACGTTCCTACCCTCACCATGGTAACCAGGATCTACGTTCCTACCCTCACCGTGGTAACCAGGATCTACGTTCCTACCCTCACCATGGTAACCAGGATCTACGTTCCTACCCTCACCATGGTGACCAGGATCTACGTTCCTACCCTCACCATGGTAACCAGGATCTACGTTCCTACCCTCACCATGGTGACCAGGATCTATGTTCCTACCCTCACCATGGTAACCAGGATCTACGTTTTTACCCTCACTGTGGTAACCAGGATCTACGTTCCTACCCTCACCATGGTAACCAGCTGTGGGTGGTGACCGAAAGAATGAGATTGCGGGTACAAGCGACCGAAATGAGCTTCCTCCGCAGGGTGGCTGGGCTCTCACACAGAGATCGGGTGAGGAGCTCTGCCATTCGGGAGGAGCTCGGTGTCGAGCCGCTCCTCCTCCAGATCTAGAGGAGCCAGATGGGGTGGTTCGGGCATATGTCAGGATGTCCCCCGAGCGCCTCGCCGGTAAGGTGTTTTGGGGAGACAAAGGGGCAGACCCCAAGCCCGCTGGAGAGACTATGTCTCACAGCTGGCCGGGGAACGACTTGGGATCTTTCCAGGTGAGATGGAGGATGCAGCCAGGGAGAGAGAGGCCTGGGCTGCTTGTTTTAGGCTGTTGCCTCCGCGACCCGAACCCGAAACAAGCGGAAGATGACGGAACGGGGCATCTGCTCAAATTTGGGCTTAAAGCACTTTAAAAAGGATTTTTCTGGTTTTTAACACAATAATAAACAAAATAATCCACACGAGATAAAAAGTCAGGCTAAATTCAAGTTAAAAATTCAACAACTAAACACGTCCAGGTTCTGAAACATCTGTCCTGATGCAGATAGAGAAGCTCATCCTGAGGAAGCAGATAAACTGGGATTTTCTGGAATGTTATCTTTAACCAGCTGATATTTTTTCTCACAGTCAGCGCTGGAAAAGTCCCAGCTCCACGCTCTGCACGGGGACCAGCTGATCCAGAGCGACCACTACGCCGTGGACTCGATCCGCCCCAAGTGTGTGGAGCTCCGGAGAGTCTGCGATGACTTCAGCAACGAAGCCAAGAAAAAGACGGATGTCCTGTCCAAGTCCCTGCAGATCCACACGGGCATAGACAAGGTGAGTATGACAAGGTGGCAGCATGACGAGGCGGCAGCATGACGAGGCGGCAGCACGACACCCTTTACCCTTTCATGTCCAGTCTAACCCAGAGATGATCGTCCACGTCAGATTGTCTTTTGGTTTGAAGCAGAACCAGTTTATTAATTTATTAAAGTCATAGAAATGTTTTTTACCCGCGCTCCTGAAATCCGAGTCTGAGAAAGCCAAGCGTCCATCTTCCACAATCCCAGATTTCCAGAGAGACTTTAGTCCTGGATCTTTCTTCGAGGTCTCCATCTGGTGGGATGAAACGCCTCACCCTAACCAGATGGCTGAATCCTCTCTTCTACCTCCAGAGGAGGTGGTTCCAGGGTTCTGATCTGGGTACTCATCCTCAGAGAGGATGAAGAACACTGACGCCCTGCAGGGGAAACTCGTTTGGGCATTTTGATTCTTGATTGAGAATCCTTTCTTGATCCCTTATGGGGAGATCCGTGTGTCCGTTAGCGCTCCAGAGTCCAAGAGCCAGCTCCAAAACAGCTCCAGAACTGCTGCTATGTGATGTCGAGTTGGGTAGGGTGGAGCTGGAACAGCCCAAAGTCACTGACGCACACCGCTGGTCAGACGAAGGGTTATTAAAGAAGGTGTTGTTAAACCCGACTGAAAAGGTCTCACTCTGCTGCTTATCCAGCAGACTGGTAGGGAGTCTCACTCAGACACATATACAGCCCTCTCTAAACGGTCTGATAGGGAGGTCTCACTCTGCTGCTTATACAGCCCTCTCTAAGCGGTCTGATAGGGAGGTCTCACTCTGCTGCTTATCCAGCCCTCTCTAAGCGGTCTGATAGGGAGGTCTCACTCTGCTGCTTATCCATAGCTCTCAAAGCGGACCGGTAGGAAATCCCAGAGCAGGAAGCTTTCAATGACTCTGCCCACCAACTGCAGACTAGACTGAGGGGTGGACCTCTGCGGCGGAGGCTCCACCGAACCCCTGAGACCGACTCTCCGAACCCCTATGGTTCGATCGAACCCAGGTTAAGAACCACTGTTACATTTGTTGTTGAATCATAGCGTTTTGTATTTGAGAACGTTTTAGACGACGCAAGTATTACCATAACGATGACACATTCCCGTTGGGTGCAGAGGTAATCATGTTGACCGTAGGGGAGGAACGTAGATCCACCCGTAGCAGGAGGTGACCTCTATAAGCAGAAACCCCGGTTAGTTCCACTGCTTTCTGTCTCTGGTCTGCAGGTGAACCAGTGGTGTGAGTCGGGTATTTACCTGCTGGCTTCTCAAGCCGTGGATAAGTGCCAATCCCAGGAAGGAGCTGAGTCCGCTCTGATGGACATTGAAGACTTTCTGGAATCAGCGGAGAAGGACCAGCTGACCGAGCTGAGGAACCTCCATAACCAGTATGAGCTGGTGCTGTCAGAGGAGATAAAGGTAGGAACCAGCTCTCCTGTTCGGTCCTAGTGAAGGAAGTCCTTCTAACCTGAACCGTATCCCTGCAGGCCACCGTCCTGAAGGCTCTGAAACGCCTGGAGGACGTCAGAGAGATGTTCGAGAAGAGACACGTCAGTCTGAAGAGACTTTCAGCCAAACAGACGAGGCCCATCCAGCCGGTGGCTCCACGACCAGAGTCCTCCCCCAAACGGCCGTCCCAGAAGAACCCTCCCAGGAACGCTCAGCAGCGTAGGTTCCTCACACACATACACCTGTCACATACACAGCAGGTTAATTTTCCTCTCCGTGCCCTCCATCAGCGCTGGCACGCAGGGCTTCTGATAATTCCAGCGTTGGACGGACCCCGGCTGATCCCGATCCCAACAAGAAGAAGAACATCAGCAAGACGAAGGGAGGCATCAAGGTGCTGCGCCTCTCTGAGTCTGAAACCACGGTCCCAGCTTCTGGTGACCTGTCTGTTTGTCTGCAGATTGAAGTCATGCACGAGGAGAGCCAGGGAGGATCCACCCACGTGGTGGTCTCCAACGAGACAGAGGAGAGTCTGTCCAACAGACGCAGGTCAGAGATTATCTTATTTCTCTTAAGACACTTTTCACCCTCGTCCCCAGGACACCACTACCCTCCCTCGGCTTGGGTCAAGAGTCTGGGTCTCATCCTCCACACCTCTCACATAAACACCATCACCCGCTCTGCTTACGTCCTCGCTCACTTCTCCCCCCTCCCTCCTTCCTCACCCCACTGCTGTACACATACACAACCAATCAGATTTTGAGCTGCTGTCCTTGGAGCAGAGAAGCCATGAGAAGGTGTTCTACGTCATCATCGTTTTCAGACCGGCTGATTGACCGTCACAATAAAAGCTGGTTTATCGAGGGACAGCTGGACGAGGGAAACAGATTTACTTTAAAGGGCCCATCTCATGCAAAATGGACTTTGCAGAGTTTTCTACCCTGTAAGAGTGATGTCCAGGCCTTGTATATATGTGTGTGTGTGTGTGTGTGTGTGTGTGTGTGTGTGTGTGTGTGTGTGTGTGTGTGTGTGTGTGTGTCTTTCTAGATTGATTTAGCCCGTTTTTCTGTGGATTTCTGGAACGCTCAGACGAAACAACCAATGAGCAGATGTCTAAAGTATGACGCATTTGACGTAGCCACGCCCCCTCCCTCCTCACCACCCGCCCGCCCTCCTCACCCGCCTCCACTCCGGCCTTACGCCCTCACAAACTGGCTTTCAACGTCCGATAAAAAGGCTGGTTCGCTGCTCTGCGTCTTTTTTATTTTCTTGCTTGAAACACGCTTTTTTGATGAATCGACATGATAAAATCTTATTTCAGACGCTACCAAACCGCTACGCACGGGTTTACGCCTGCCTTCCCCCTCCCGCTCAGAGATGGGCGGAGGAATAGCGGCTCAGTGAGAGCAGAGGGCGGAGCTTGTACTTTCTCAGGACGGGCGGGGGGATGAGCGATACCCGGCCTTTCATAGTTCCGGGTCTGTGACTGCGCTCCACCAAATCAATATATTTTCATAACTATGGTGTAATGCATGTTGTAAACGTGTGTGTGTGCAGAGGATACAATGTGAAGAGTTATTTTACATGAGATGGACCCTTTAAAGGTCTAAACACACTTTTCAAAACGTGTTGAACAAAGTCAAGAAGCGTGAGCAGCCCGGGAGCATCATGTGAGAGCCTGTGAGAGGGCAGGCTGGACTTTTTTATCCTCACATGTTACAGAAGTTTATGTGGTTTTATGGATTTTTTTTTTGTGACGCAGCTGTTTGTTTTTTCACCGCTGGATGTTTATTAATTAAAGACTTTTATTGTGAAGTTTTTTATTTGGGCGGATTGAAGCAGATGGAGGACCGATGAAGGTCTAGGTGTGAGAAACATCCTTCTGCTCATCTTCAGGACCACTTCGTTTATCCTACATAACTTAATGTCTGTGCTGCATGGTGGCTTCACAGCAAAAAGGTCAGGGGCTCAAGCCCCACAGCGAGAGTGGGGTCTGAAACACTTGTCTTTCTGTGTGTAGTTTGCATGTTCTCCCTGTGTATGTGGGTTTTCTCTGGTTTCATCCAAAAACATACATGTTAGGTTGTTTGCTGCTATGAACACTCACTAGGAATGAGTGTGTGAATGGATGTGTGTGTGTGTGTGTGTGTGTGTGTGTGTGTGGCCCTGCAACAGACTGGCGACCTGATCAGAGTGTACCCTACCTCTCGCCTTAAATCAGCCAGGATAGGATCCTATACCCCGCGACCCTGTGAAGGAGGAGCAGTTCAGAAAACAAAACGAAAACCATAACGTCTTATTTCAGTAAATACGATGTGAGAGCAGGTTCAATGTTTACAGTAACTTTCTGAAAAAAAAACCTGGTTTAAATTAAGTTTATTTCAGAATAAAGTCAGACATAAAAAGTATTTATGTGCGCGGTGGTGTGGGGTCCTTACTGAGCAAATCTGACCGGATTTAACCAAAATCAGAATCCCAAATCAACGGGTTTACATAATAAAACCATCATAAAACTGAAAAGAAGCTGCTCACTGATGAACCAGAACTTTCACAGCAGCAGTGACGCTGCTTTCTGTTAGACCACCTCTTCATGGTGAGGTGTTTCAGGCCCATCTCACTGGGAGGAGATCCAGAGACAGACCCCGGACCTGCTGGAGAGACTGAGTCACACAGCTGGAAAGGGAACACCTCAGGATCCTCCCGGGTGAGATGGAGGATGCAGCCGGGGTGAGAGAAGCCTGGGTTTGAGGCTGTTGCCCCCGTAACCCGGCCCGTATAAGCGTAACACGACAGGAAAGAACAGAATTAGGAAAAGATGATATACAGGTAAAAGCCAGTAAAGTAGAATATTTTGAAAAACTTGATTTATTTCAGTCAAAAGGTGTAACTTGTACATTATATGTTTTCATTGCACACAGACTGATGCATTCAAATGTGTGATGATTTGAAGTGGCAACAAATGAAAATCCAAAATTAGAATATTACCTAACTAATACAAAAAAGGAATTTCTAAAAATGTTGGCCAACTGAAAAGTATGAAAATGAAAAATATGAACATGTACAATACTCATATTGTACTTGTACAATACTAGGTTGGAGCTCCTTTTGTCTCAATTACTGCATTAATGCGGCGTGGCATGGAGTCGATGAGTTTCTGGCACTGCTCAGGTGTTATGAGAGCCCAGGTTGCTCTGATAGTGACCTTCAACTCTTCTGCGTTTTTGGGTCTGGCATTCTGCATCTTCCTTTTCACAATACCCCACAGATTTTCTATGAGCCTAAGGTCAGGTTTAGAACAGAAATACCACGGTCCGTAAACCAGGCACGGGTAGATTTTGCGCTGTGTGCAGGCGCCAAGTCCTGTTGGAACTAGAAATCTCCATAGAGCAGGTCAGCAGCAGGAAGCAGGAATTGCTCTAAAACTTGCTGGTAGGCCGCTGCTTTGACCCCGGATCTCAGGAAACAGAGTGGACCGACACCAGCAGATGACATGGCACCCCAAACCATCACTGATGGTGGAAACTTTACACTAGACTTCAGGGAACTGAAGTCTAGACTTCAGACTTCAGTTGCCTGAAGTCCGACACTCAAAGATTGGATTAAGGTCTAAAATGGTGGGTCGACCATAAACAGTAACATAGTCAGATTAGATAGATCTGTGGTGGAGTGGTTAGCCTGTAGTCCCACTACAGCCTGGTGACCTGTTCGGGGTGTATCCTCCCTCTCGTCTGTGATCAGCGTCATCCCAGCGACCCCAGCAGGGATAAACAGTCCAGAAGGTGGATCTAAGTGAAGGCGGCCAGGCAGGAGTATGTGTTTTGATAAAAAGGTAAGCACAGCAGCATCACTCTGACTGCGGTGCAGTACAGCTCACCCAGAGTCCCTCCGGCTCGACTCGAGCTTGTGGCCGTTTTCCACAGAACACGCATGTCCGCAGCGTGGCCGTGAGAGGTGATGATGTGATTGTAGATGCAGGGGTGGTACGGGGTCTTGGCCTCACCAGAAAAGTAAGCGTGTTCCTGTGGAGAGACGTCCATGGCTCTGGCACAGATTCCCATGAAGACATCGTCTATGTACATGGAGGACTTCAGCCGGAGCGTCGCTTGAAAGATTTTAGCTGCCACATCGGCTGAGAGCACATACCCCGCCCCGGCGGTGTAGTCTGGGTAGGACGGCCAAGGATACAGACCGTAGGGGACATGGTATTTACTGCCTCTCTGGTGGTTAGGAGGGGCTCCTCTGTGGACATGCCCCACCCACACACCTTTAGCTCCTGATTGGCTCCTCAAGACGTTCTGTAAATATTTCACCAGATTAGGAACGTGGACAAAAACATCATCGTCTGCAGACATGAAGAAGTGGGCCTGCGGACAGTAGGTGTGGCTCCAGTGGATCTGTAGAATCAGTTTGGTGGTCAGGTTATGAAACGTGTCCACAAACTTCTGTTGGATCAGGTCTCCATGGATACGGTCTTCCTGCAGCAGCGCCGTTTGGACTTTAGACCGCTGTCTCTTGTCGGCGTGGAGACCCACGGCGAACACGAGCCTCACCCTCACGCCCAGCTCGGACAGGATAAAACTCTCGTTCCCCCACGTGTCCCTGATGGCGTCACGCCGAGCGAAGTTCTCTGGTGCAGATTTTACG
Organism: Neostethus bicornis; assembly: GCA_902685375.1. Taxonomy (NCBI): domain Eukaryota; kingdom Metazoa; phylum Chordata; class Actinopteri; order Atheriniformes; family Phallostethidae; genus Neostethus; species Neostethus bicornis. The sequence continues at coordinate 1,101,290 of LR738547.1, read as the reverse complement.
AAGATGAGCAGCAGAATGTTCTGCCAGTCGTCTCCGGCTCTGCATTTTTCTGGGTGGTTCAGGATGTACTGGTAGCTCACCGGCCTGGCACGGTCAGGAGAGATGGCAAGAGAGGAGTTGAGGAAGTCGTACCTGTTGACCAGGTAACGGTAAGAGAAGGAGACCATGTGACTCAGGACACGGTGGTCCAGATCCTCCCAGCAGACCATCAGCACACACAGAACCAAACCTGTGCTCATTAACTGGACACACTGACACTTGCTGACGCGACGAAAGTTCATGAACATCCCGATCGGTGAGGATTTGATCCTTCTTTAAAAACATGTCTTTGTTACAGAAAAAAAAAAAGTCTCTCGGAGCGGAGATGGTTTTTTTCTTCTGATTCTTGAGTCTTAACAAAACAAAAAAAGACAAGAAGAAAGATTTAATAGATTAAAAAAATGTACTGTTTAAACCAGTAAATTGTCATCATGACGGATCGTCAGACAGACAGACCGACTGACAGAAGGACAGACAGACACACAGACAGATGGATGGACTGTCAGACAGACAGAGAGACACACAGACAAACAGACAGGCAGACAGACAGACGGAGAGACGGGTAACCTACCTCTTCTGTTTTCTTTAAGCCATGTCCTTCTCATCTGTCCTCAGCTCCTCAATCAATCCTGGAGCTTCTGATCGAGGTGGGAACATGTCTGTGGGAGTGAAAGGTTGTGTGTGTGTGTGTGTGTGTGTGTGTGTGTGTGTGTGTGTGTGCCGATCAGATGACCCGTTTAGAAAGAGGTAAAGTGTCAGCAGCATCACTGGGACATATTTTAGAATTGAGCAAACAAGGCAGCCGCATTGTGTCGCTGCACATTCCTGCTGCTAACGAGGTTAACTGTAGGAAACTAATTCTCAGTGAGGACGTTAACCGAGGTCACGCAGTGCACCGTGAAGGCTGGGAAATGTCACCATCCGGACATCATTACACTAAAATAAATGTTTTTTTTAACAATAAAACCAGATTTAACTGCTTTGTAAACGTCTTCTTTCTGCAGACACATCATGACGGAGCTCATTGAGACTGAGAGGATTTACGTTGAGGAGCTGCAGAGCATCATGGAGGTATCTATGGATTCTTTATGCTGACACAATCGTTTTTTATGGTGTTCTAAGACGTTTAAATGCTTGTTAAAAACAAACCAGCTGATTATTTTTATCTAGATTAACGATAAAAACAAAGCAGAAAATCAGAGGATTTTATTTTGTTGTAAATTTTTGGGACGCATTAAGCACTCGGGCCGCCTGTGCTTTTGTAACACTCCCAAACCAGTGAAGGGTATAAGGCCCAACTGCAGAAGGAACAGATTAGGCGGGTTTAGAAGGTGGGAGGGGGACGGCTGGCTGGTGGCTTGGCAGGCTAGAGACCAGAAGGTGGCGATGGCAGAGCTTGGGAGCTCCTGGACACAAGCAAGGCTCCGGGGTCCACAACAAGGCAACGTTCAACACAAACACAGCAAGGAGTAACATCACAGGCAGCCAATGGGAGGCAGTGTTTTATGGTAACACCACAGGCAGCCAATGGAAGGCAGTGTTTTATGGTAACACCACAGGCAGCCAATGGAAGGCAGTGTTTTATGGTAACATCACAGGCAGCCAATGGGAGGCAGTGTTTTATGGTAACACCACAGGCAGCCAATGGGAGGCAGAGTTTTATGGTTACACCACAGGCAGCCAATGGGAGGCAGTGTTTTATGGTAACACCACAGGCAGCCAATGGGAGGCAGAGTTTTATGGTAACACCACAGACAGCCAATGGGAGGCAGTTTTTTATGGTAACACCACAGGCAGCCAATGGAAGGCAGTTTTTTATGGTAACACCACAGGCAGCCAATGGAAGGCAGTGTTTTATGGTAACACCACAGGCAGCCAATGGAAGGCAGTTTTTTATGGTAACACCACAGGCAGCCAATGGAAGGCAGTGTTTTATGGTAACATCACAGGCAGCCAATGGGAGGCAGTGTTTTATGGTAACACCACAGGCAGCCAATGGGAGGCAGAGTTTTATGGTAACACCACAGACAGCCAATGGGAGGCAGTGTTTTATGGTAACACCACAGGCAGCCAATGGGAGGCAGTGTTTTATGGTAACACCACAAGCAGCCAATGGGAGGCAGTGTTTTATGGTAACACCACAGGCAGCCAATGGGAGGCAGAGTTTTAAGGTAACACCACAGGCAGCCAATGGGAGGCAGAGTTTTATGGTAACACCACAGGCAGCCAATGGGAGGCAGAGTTTTATGGTAACACCACAGGCAGCCAATGGGAGGCAGAGTTTTATGGTAACACCACAGGCAGCCAATGGGAGGCAGTGTTTTATGGTAACACCACAGGCAGCCAATGGGAGGCAGTGTTTTATGGTAACACCACAGGCAGCCAATGGGAGGCAGAGTTTTATGGTAACACCACAGGCAGCCAATGGAAGGCAGTGTTTTATGGTAACATCACAGGCAGCCAATGGGAGGCAGTGTTTTATGGTAACACCACAGGCAGCCAATGGGAGGCAGAGTTTTATGGTTACACCACAGGCAGCCAATGGGAGGCAGTGTTTTATGGTAACACCACAGGCAGCCAATGGGAGGCAGAGTTTTATGGTAACACCACAGACAGCCAATGGGAGGCAGTTTTTTATGGTAACACCACAGGCAGCCAATGGGAGGCAGAGTTTTATGGTAACACCACAGGCAGCCAATGGGAGGCAGTGTTTTATGGTAACACCACAGGCAGCCAATGGGAGGCAGTGTTTTATGGTAACACCACAAGCAGCCAATGGGAGGCAGTGTTTTATGGTAACACCACAGGCAGCCAATGGGAGGCAGTGTTTTATGGTAACACCACAGGCAGCCAATGGGAGGCAGTGTTTTATGGTAACACCACAGGCAGCCAATGGGAGGCAGAGTTTTATGGTAACACCACAGGCAGCCAATGGGAGGCAGTGTTTTATGGTAACACCACAGGCAGCCAATGGGAGGCAGTGTTTCAAGGTGGGAGATTATCGGGCAAAAGACGGATTTTACCGACAATGATCGTAAACACGTTAAAACCAAAGAGACACGTCTGTTGATGAGGTTTAGTCTCTCCTGTTAAAACCTTTTTGATGCACTGGAAGGCAAGGGGCGGACTCCAGTAGAGACGGACTGAGAGTGAGAACGAAAATAAAAACATATCAATAACAACCGACAAAAAATAAAGATCCGCCTTCACTTTAATTTCTATTATTATCAACATAACAACGTACTTTTTTCTTCAAAAAGAATGAAAATAAACAAACATAATCAACACTCGGGTCAAATTTAAAGTGGGTTGGAAGTGACTTAAAGTGTAAACAATCTGTCAATAAAAACGTAAACAGACTGATTCATGATCTGAAACCAGATTCTACTTCCTGTCCAAACCAGAATCTGTTGAAAATGAACTTTGAAATGATTTTATATGCAGTGAAACTAGAGAAAGGCGGGGTACACGGATTCCCTGCAGCACCTCCACAATATTCCACATCAAATATTCTCCTTTAGTTCTTGTAGGATGTTGTTTACGTTGATAGCAGCAGTGATTAGGAAGACGTGAGTGAGTAGAATGATCCAGGTAACAATAAGACGGACTGATGGCATGAGCCACTGGTTTTAAGAGTGAATGGTTTAATGGTCCATCTTTAGGGGGAAGGATGGCTCGGTGGGTAGGGCGACCGCTCCTTAACTGGAAGGACGCAGGTTCGATCCCCCGCCCAGAGTCCATGCCGAGGTGTCCTTGAGCAAGACACCGAACCCCCAGTTGCTTCTGATGATAGTGGTCTGCACCTTGCATGGTAGCTCCCATCATCAGGAATGAATGTTGTGTGTGTGAATGATTGTATGGAGTGAATTAATAATGCATATATATACGTATGTAAAGCGTCTTTGAGGTTTCTAGAAAAGCGCTATATACGTAAGTTCAATGCATTATTATTATTTAGGATGATTGATAGACCTGAAAGGACATGAACAGACTGTCTGAGTTCTAGCAGGACAGAAACATCTCAATGACTATGTGTGAAAGGATTAATGGTGGTCTTTGGTCTCCATGATTCTTTCTTAATCATATTTTTATTTTATAATCATTTTTACTAAGTGTGAATGAGAGGGATCCAAATGGAAAAGTGAGGTTACAGGGAGAAGAGATAAAGAAGGTGGAAGATTTTAAGTATCTAGGATCAACAGTCCAGAGCAATGGAGAGTGTGGAAAAGAGGTGAAGAAGCATGTGCAGGCAGGCTGGAACGGGTGGAGAAAAGTATCAGGTGTGATGTGTGATAGAAGAGTTTCAGCAAGAATGAAAAAAAAAAGTGTACAAAACCGTGGTGAGAGCGGCCATGCTGATTGGTCTAGAGACAGTGTGGTGAGAGCGGCCATGCTGATTGGTCTAGAGACAGTGTGGTGAGAGCGGCCATGCTGATTGGTCTAGAGACAGGAAACAGAGATGTTTGTATCAGAGATGAAGATGCTGAGGATCTCTCTGGGAGTGACCAGGATGGACAGGATCAGAGGAACAGCACATGTTAGAGGTTTTAAAGTCAGAGAGGTCAGACTGAGATGGTTTGGACATGTGCAGAGGAGAGAGAGAGAGTACATCAGAAGAAGGATGCTGGATTTGGAACCACCAGGAAAGAGGACTAGAGGAAGACCAAAGAGGAGGTTCATGGATACAGTGAAGGAAGACATGAAGATAGTTGGTGTGACCAAAGAGGATGCAGCAGATAGGGTTAGATGGACAAAACTAACTTGCTGTGGCGCTCTCTGAAGGGAATGGCCGGAAGAAGAAGAAAAATTATGTTTACTAAAAAAAAAAAGTTTATTTCAGTTACTTTAAGCTAAACAATATTTAATTACATACAAACATAACCAGCAAACTGAAACATGGCGGCTAAAGTCAGGCTTACTTTTTTTTTTTATTATATTTATCAATTTTCCAAACAGTAATAATTATTTACATTGATATAAAATTGGTAGGTGTTAATTATGCATACATAAACGACAAAGTAGAGAAAAAACAAAACATAAAACCCTCCCTCCCACCCCGGGCTCTTTAATAAACAAAACAAACAAACAAAAGGGGTATGAGTGGGGGACACCATAAGAAAAAAATAATTAATAATTCCGTTCCGTCATCTTCCGCTTGTTCCGGGGTCGGGTCGCCGTGCAACAGCCTCAAACGGGCAGCCCAGGCTTCTCTCACCGCCTTCATCCTCCAGCTCACCTGGAAGGATCCCAAGTCGTTCCCCAGCCAGCTGTGAGACATAATCTCTCCAGCTGTGTTTAGTCTCTATGACTCTCTTAGCCGTTCTGTGCCAAAATGTCCGGCTAAGGGACTTGGTGGTATAACATCCTGCGACTCCTTGGGGAAGAGTCGCAGACCGGTCATACTTTAACATCACTGACCTCCTCGTGGTACCCGCTGGACAGCGCACCAAAAAGAGGTTCCCCATGTAGGAGGACCTGATCAATCACCTACATTATCATGATCCTAAACCATACCTGTCAAGTTAACTTGACATTTGACTCGGATTTAATTAATAATGAAAAAAAATTGGTAAACTGTGGTCTTCATGTCAATTATATTCAGAAAATTTAAACGTCAAAGGTAAATAATTTCACACATTCAACAAATGGGTCCCAAGTTTTAAAAATTTCTGTTGTTTTAATTTGACCTGGAGTTTCTCCAGGTTCTCTCTTTCTTCAGACAGAGAGAACCTCCTTCAGCCACTGAGATACTGAAGGGGCCGCGTTCGATGTCCATTGAAAGAGGATTAGCCTGCGTGCAATCAGTCACACACCGCCTTACAACAACACACACGCAAGCATGCAAATGTGGGTATTAAAAAATAGATCAGGAGTAAAACTGAGTTTGGTTGTGTTTTATTTAAGTAGTAACGATAATAAACAAACACATTACCGGTAATAGTCTTTATTCAAATCCATCAAAGTCCTCATCCTCTGTTTCAGAGCAGGTCCACTTCGCTCCTCGCTGTCAAAGTCACTGTCTGTACTGTGCGGCTCCTCAGAAAGGATACCAGCTTTTGAGAAAGCTCGGATAACAGTACCAGCAGACACGTTAGTCCAAGCATCTACAATCCATTGGCAAACTGTAGCGTAACTCGCCCGGCGCTGCCTTCCATCCTTCGGTCATCCATCGCTCCCACGCCGCTCACACTTCACTCTTTAACGTTCTCATGTCTTTTCTTTCAGGTTCGCCTCGCGGGCACCGCGTTTTATTTTAGGTCCGCCTTTTCTCACACACAAGGCGCACCGCACGAAAAGGCGCACCGCTCATTTTGAAGAAAATCTAAGACTTTTATATGAGCCTTATAGCCGTGAAATTAGGTTATAAATGAAAGGACAGGACCAAATCATGTGACCCGCAGTAGCCGGGCTGTGTCCACATCTGGGGCAGGTTGGGTCCACATCTGGGGCAGGTTGAGTCCACATCTGGGGCAGGTTGTGTCCGCTCCCTTGTATAGAGGAGACGGTGGAGAATTTTGAACTGAATTAGTCCATGACGGATGCAGAAAGATGAGCTGTGTATACGAGTAAGGCAGGATTCCCACTCCTCATCAGATAGATTCTGTCTTTTTCCCATTTGTCTTTGGTTTTACTCCATTTTACGAGTTTCATGTCCAAGAAAAGTTTGTAAAGAACAGAAATTATTTTCTTGCCAAAAGGATCTAATTCTAAGATTGTGTCGGTTTTATTTTTGGGAGGTAAATAAGGAAAAGAAGAAAACAATGATTTTGTAAAACTGCATATTTGTAAACATGTAAACATGTGTGAAACAGATTTGTTGTAATTATTAACTAAATGATTAAATGAACAGAAAACATCACCAGAGTAAAAACTTCAGACCCTCGTTATGCCAACTTTTAAACACTGACGGTAAAAAGAATGGGTTCAGGGAGATAGGAAGAAACCTGCTGGCTTGTTGGAGGGTGAAGTGTTTCCTGAATTGAACCCATATCTGAAAAGACGCTCTCACGACTGGATTAAGTTTTTTTTGTGATCGGTTGTGAGACAATGAGAAAGAGGTCAGAAATGGCAATGGGTTTAAATCAGTTCCATTTGAGTCCAAACTTCATTTTTTTCTCCAGTATAACATTTTTGCAATGTTAGCTGCCCAATAGTAGAACATGAAATTTGGAAGTCCGAGCCCTCCTGCTTCCTTTGGTACCTCTTCTTCATTCTAAGATTTGTATTATTCCAAATGAATTCTGCTCTCATTCAATCCAGATTTTTAAAACTGGACTTAATTTATAAAACAAGCAATAAAAAAAAATGTTAATATTAAATTAATTCTTTTTGAATGAAGCTTTGAACTTTTGGAAATTTTCGAAGTTTCGTTTTTCTTCTATTTGATGTATTTAGTATGACCTCACTTCTCGGCTCTGATTGGTTGGGTTGTTGGGATCCACCCACCTGCTGCCCAGGTTTATAAAACCAGGGTCACTGCCCCCAGCTTCATTTTCTCTCTTCTTTTGAGGTAGAATATGGAACGGACAGTTGCTTACTTTTGGAGACAGTAATGAATTATGGTTATGCTCCACACAGGTTGAACCTTTTGGGCAGTGGTAGTCGTTGGGAACATGGCTTGCTTCTTGACCAGTACTTCATGGTGCAGTTGGCTGCTAAGTGAGACAGAGAGCCCATCTGCTCCTTCTTTGTTGTCCCTCACAGTCTGAGGAAAGTGGATCACTTGTCCAGAAGGGTCTCTTTTTATTTGTATAATGTGTAGAGATGATTAAAGCTGTTAACGGTGAACCTCTGAGGTCTGCACGCTCATACTTGTAAGAGTTGTGTTACTCGTAATCTACAAATTCCACGTCTTTTATTGTTCAGCAGTTAATTGTAATTAACGATTCCTGTGACTCGACTGGTACAATAGGAGACTCCCAGATAACATGCCTTCCAAGCATTGGAATCTTTATTGTTAGATTGGGCTCTCCGGTTTGTGAGAAGCTTATTTATTTAGTTTTCATTTTTTCGGAAATCTGGACGTTTTAAAAGTCTGTCCTTTTTCACATAAAACTTTAAACTTCTATTTATTTAGAGCCTTTTTTTAATTGAAGAAAATTGCACTTAATTCTCTAAATAATTTTTCTGTGAAGTAACAGGTAGATCTTTTGATTTTAACGTTGAAATCGAACCACTTTGTTTTTATAAACCTGTAGAAGAATCCATGCAGATCTTTATTAAAAACCCTCCGTGTTTTTTTCCCCCAGTATATTTAACCTTTAATACGAAACTATAAATGAAAATAAACACAATTCCACAACTAGTCTTCTTGGTCTGGTGTTCGGGGTGTACGCTGCGGCTTCCCAAGAGCCCAAAAGGCATAAACATTTCCGAAGATAAAATTATTGCTACACTGTTCTACGGAGGCCCAAAGGGTCAAATATTGATCCAAAACAAGCAATAAAAAGAACCACTTTAATATTAGTTTAATTTGGGAAATCTTTGAAGTTTCATTTTTCTTTTCTCTGATGTGTCTAGTATGATTCCACCTCTTCACTCTGATTGGTTATTTTTGGGATCCATCCACCTGCTGCCCAGGTTTATAAAACCAGTGTCACTGTTTCAGTTTGATTTTCGTTCTTATTTTGAGGTAGAATATGGATTTGACTGTTGTTCAGTCTTAGAGACAGTTATGAAAAGTAGGGTCCGATGCTCCACTCAGGTTGAACTTTTTGGGCAGTGGTAGTCGTTGGGAACATGGCTTGCTTCTTGACTATCACTTCATGGTGCAGTTGGTTGCTAAGTGAGACAGAGACCAAATTACCCAAATTAAAGCCATGGTTTCCTTTTCTATAACAGAGTAATTTGACTGATAAGAGTTGAACTTTCATCGGAAATTTTTTGGTCTTCGGTTTATTGTAATCTGGACGTTTTAAAAGGCGTTCGTATGTTTTTATTTCACAAGAAAACGTTAAAACTAAAATTTGCATAAATCATTCTTTAAATTATTTTTCTTGGCAGTAACAGGTAGATATTTTGATTGAATTGTAACCTTCTAGTCAAACCACGTTGTTTTAAAAACTCTCTAGAAGAGATCCATGCCAATCTTTATAAAACCCTGCTTTGGTTAAGCATGATTCAGATGAGAACAGCTCCAATAAAAAAACAACAAGAGTGGTGGAAGAAGCCGGCCTGAGAGCCCAGGCCAACAGTAGAAAGTAAAACTCCGTCTGAGCTTTGAGACTTACCCCCCTCAAGTCACAACAAAAAACGTAGACTTCAAAATGCTGTAACGCCCGAATTAAAGCCATGGTTTCCTTTTCTATGACAGAGTAATTTGATAAGAGTTGAACTTTCGTCAGAAAAAACAACTGGCTGCTAAGTGAGACAGAGAGCCCATCTCCTCCTTGTTTTTGGTCCCTCACAGTCTGAGGAAAGTGGATCACTTGTCCAGAAGGGTCTCTTTTTATTTGTATAATGTGTAGAGATGATTAAAGCTGTAAACGGTGAACCTCTGAGGTCTGCACGCTCATACTTGTAAGAGTTGTGTTACTCGTGATCTACAGATTCCACGTCTTTTATTGTTCAGCAGTTAATTGTAATTAACGATTCCTGTGACTCGACTGGTACAATAGGAGACTCCCAGATAACATGCCTTCCAAGCATTGGAATCTTTATTGTTAGATTGGGCTCTCCGGTTTGTGAGAAGCTTATTTATTTAGTTTTCATTTTTTCGGAAATCTGGACGTTTTAAAAGTCTGTCCATTTTCACATAAAACTTTAAACTTCTATTTATTTAGAGCCTTTTTTAGATGAAGAAAATTGCACGCATTTTCTCTAAATAATTTTTCTGTGAAGTAACAGGTAGATCTTTTGATTTTAACGTTGAAGTCAAACCACTTTGTTTTTATAAACCTGTAGAAGAATCCGTGCAGATCTTAAAAAAACCCTCCGTGTTTTTTTCCCCCAGTATATTTAACCTTTAATACAAAACTATAAATGAAAATAAACACAATTCCACAACTAGTCTTCTTGGTCTAGTGTTCAGGGTGTAACCTGCGGCTTCCCAAGAGCCCAAAAGGCATAAACAGTTCCGAAGATAAAATTATTGCTACACTGTTCTACGGAGGCCCAAAGGGTCAAATATTGATCCAAAACAAGCAATAAAAAGAACCACTTTAATATTAGTTTAATTTGGGAAATCTTTAAAGTTTCGTTTATATTTTTCTCTGATGTGTCTAGTATGATTCCACCTCTCAGCTCTGATTGGTTATGTTGTTGGAATCCATGCACCTGCTGCCCAGGTTTATAAAACCATAGTCACTGTTTCAGTTTGATTTTCGTTCTTATTTTGAGGTAGAATATGGATTTGACTGTTGTTTAGTCTTAGAGACAGTTATGAAAAGTAGGGTCCGATGCTCCACTCAGGTTGAACTTTTTGGGCAGTGGTAGTCGTTGGGAGCATGGCTTGCTTCTTGACCATCACTTCATGGTGCAGTTGGTTGCTAAGTGAGACAGAGAGCCACATCTCCTGCATGTTTTAGGCTGATCTTTATAAAAGATGTGGTCCCTCACATTCTGAGGAAATGGACCAGTCGTTCAGAAGGGTCTCTTTTTTTTTTTTGTATACTGTGTTTAGTTGATTAAAGCTGTTAAGAGTGAACCTCTGAGGTCTGGACGCCCATACAATAAGAGTTGTGTTATCCGATCATCCACAGATTATACATACACCTTTTATTGTTCTTCAAACTTTTATTTTCAGCTCTTCTCCGTCAGGTTAGAACCCAAGTAAGAAGACTTAAATCTATCCTGATTGAACTGACTGTTGCTTGATATTGGAGACAGTTATGAATTATGGTTATGCTCCACACAGGTTGAACTTTTATGTGCAGTGGTAGTCGTTGGGAACACGGCTTGCTTCTCGATCTTCTTCATGGTTCAGTCCGTTGATAAGTCAGACAGAGATCCCATCTCCTTCTTGTTTTGGGGAACTATGATAAAAGATGTGCCCCCTCTCAGTCTAAGGAAAGTGGATCTTTAGTCCAGAAGGGTTTCTCTTTATTGAATCTGGTGTGCTAGTATCCTATAGAGAAGATTAAAGCTGTTATTGGTGAACCTGTGAGGTCTGCACGGTCATACTTGTAAGAGTTGTGTTACTCGATGATCAACCAATTAAAACGTGTTTTTTTGGTCTTCGGTTTATTGTAATCTGTACGTTTTAAAAGGCGTTCGTATGGTTTTATTTCACAAGAAAACTTTAGACGTCTAATCTTTTAGGGCCTTTTTTTAAGTGAAGAAAATGACATGAATTGTTCTCTAAATGTTTTTTCTGGGAGGTAACTGGTAGATATTTTGATTGTAACGTTTTGCAGTCAAACGATATTGTTTTTATAAACTACTAGAAGAGATCCACAACCCATCCTGATTAAAAACCCTCCAGATTCAGATGAGAACAGTTTGTAAGAGTGCTTACCATGGTAAGCACAGGAACAGCACAGCCAATCAGATCTTCTGAGCTTTACAACACGAAGTCTTTATTTTTTTAGATGTTTTTTTTTAACTGAGGACTAGTTAGTTTTATTTCATAAGGATTAAATATAATGCTGGGTGAAAAAAAACAAAACCAGCTACCACCAGCTGCAGCGACCCTGCACTCCTTCACTGAAACAACAACAAACCATCAGAAAGCGTAAGCCTCAACCAGATTAGAAACCAAATCGTCATCGTTAACGAGCAGGTGGTGACTATCATTTTGAAGAATTTAAAGCGTATGGTTAGGAGCTGTCTGGAATATTAGAAAAAAGTTGTCCATAAAATGATGCGTCATACCAGTTTGGGGCGTACAGGATCACTCGGTGCAATAGTGTATCATATAGACAATTAGATATCTGCCATTTCAGTCAGACACCATGTTAGACCAAACAAATGGGATGGATTTGTGAAATATGATTTCAATCCCCTGGACTTTTTATGATAAGTCCAACCCACCTGCTCCTAATTTGAGGATTATCTGTGTGTTTAAATTGTGTCTCCTGAAGGAACTGAGCTCCTAATTGCTTCAAATGGTTTAAGTGTGTTTTACTGGAGAGTTGAGTCCTTTGAGTTCCAAGTTGAAACGTAAGTTCCCAGGCTTATCCTGGGTCTGACCATTTACAAGGGTTAAAATTAAACAGTTCTGTAGAAATGACAAGCACTGTCAAGCAGCAAAGTGCACCATTTTTAAATAATAAAAACAAACATAAAATCTCGCCAACAGAGATACAACCAATAAACTAAACCCACCCAACCTAATGTTTGCATGGGGATCATAACTAACAAGAAGCTAAAGAATCAACACTGAAACGCTACCTGAGAAATCCCCAGCTTAACAAACATAAGAAAAAAATAGAGAAACAAGAGCCAACTTAATAATGGCGTCTTCATTAGAGGCTATTCTGATTCCTGATTGGGTTTAAAATATTCCCACGAAAAGTGAAGTAACACCTCTTACAGTACAATAAGTTTTTCTAAACAGAGCTTCTTGCTGTGGATCACTTTAGACAACATTCATCTAGACAAATGTTGTGATACGGTCACATCTCTCCGTCTGACCAATGAGAGTTGCCTCTCCTCAAGTCATACTTTTGGCAAAAGCTGAAACTTAAAAAAGTACTGATCCGTCCATGACCAGCACAAGAGGCGGGGTAAATGTTTCCCCGCCCCTTATCTTAAATACCAGCTCACTGCAGGGCCAGAGTTGCTAGCCAACTTCACTGTCTTTTTTTGCGCGAAGATTTGTTTTCTTGCCAGTAAACGGTCCTTGCGGGCCTGGCCCTCTACTTTAGGATAAATCACATACACCGGCCGCCCCGGTCACAACTGAGACCAAGTTCACCTTTGAGCCTTCGCCTGAAATTCCTGCAAAGAACCCGCTCACCAGAGGCAATGCTCGAGCATTTTGAATATAATGCCACTGGTCCCTGACGACGACAGCTGTACCTGATCGTAAGCAGCAATCAGCTCTCATTGAACCCACTCGTCTAACAGAACCCCAACCTGTGGAGGAGCTGTCCAAAAAGCCATATCGATTGGCAGCCCGGTGGAACTGTGGGGTGTGGTATTGTTATATCCCTGAAAAACATATATTGACTTTTCTGCCCGTCGAGCTTGCCTAACCTGGTCCAACATGTTCAATTACCCCAAAAGGGTTTGGTTGAATCGCTCTCATGCATCATTCCCCTGGGTATGGTAGAGTGTAGTATGGCACTTAGTGCAGCCTCATCATCTCAGATTCAAACTAACCCCCTCGGTCTGTCAAAATAAAAACCAGGACATGTTTCCAGAGAGCCTTTACTGTTGTAAGGGCAGACTGACCCCTCATGGGAACTGCCATGGCTCACGAGAATGGATGGGTAGGCATCTTCTACCCGCCCAAGGGAGAGGTAGTCCAAACCCAAGAACTTCAAAGGGAAGCTAACTTATAGAAGGGGGGCTCTGTTTCCTCAACCAGCATGGACCAGAATGCACAGCTGACATTCGTCTACCCCATTGCCTAGAGTCCCTTGTGTGGCGTGAGGGTCTAACAGACTGCAACGCCACCAGGAAGCTTAGCCCTGGGACAAACGAGGCCTGGTTGCTGTAAACACCAGGACCACGCTAGATCTGGACACAAGTTGGGTGCACAAAATACTACAATGATGTTCAAAATAAAATGGTTCTACAAGGAAAGCTACAAGCAGACAAAGAAACTGGTGATCAGATTAATCAAATTCAAATAAAACAAAAGAGTAGGATCATGCACAGTTCCTTGTCTGACGAGCACAGTATTAATCAGACTGATGAGTTACAATCATATGGACAAAACAACGGCTTTCTGCTGAACGGTGACGCCCACGAGCAGCCACACACCTAGAAATGAAACACGATAATGAGAGGAAGCATAAAGAAAAGCTAACACTGTTTAACGGCTTACCTGCCGGTAACGTGAGTGTTAATAGTGCAGTGAAATGAAGAAGGGGCTGCAGGCAACCACCGGAGCTTTCAACTGCCTGAAATAATAATTAATCAGCCGTTGTCCCACACTAAACACAAAGAGAACCCACCCCGAACCTACCGGTACGAACTCCGATCATAACACAGCACGCCTGACGTGAGCTGGAGAACCCAGCATGTCTTGAGTAGTCCTGTGGATCAGGACCTCATGAGCCCACTCACCCAATGCTGTTGTGTGGAGGCGAGCACATGTCCAAAATGGCGCTACTACCGCCCACCAGACACGTCAAAGAGGTCCCACCTGCCACATTCGCAATCCCAATAAACTCTGGGGTCTAAGCGCTTTGACCAGGCAATGCACCCGAGCATAAACAAAAGACCTGGTCTCGCCCACACCTACCAGGACGTCACTCCGAAGGGCCAAGGCAGTCCCACTCCCCCACATGCTTTGGGCCACTAGGGGTGAAAACTTTCTCAGGCCCCATGTACCCAATACGTATTTTCCACCTTCCCCACAAGCCCTGGGTCAGACGGGTCCAAAGCCACCCCAATTGCCGCTTCTGGCAACCGTGATAGACCATCTGTCTGCAGATGAGTAAAGGGCGGTTGTCTGTGTGGACTTTAAAACCCCACAAGTCCATTTTAGCTTGGTTATTCCTCTCCTCCGGGTGAAGACTGCAACTGGCATAAGCAATCACCTTCTGGCCAAAATGGGCACACAGCAGAGAGCCCCCTTCCCGGTTACCAGCACCATCTTTGTAGACAGACAGAAGGAGAGGAGAACCCTGTCACTATGTTTCGGGCGTGGTCATGGTTTGAAGACAGTTTTATATTGACTCAGTTTTATTTTTGGTGGTCAGGACAGGGAAGGCGGTAGTCTACACAGAAGCGCCATGACCCATTCTTCTTCCTTACTGGGGCAGCCAAAGGACTTGAGCTCTCCCTCAGTACCCCACTCGACATTCCCCATAACAGTCTACGTAACTCTGAATACAGGCTCGGTGGAACTGGCCTGTAATGCTCTCTCATTGGCGGCGCATCCCCTGTAGGTATCGCCCATAATCCGCCACATGGGAGGCAAAACCATCGGTCCACTTCTGCCATAAGCCCTGCTGTTCCTCACCTTCACCTATCCACCTCCACCTCGTTGTCGCTCACAGATTGTAAAACATGATCTTATGAGGGGTAAATTCTAAAGGGTAGGAATGGTGGTTGCAAACCTGAAGGGGCAGTTTGCCAACCTGCATCTGCACAAGTGCCTGCCCGATCCTCCCCAGGTCTTCCACTAAGCAGCAATACGGCTGCTTCCCTACCTGTGGAACCTGAGCCCACACTAATGTCTCGGAGCCAAGCACAACCCTGTCTCAGGTCTGCAAACGAGCAGTCTCTTGAAGCCCTTTGCCTGCATATTCTGAACCTGCCTTGAGCATGGGGCAGGGTCACCCCAGGGACAAGGGCCCCCCAGCAGTAACTATGCCCTTCGCAGGGACAGCAACACCTGGACCTATTCTCCCTCACATATTGCTTAAAAAAATGACTGACTTGTTTGACCAGGTCAAACAACAATGTAACAAATAGGCCAAAACCCCTATTTTTCTTTACATTTTAAAAAGATCCCTAGTTATTGTTTCCTTAAAGCAGCATCAGAAACTGTAGCTGCAGTTTAAGGGAGAAGTGGGGATGGGATGGTCTGAGAGGAGGGGGATTGGGAAAAGGTGGGGGACTGGGAAGAGATGGAGAGCTGTGTGATGGTCTGAGAGGAAGGGGATTGGGAAGAGGAGGGGGACTGGGAAGAGATGGAGAGCTGTGTGATGGTCTGAGAGGAGGGGGATTGGGAAGAGGTGTGGAGCTCTGATTGTGGAGCTCCACACCTGAAACCAGAATTAAGAAGTCTGTGTTCTTTCTCTCAAACCCATGTGAAGACCATCGGTCATGAAGCCGGTGCAGAGACCTGGGCGCAGGACTTACTCTCATCATAGGTTCTGAATAAACTGCAGCTGTTTTGAAGTCTTTTCGTTTGGACCAGTGAGCAGAACCGTACCAGTAACTAAAAGAGGCAGACCCCAGACCCGCTGGAGGGACTATGTCTCACAGCTGGACAGGGAACACCTCAGGGAGCTCACCCTACTGGGTGAGCAGGAGGATGTAGCTGGGGTGAGAGAAGCCTGGGTTTTCCGTCTGAGGCTGTTTGAGGCCCCTCGATAAGTGGAAGAAAACGTAACAGAACTAAAACCAAACGAACGACAGCCCTTTGAACCCTGTTTGAAACGTTACTTGTTCGTACAGTTTGTGATACCAGCCAGTCGAATGCTTCTAGTTACACCTTGGCATCATTTCTTCTTTTTTTTCTTCACCTGTCTGTTTAGGGTTACTACGCTGAGCTGGATAACTCGGAGCTCAGTCACCTCATCCCTGCATCGCTGGAGAACAAACGGGACGTCCTGTTCGGGAACCTGCCGGAGATTTACCAGTTTCACAACAAGTAGGTGGAACGTTTTATTTCAGCAGGTCGATCGAAGCGCAAACCGGACGTTTTTAAACCAGGACAATACAACATTTTAAAGAAAAAAAATACATGTAAACAAGAAAATTAAACAAAAAAATTACATGAATGTAAAATTCCTCACATTTTCGGAAAAACTAGTCCGAAAACTAGAAAATGTCGGTCAAACTCAGACCGAAAAGTGTTGGCTGAAACTGGTTTACTACCACGTTTTTAAAAGTAATAAAAAAATGTCTAAAAAAAAAAACCTACTTTTAGAAAAACATCAAACAAAAAAGCCTGATTTAAAAACAAATGTTTTTAGGCTTTTTTTAAGTTTCTACACTTTGTGGGAATTTGAGGAATTCTAAGAGCTCATTCTAAAACCATAGGGCAACAGCCTGGAAGGCTCTGTCCCCTATCGTGTTCAGCCTGGTCCTGGGCTGGTGGAGACCACGGGGAGTGGTAAGGAGGGCTGCGGGAGGAGGAGCTCAGTGAGTTCCATGGATACACTGATACGTAAGGAGGCAGATTTAGGAATAAATTCTGTAACAAATGGGAAGCCATTGAAGTGACTTCAGAACGGTGTTGATGTGGTTCAGTGAAAATAGTTTTATTCATTTCAATCTGATTTTATTTTTAAAGCCCAGTTTTTTGGGTCTGATTTTCAATCAATCCTTAGGGCAGGGGTGTCAAACTCAGTTCCTGGAGGGCCGGTGTCCCTGCAGGTTTTCCATGTGTTCTCACATCTACACACCTGATTCAGGTTAACGAGTCATTGTGCCAAATTTGATTGGCTGTTGATTTTACTGTTTGTGCATCAGCTGTATGGAACCAGGAACACATGGAAAACCCGGCCCTCCAGGAAATGAGTTTGACACCCCTGCCTTAGGGATTATGGAAACAGTTTTCAGCTGAAGAATGTGATTGAAAAATAAACATTAAGATGTGAATCATAGAAAAGGCTGGAACGTGTCGTCAACGGTCGATAACATTAAATACAAAGTACATCAATCATTTAATTCATTGTTCAGAAAACACTGTGAAGCCTATATGATGATTCATCACGCCAGTAGCTCGAGACTGCACTGTGCACACACACACACACACACGCAGCCCCCTGCCGTCAGTCTGCAGGTCCAGGTCGGGGTCATACAGAGAGAGGGAATAATTTATCTGTGATGAGAACGTGTGGGAATTTAATGTCATGACTTTTTCTTTTGCAGAACGTTTCGGATGGAGCTGGAAAACTGTGCAGAGAAACCAGAACTGGTTGGAACCTGTTTTCTGAAGAGAGTGAGTCCAAAATAAAAAAAAAATTAATACTTTAAGATGACGAGAAACTTCAAAAGAAAGAAAAGTAACATTTTTCGTTTCCGTTGTTTGTTAAAAAGGCCTCTGTGTTTGTGCTGGGATTAAAAATTCATCCCTATTCATCCCTCACCGGGGAAATTTGTGTGCTGCACTCCTTACACCGCAGCAGGCTGCCCTTCGATGGCACCAATGGTGGGAGAAGCAGGGGTTAAGTGTCTTCTCCAAGGACCCTAGACGTGCTCTCTGTGGGACGCGAACCCGCAAACTTCCGGTCCGCCTCGTCCAATTAGGGTTACTGTGTTAGGGTTAGTGTGGGAATGGTCTACAAAATCATGTGGAGGAAGGTCCAAGCCTTCAAACTCTGACCGAAAAGGGTTTAGCTGATACTCTGTTTAGACTCATCTAAAGATTTACTACCACGCCCACCACCTGTGTGGTGATTAGATGCGTCTGAGCTTTAAAAGCTTTATCGACGGGCAGCAGGCGCCGTGTCGGTGTCTTAGAGAGGAGGTCCTAAAAGACGCTGCTACCCCGGGTCCGCTGGTACTTCAGTGAGACAGAGAAAGAGTTGTGTGTATATTTAGCAGCAGGTGGTTCTGGCACAAACCAGTGGCATGGATGGCAGAGACGGCCAAAACAAAAATCTAATTCTTTATTTTAATACGGATACAAAATTTTTGTCCAATATCCAAAACACCAAGAAAAAAAAACAGGTTAGAGAGCATGAGGGAGAGGCTTGATGCTGACCGGAGGAACTCTGGAAGGCAGATAGCTGTTCAAACAGGGCGCAGCGCGTTCAGAGTCGAACCCTAACCCTCATAAGACGGGTTCATAAAGCTTGAATGTGTGTGTGATTCCAGAAAGAAGAGCTTCAGGTGTATGAGAAGTACTGCCAGAACAAACCTCGCTCAGAAGTCCTGTGGAGGCAGTGTGGAGACAGTCTTTTCTTCCAGGTGAGAAAAGAGTCGCCATCTTTATCAACCATCACGTTGAAAGTGTTCGTTTAAAAACACACGTTTTCACCACCGTCACAGGAATGTCAGAAGAAACTGGACCATAAACTCTCTCTGGATGCTTATCTACTGAAACCTGTTCAGAGAATCACCAAGTACCAGCTCATGCTGAAGGTACGTACACACACACACAGGATCACACACGTGTCTCTGACTGTGTTTCCGTCGTATGAACAGGAGATGTTAAAGTGCAGTAAGGGTGAAGGAATGGCTGAGCTGGAAGAAGCTTTGGGGACCATGTTGGACATCATCAAGTCTGTCAATGACTCCATGCATCAGATAGCCATCACTGGATTTGAGGTGGGAGTGTTTGTACACACACATATATAAACCCCTAAACACACACAGACCAGATCCTAGATGATTAACCCCAAAAAGTCTGTGTGAATTTAAAACAAACATTTTTATCCTTCAGGGAAACTTGAGTGAACTTGGAAAGCTGCTGATGCAGGGCTCGTTCAGTGTGTGGACCGACCACAAGAGAGGCCACAGCAAGGTGCACGTTCATGGTTTACTCAGTAAAACTCTGAACTGCTGGTAACAAACGTCTGATTTCAGGTGAAGGACCTGGCCAGGTTCAAGCCCATGCAGAGGCATCTGTTTCTTTATGACAAGATGCTGCTGTTCTGTAAAAAAAGGGAGGAACCCACCGAGACCCACGAGAAGACTCCAACGTACAGCTTCAAACATTCACTCAAGGTCAGACACCCTGTCAGAGTGAGCAACGACACCCGGCGAAATAAGCTGCGTAGTGCTTCTGTTCTAACGTAGACTGACTGGCGTATCACTACTACACATCATCTGATGAATTAATGAACCAGTTGAAGTATGAAACCTATGATAATATTAAACTGGTGTTTTCTATCACAGTCAGTGTTGTTTTTGTCAACGATGACGACAACAAAACAATTTTGTTGACGAAGCTTTTTTTTATGACGTAACGATGACGAAATAAATGCAGCTTTTCGGTGACGAAAACGTGACGAGATGTTCGTAAGTTTCTGTTGACGAGACGAAAATGTAACGAAATAAGCGTCAGACTTTTATATTTCTGTCTGTGAAAAGAAAAAAACAGTGGCTGCATTTGTCTCTCACGGCGGCACGCCCCCCACAATGCTGCACGTTCACACCGTCAACACAACACACCTGCAGCCATGAGGAAGTCACACACCATGGTGGAAACAGAAACAAAGAGACTTGGTGGTCAGGAACTTAAAGTTTAAAGTTTACACATATTTTGCACAAAAGGCATGTCGACTTAAAGCTAATGCTAACTTCCGTCTTACAATTCTGCCTTTTTTTTAACAAAAAACCTGCATTATTTTCATTAATAAAACCAGGATTTTAAAGTAAGAATATTTGTTATTTTTGCTTCTTTTTTTTTTCTTTTTACACTAAAATAATAATAATGCATAGAACTTATCTTGCGCTTTTCTAGACACTTTACATATATATACATATATATATATATATGCATTATTCATTCACTCCATACAATCATTCACACACACAACATTCATTCCTGATGATGGGAGCTACCATGCAAGGTGCAGACCACTATCATCAGAAGCAATTAGGGGTTCAGTGTCTTGCTCAAGAACACCTCGGCATGGACTCTGGGCGGAGGATCGAACCTGCGACCTTCCGATTTTGGGACGGTTGCCCTACGGTCGCCCTACCCACTGAGCCATCCTTCCCCCAACTCCTGAGTTTTCGTCGACTAAAACTTGACTAAAACTAAAACATATAGAAATAATTAAAAATGTGACTAAAATTTAAACTAATTTTTGCTCCAAAGATTAAAACTGAAACTCAGATGGCGCCAAAAACAACATTGATCCCAATAGGACCATGAACACATTAATCTAGGGACCCAATAAGATCAATATGATAAAAACCAGATCAATAAAGTATCAATAAAACGTGTTTAATGTAATTCATTCATTTATTAAGTGGAATAAAGTTTAAATAAAGTTGGTTCTTCTCGTTAGAGTAAAAGGTTTAGTCATCGAGACTCAACGATGCCTCACAACTCTACAGAACCTCCGAAGGGTTAGGAACTAGGACCACATCTCCACGTCGTTCCACATGTCCAGCTTAACCAGCGAGTCTTAAAATGTTCACCAAGTCCTTCTGGTTTAACGTCCTTATTAATGCCAACCTGTAGATTTACATTCCACACCGACAGCGTGTCCGACACGTCACACTTCTCCAGTTCATCCAAACTGCTCTTCAAGTCTCACGTGTTTAATAAAATGTCAGAATCAACGTTTTTTACTGCAGATCAAACAAGTTTAAAACTTCATTTTTTATAAATGTCCATGTTAATTCATTCAAACGTCCACCATAGTGAATCTTTACCAAACGTCTCAGTCTTCTGCTCGTTCTCTCTTTGTGACGTTCATCCATTTTTGTCCAGATGAGCGCCGTCGGCATCACGGAAAACGTCAAAGGTGACAACAAAAAGTTTGAGGTGTGGTACAACGCCAGAGAAGAAGTCTACATCATCCAGGTAAAGTCTGTTTTTAGAAGTACGTATCGGTTCCTGCACAACTTGTTCCGGGGTTTGTGTTCTAATTTTTATGACACTTCGTTGGCAAATGTTGTGTTTCTCAGTTTTTAAAATGTTTATCTACAGATGCTCTGAGATAAAAATGATCCCCGTTACGTACAAATGATTTCTTTTTATCATTAAAAGTGTCTTTAGTTTAATGTGACCCCGGCTGCAGCAGACAGTTCCTGACCCGCACTGAGAAATGTGCTGATAGTGATATAAAAATATAAAGTGTATTTGATGTCATTTGTTCATTCTTGAAAATTTGAGTTGATGTTACTCAAATTTTCCCACCTTCACTTTGTCTTATCTGTTCCCCACCACTCTGAAGAGCTCACCTATTGTTTCCATAACTGTATAAACAAAGCAGACATCTTCATAGAAAGTTTTGGTCCAGACTAAACGCTCCTAATCAGTACCGTGAGGTCTCAAAAAGCTCGAGCGTTACAAAGAAACTAAAACACTTTGTCACTACAGCTGGATTTACAGTAAATCTGTGTGTGTTTTAGGGCTGCAACTAACGATTATTTCGATGACCGATTAATCTGGCGATTATTGGCTCGATTAATCGGGTAAAATTGGCAACTTAATAAATAATAGTTTTTTGGCATTTTATTGAATGTAGTTATGCAAAACACAACTCATAACCACTTAAACAACACGTTGGGCTCATTCTAATAAGTAAAAATGTTAATCTTTCTGTGAAATGTAATACATATGTATGTATATAATGGAGTGTATTACCAGTTCTACAGCAAATATAAAATTATAAATCTACTTACTGTATACAGTAAAAGTAAATCACGAGCACCCGTAAAATGTGTTTTATAGTACTGGCTAAAAAAAAATAAAATGTAAACTGTTGACCATCCAGGATCACATTTAAAAACAAGAAATCGTTAACAGTTTTAGATTTGCAAATTTAACCTTGTTCAGAGGTATAGAACCAAACAAAAATGGCCGAGGTTAACATGAGTAAAAATACACAAAAAACAATCAAGTTGTGTAATATTAAGGGCAGTTGACAACAAAAACTTTCTAAACAATTAATCGATGACTAAATTAATCGACAACTATTTCAATAATCGATTAATTTGATTAGTTGTTTTCTTCTTCAGGCTCCTTCCATAGACGTGAAGAACATGTGGGTGTCAGAGATCCGGAAAGTTCTCACCGGCCAGCTACAAGCCTGCAGAGGTGTGTATCGTTTTTAAGAGGATCCAGAAGAGGAGGACTTGAGTTTTTTCTGCTGAATTAAAGATGATGGTTTTGTTTTGGTCCAACAGAAGCCAGCCAGCTGGTCCGGGCTCCCATACGGTGAGAACCTCAGACCTGTAACTGATCCGTTTGTCTCCATCAGTCTCACTCATCCTTCTTCTCCATCAGGAACATTACCAAGATGGCGCTGAGGCAGTCAGACTCGTCCAGTCCTGAGTCCGGTTTCAGAAGGACCAACCCCCTGTCCCAGAAGAGAGGTAAACAGATGCAGACTGATGAATCCGTTGTTCCTCCTGCTGCACCTGGTCGCACCGCTTTCACCTGGACGTGGATTCCTGATGGAAACCCGTCATCTTTTCTCTCCGGTTCTAGATCATCTGAACCTCAGTCTAGCTTTGGTCTGGTTTCTGGAAGTGTGTCAGGTCTGAATGTGGTCCAAAGATCTTAGACGTAACCAACAGGTCCTCGTTCAAAGGGTCGAATCTCTGAATGTAATTAAATAATATTTAAATCGTCTGATAAAAAGCAAACGTTTCAGCCGGATTCACTTTGAAGATTAAAAAAAGTGCAAAAACAAAGAACAAAAAAATGAACACAAACACACAAAAAGTAAACAATTCCAGGGCGTTCCTGCCCTTTAGAACCTTCTTCATGGTGAGGAAAAAAATCCAAAAAGACAAACAGTGGGAAAAAAAGAAGAAACCTCATGGGGATCCAAACGATGGAGAGATCCCTCCCTTGGGACGAGCAGCCAATCTGTGTCGAGTCTGGTCGTTTTTGAAAAATCCAGAGAGAACGACACGCGGTTCAAATCATTTGGTGTCGGTTACAGTTTGAGCATCAACAGCCGTAACTGAACAGATCGGTAACCTACGACCAAACGTAAACAAAGTAATAGTAACCAAAAAAGAACCTAGTTTTTTAGTGTTTTAAGATCGTTCTTTTTCATGTTTATTTATTCATAATTATTGTAAACTGGAAAATAATCAATAATATTTCTACTTTTTAACGAATTCAATTTGAACCAAATTTAACTGTAAATGTTTAATCGAATCGATCTATCGTAGAAAAATCTTGAAGGTGTTTTCAGGACAGTGTTTGATGTTTGAAATGTTTGATCAGGAAATCCTATCCACTCTGACTGAAGGGACCTGAGAACTGGTTCGAGATAAACTAACCTGAGTTTGTTTATCTCAGGTTAGTTTATCTCAGCGGTTAGTTTAACCCCTGTGTGGGGTTAAACCCACGATGTGTGTGTCCTGGCTTAACCTCTATTGTCTTTTATGGTCCGATCAGAATCCGACAAACCAGTGTGTCGCTCCCCTCTTATGCACACGCTAAAAGCCCTGTGAACTGAAACTGGTCCCAAAGAGAGGAAGATTCTGGGTTAAGAGGTCCAAAGAGGAAGATTCCTGACCCAGAATGAATGCCTCATTAGGACACCGGTCACTGGTGCCCAACCAGTCGATGGGGAAACAAACAATGATGAAGTGACAGGAAGTCAGTGTTTCCAATCCGGTGACTTTGATGCTGCATTTAACAAGTTTTCAGATCCTCAAGAGACTTTTTTACTTTTTTAAAAAGCGACAATCTAACAGCTTTTTCAAGTTTTGGAGATTTTTAGAGTCTGTGACGTGAAAGCATGTTGTTAAGTCTGTTGTTAATGAGCATGTATGTGTTAGAGAGAGAAAGAGGAGTTTATGTGTGCGTCAGTACGTCAGAGATGGTGTGTGTGTGTGTGTGTGTGTGTGTGTGTGCGTGTGATGTTTAATGGTTGTGTATTAAACTTGTTTTGAAGGTAGTTTTACTGGAAACGATCTGTGTGTGTTTGTGATGTTGATACTCGACTAGTAGATCTCAGTGTGTGCGTGTGTGTAGTGTCTGTATGTGTGTGCATTCGTGTGTGTGTGCATGCGTGTGTTTGTGTGTGTGTGTGTAGATTTCAGGAGGTTTGATAATGAAAAGTAGATCTTGGGACAAAAAGCCCTGCTCTAAGTTCTGCTCCAAGGAGGCGCGGGCCGGCATGTCGGGGTTTCTCCTGGTTTCTCTCTGGTTTTATTGTATTTACTGTTGAAGATAAAAACTCGTTTCTACGTCTCTCACACTGAAAGGCTTCTTTCCTTCTTCTGCTCATCTTTTTCTCGCTGCTCAGTCGATGCTTCGGGCAACTCAGCGTCTAACGCTAGGAAGCACTTTACCTTACAAGGGCTTTCTAACAGGAGGAGCCTTCCATCAGGTAACACGCTGCCAGCCTTCTACTCATCATCCTGCTTCATACCGTCATGCTTTTACAGACTTCATGCTTCCTGAGAGACTGTGCCTCGTTAGAAAGAGATGAGCGTGTCCTGTTTAATAATCCAGCAGGATTATTCAGCACATCACACGGATCATTTCATCTCTCTATGACTTTACTGTCCTTTGTTTGTTCTTCCTGCTTGTTTCTCTTTCATTCTTCCCATCATCCATCCATGTTTCTTCACTACTGAATCCGTCACTGGCACTCGGCTGTGCCCGTGTTCTGTCGAGTTGTGAGGACATCTTGTTTTCTGAAAGAACCTCTGCCCCACAACCCAACAACCCCACAACCCGTCGAGATGAGAGGCTCAGCGCTTCTGCACATGCAGAAGTAACTCTGTGACCTTAATTACGACCCCTTACTCATGTTTCAACCCCTCTAACCTCCATCCTAAACTTAACCACACCTCTAATCCTCATGGCGTCATGGGTATGTGCAGAAGCGCCAAGTCTCTCATCTCGACGGGCCTCACAGCTAGACAGAACCCCTTTTCCACGTAAAGGAACTCTGTCGGGTTGCGGAGGCAGCAGCCTCAGACGGAAACCCAGACTTCTCTCACCCCGGCTGCATCCTCAAGCTCATCCAGAAGGATCCCAGTGTGTTCCCTGTCCAGCTGTGAGATTTAGTCTCTCCAGCAGGTCCGGGGTCTGACTCTGGATCTTCTCTTGTTGGGTTGGAACACCTCACCAGCGAGGTGTTCGGGAAGCATCCTAACCAGATGCTCGAACCATCCCATCTGGGTTCTCTCAACTCGGAGGAGCAATGGCTCTACTCCGAACTCCTCCCAGATGGAAGAGCTCCTCCCTCTATGTCTGAGCGAGACCCCACCCACTCTGCACTCTGGTTACCATGGTGAAGGTAGGAACGTAGATCCTGGTTACCATGGTGAGGGTAGGAGCGTAGATCCTGGTTACCATGGTGAAGGTAGGAACGTAGATCCTGGTTACCATGGTGAGGGTAGGAGCGTAGATCCTGGTTACCATGGTGAAGGTAGGAACGTAGATCCTGGTTACCATGGTGAGTGTAGGAACGAAGATCCAGGTTACCATGGTGAGGGTAGGAACGTAGATTCAGGTTACCATGGTGAGGGTAGGAATGTAGATCCTGGTTACCATGGTGAGGGTAGGAATGTAGATCCTGGTTACCATGGTGAGGGTAGGAACGTAGATCCTGGTTACCATGGTGAGGGTAGGAACGTAGATCCTGGTTACCATGGTGAGGGTAGGAACGTAGATCCAGGTTACCATGGTGAGGGTAGGAATGTAGATTCTGGTTACCATGGTGAGGGTAGGAACATAGATCCTGCTTACCATGGTGAGGATAGGAACATAGATCCTGGTTACCATGGTGAGGGTAGGAACGTAGATCCTGGTTACCATGGTGAGGGTAGGAATGTAGATCCTGGTTACCATGGTGAGGGTAGGAACGTAGATCCTGGTTACCATGGTAAGGGTAAGAACGTAGATCCAAGTTACCATGGTGAGGGTAGGAACGTAGATCCTGGTTACCATGGTGAGGGTAGGAACGTAGATCCTGGTTACCATGGTGAGGGTAGGAATGTAGATCCTGGTTACCATGGTGAGGGTAGGAACATAGATCCTGGTTACCATGGTGAGGGTAGGAATGTAGATCCTGGTTACCATGGTGAGGGTAGGAACGTAGATCCTGGTTACCATGGTGAGGGTAGGAATGTAGATCCTGGTTACCATGGTGAGGGTAGGAATGTAGATCCTGGTTACCATGGTGAGGGTAAGAACGTAGATCCAAGTTACCATGGTGAGGGTAGGAACGTAGATCCTGGTTACCATGGTGAGGGTAGGAACGTAGATCCTGGTTACCATGGTGAGGGTAGGAATGTAGATCCTGGTTACCATGGTGAGGGTAGGAATGTAGATCCTGGTTACCATGGTGAGGGTAGTCAGACAGTTCCCCCATCTCCCCTCTAATCTGAGAGCTGGTCCGTGTTTACCCCCCTCGCCCACAGGCTGATGAATCACTTCATTCTTTCTTTTTTACTTTCTAATGATTCTTTTTCCTCCTTGTTTTTTAACCTCTGATTTCCCGCCTCTTCCTGTCCTGCTTCCTGTTCGTTGCTGCTTTCTGGATGAAGACCCTGCTGCTAAAGAGGCAGACATCCCCCGCCGCTTCTCTCTCACCTCCTCTCTCGCCTCTTCATCCTCTTCCTTTGCCACACGCCGCACCAAAGGTACCCACTGTTTCCACTTTCTCTCTTCTGATTCTCCAGCTGTGCTTTTACTTTTCTTAGTTCCTTGTTTTCTTTAACTGCTTCTAAACAAGCAGACGTTCAGAACGGGTCCACGAAGCACCCACCAGTGTTTAACTCAGAGGTTCCACCTCATGTTCCTGTGGTCAGAATCTAACCAGAGTCTAAAGTCTGGACAAATAGAAGCAAACTGAAGCAACAACCGTCTGCGTTATAGCACAGTAACTTATTGCTGATTCTCAGCAGAACTTTTTTAAAGAATCCCATGAAAAAGTGAAGATATTTTTGTTTAAATTAAGGTTAATAATTAAATAAAACATTTAAAATGAGGAGAGACTTTTAAGCGTATCAAAAAAGATCCTTCAGGTTCAGTGTTTTCACAAGAATCAACTCGTCTTTAAAAAGAAGACATCCCGAGTTAAGGTTTATTTCCGATCGAAGACACACAACCACAGACTGTACGCACACACACACACACACACACACCAGAGGTGTCAAGTAACGAAGTAAGACTACTTCGTTACCTTACTCAAGTAGAAAATCTCGTTATCTTTACTTTAACGAAGTAATTATTTTTTTGTCTACTTTTTACTTTTACTCACTACTTTTTTATGCAATTATCTGTACTTTTACTTCGTTCATTTTATAAAAAGTAGTCGCTACTTTCGCCATTTTGTCACCGTTAAAAAGCCGCGACTGTTTGTCGGAGTTTTTTTTTTTTTATGAACCCTGAATGCATCAAACAAAGGAACAGATGAATGATTGGCTGAAAGGTCCAGTCAATCATTACTTTGGGGCGAGTAGCCCCGCCCACAAACTTTTAAAGAGCAGGGACGTCAATTTCCGTGTTTGAGACTCGGGCTCGGAAATCAAAGTGTTTCTGATGCTGCAACACTGAACTTTGATTGAATTATCAGTTTTTTAAAAAAAACAACAGCAAAGCAATGTTTTATTATTATTATTATTTTCAGTCTGCGGTTATTGTAAACGTCTTTGCTGAAAATGTTGTAGATGGTATTTTTATAAAAATAACTTTGATCTGTGACGCACTATTTTATCTTTAGAAACAAAGCTAATTGAACTGATTAATCCATAAATAGTAGTGGATGAAGTATTTGTGCTTAAAAGCATCCAAAATGTTATTGATTTGTTTATAAAGACTGACTGAGGAGATTAAAACTACACATCGCTTAGATTTTGTATCATGAAGATGTTTGGGTTAACATTAAAAAAACCTTATATGTATGTACACATATGTATGTAGATATGTATATATGTAAATTTATATATACCGTCTCCTAGGTCCCGCCCCTACTGGTTTTTTAAAATCTTGTTTCCCTGGTTTTTTTTTCATTTTTGCAGTTCTTAAAATTTTAGAAAAAGAATCCAAGGATTTTGCCTCCTGTGTGTTTCCTTCACTCCCACTGCCTTACGAGTGCATGTAAAGGGTGTTATTTTGTCAATGGGCGTGGTTTTACTGGGTGTACGATATTTTTTGTAAAATACGATAATTTTACGTCATTAGTACGATAATCCAGCACCTCCCACCTGGTAACGCTGGTTCCAGGTTTCACGCAGGCTTTATGTGGCACTCCCAACCTTATCAACTTGTTAAAGACTATTCAGTATTGCCTCAAAGAACTTTGAAAACTAGCTGCCTTCAAGGCTTGAAAAAGCCTTTTGGTCATTTTTTTTATTTATTTATTTTTTAACATTGAGTGTGTTTGTGTCTGCTAAAGTTGGTTAAATTAGGTGATGCAGAGTGAAGCTTGGTAGCTGAAGGGACGTTACATAATGCCCTGCTTATGATAATACATTTGATTGTGTTAATTAATCGATTTCCAATAAAGATTATTAAGAAATAAATGTTTCTGATTCGTAAAGTTTAAAACCAAAACACTTTCATTTATTATCATGTTTTCTGCTCCTTAAAGCATGTGATAATAGTTAAAAAATATGTTCATACGCTTTTGTTAACAATATTCCTTTTTTTCTGAAAATTACTTTTACTTTTTTTACTTTAAGTAGTTTTAAAATAGGTTACTTTTTACTTTTACTTAAGTAGAAAACTTGAGTTGATACTTCTACTTTTACTAAAGTAGTTTTTTAACTCGGTATTTATACTTCTACTTGAGTAGAAAATGTTGGTACTTTTGACACCTCTGACACACACACACACCTCTACTGACCGCTTTCTGCAGCCTTACTTACTGAGGATGTAGCAGCACGGTTTGAGGTCACAGTTCGGTTCCCTTTTGGTACAAAATCGGAACAAAATGTAAAACCATTTGCTCGTCTGTTGCGTTTTGTCATTTTTTTATGGCCAAAAAAAAAATCAGAGTTTCTTGTCAATGCGTTTTTTAAAACATTAAAACACCCACAAAACGACTCACTTTATTAGGGTTGATTTCAGGCAGACATTGTTACAGCACAGTCAGAGCTAGACTGGTCGCCTCCTCTTACGTCCTTCTAGATTTTTATAAACTGACAGAACGATCTTTTGTGATTTTCAAAATGGCCGATACGTTCGGTTTTTTAGTACTTAGTCTGGCGTGAAAGCCTCCCTAAAACATGTAGCCACTTAACTGTCTCCTGGAAACACAACGTGTTCCTTTCCAAACAGCAGAGTGTGGAACCGGCACTGGATCTGAACCAGTTCTCACATCTTAAGGAGGTTTATTTTTTCTCTAGAAGATAAAAATATCTCAGGATATTAAAGATCCTTCCAGAGAGGATTCAAGAGACACGTTTACCATCCCGGTCTGAGATGAAGAAGAACTGTGATCAGTCTGCTGTAGAACGTGTGAACACAGCTGTGGGGGGGGGGTTACAGATGTTTACACGTGTCCTTGTTTTACACACGCAGGTCTTTCTGCTAGTATTAAAAACAAGAGGCAGGGGATAAAGAGTGACCCCACTCCGTTTGGTTATGAAGGTACTCGTCCTGACTCGTGTCTGTTGGTTTGGACGTGCTGCATCCTCCCGTAGAGGTTTAGATGGTTGTTGCATGTGTGTGTCGTGTTTGTTGTCGTGGTGCATGATCTGTTCTGGTCCAGTCGTCGCTCCGTGCACGGTTTGGTGTAAGGTTTTCGGCTTTCCTGCAGATACGTTACGTGGTGCGGCTACAACCAGGAAACGTGACAGCATGACCTGCCGCATTGCTGCCGTCGGCCCCGCAGCCGTCCCCAGGTCCACGTCCCAGCCAGGTAAACACAGGGACCAACCGAGCCAGGCACCGTCCGCTGGAAACCCCCCTCTGATCCCCCCTCTGATGTCTGATCCTCAAACATTTATACTGGTTTTTATTTGAAGTCTCAGAACCTTCACCCGTAAAAGCTGGATTGTTTTGTGTGACATGGGTGTTTGGGTGAGTGTGTGAGTGTGTGTGTGTGTGGATGAATGTGTGGGTGAGTGTGTGGGTGGGTGAGTGTGTGGGTGTGTGGGTGAGTGTGTGGATGGGTGTGTGTGTAGGTGAGTGTGTGGGTGAGTGTGTGGGTGTGTGTGTAGGTGAGTGTGTGGGTGAGTGTGTGTGTGTTTGTGGGTGGGTGTGTGGGTGAGTGTGTGTGTGTTTGTGGGTGGGTGTGTGGGTCAGTGTGTGTGTGTGTGGGTCGTACACGACCCCTCCCTCCTTTTAAGAGTTAATGCCATCACTAAGTCACTGGTGTGTGGGTGAGTGTGTGGGTGAGTGTGTGGGTGTGTGGGCGACTCTTACTCAATGACTGCACACAGGAAGTGGACGAGCCCCTGCATGCCAAATAGGAAGGCTCAGTGGCCCCCAGAGTCTTCTATTGAAGATTAGGAGCCGCTCCTCAGTCACAGTTGTTGCCTTGGTTTCAGGATCTCGAGTCCCAGCTGCTCTGGTTCCTGCAGTTTACCAGATCTGACCGGATCCATGGTTTTACACTTTTATTTGGTTGTTTTCTTGCTTTTTATTTACTTTTTTATATCAAATCTGTGTTTTTGTAAAAGGAACATTTCCATGTTTCATCACCTGAGCTCGAGGTTTTCCCAAAAAAAGTCATTTCAGACGCTGAAGATGTTCTTTCAGTCAAACTACAATCAAACTATAAACCCAACATCAAACAGAGTCAGAGTGATGAGTTCTAAAAAGATTGTGTCAGTGTTTTATTTTATGGAGCTGTGTGTCGGGGGCAGGGTGAGGAAAAGGAACTCAGAAGCTGAATCAAATCATTCTTAGGGCTGAGTTTGGTATCGTTTCTGATTCCGTCCAACCAGAGTCAGCCTCTGCAGACAGAGGAGCTCTGTGAGCGTCAGACTTCACTCTCTGAGAAGTTTTCAGGACAGACTTAAGAACTCTTTGTGTATCAGACTCTGTGATGGAGTCGTGTCGGGCCGGAGCTGAAGAGAGCTGCTGGGATTTGATTATTTTTTTTTTGTTTATTTTGAATTACTCTATTCATCCCACACCGGGGAAATTTGTTTGCTGCACTCCTTACACCGCAGCAGGCTGCCCTTCAACGGCGCCAATGGTGGGAGAAGTGGGGGTTAGGTGTCTTCTCCAAGGACCCTAGACGTGCTCTCCGTCGGACGCGAGCGAACGCGCTAACCACACGGCCACCGTCTCCACCCAATTACTTGGATCTTTCACTCTGACTAGAAACACTTTAATTTTTTACTTGTTATATTTATGAACTTTAAAGGTTCTAACTGTGTTCTCTGAGTGTGAACTGGATCAACAGATGGAAAAGTAATTTTATTTTTATTTAATGTAGACTTATTTAATCATCAGGGTTACAGAAGAAAATATAGAGACTTTTGAAAAGATAACAAGCCATATTTTCTAAAAGGCGACAGCTTTTAGAATCCAACATAAGATATTTAAAAAAAAAAAAAAAATAACCATAGGTAATTAAAGCTGATGGAAAACAATCTATTATTGTGTCTTGACCAGTTTCCTTGACTTCCTCTGTCGCTGTGGTGTCTAGGTTCTGCTTCAGTCTCAGTTGCTCTGTTTCTGCACAGCCTTAAAAACCTTGATGCAGAATTCTTTTTTAGCCAGCCAGCGACGTGGGTGGACTGTAGTACTTCAGGGGGAACGTGTGTGTGATGCATCATACCGAACCACCCCAAGATTTATCAGAAGCTTTTTCCTGCGATCAACATCCGTCTTTTATCTGTTTATGTGACGGTTACGACATACCGATTAAAAATGTAACAGAAACAAATGAACTGGGTAAATCATCATGTCCCGTCACAGCAGGTTCAAACTGGTTCAAACCTTTTAGACTTATTTCCATAAAGAACTGATTTCTTTTTAAAGTTACTATTCGGGTTCTTTGAAAGTGAAAGTGTTTGATTGAGGAGGATTGAGGCGTGACCGTGGTGAGTTCATCGTCCTCTTTTAGAACTCTGAGTGTTTCTGTCCCTCAGGCTGGACCCAAAAACGTCTTCCTTCCATAGACACCGAGGACTTTGAGACCATTCCATCCAGCGCTGAGGAGTCCCCCAACTCTTCAGAGGAAGAAGGCAGCAATAAAAACGTAAGGATAATCTTCATCGTGTGGGCGTGGCACTGCAACGGGTTGCATCAGACACAGAAACACACGAAACCATCACACATCCTAAACGATGTGTGATTGGCCGCTGGAATTCATTCATCTCCTGAACGTCCATCCATAACAGGGTTGAGGGGAATCCAAGGGGAGAGGGGGGTACACCCCGAACAGGGTGCCAATCTATCAATCAAGAAGCCACACACACACTCAGACAACCATCTATACACACACCTCACCAGTCAGCTTTGAGATAAGGTGGCCATTCAACCAATCAAGTTAAAGCAGGAGTTGAACCCAGCAAACCACCCGGATACCCACGAGAACTGGCCCGCCCATCTCCAGGGGAACAATTTCCTATTCCACGCTAGCCGTGGGGCGACACCGACATGTGAAGCCTGCTACACGTAGAAAAAAAAAAATCAAAACAGCAGCTCCAAACATTTTTAATTTTAAGAAAAACCCCAACTTTTTGCTGTAAATAATAAGTTTTCTTGTTGTTTGTGGAACCTCCGCCCCCGTCTTCTGACCCCGCTCGCCATACCATCACACCTCTGTCTCTGGTTGCTATGCCAACAGCAGACACAGTTGGGGTAATTTAGGATTGATTAGTTAGTTTTTTAAACTCTGTGATCTAAAAGGAGGAAACCACCGGGGGGCGCTACCATGTCCACCATCCACTACGTTTAAAAACACTGGTGCAGAGTTTTGTAATGAACCCCTTGTGGCATCTCGAGTGGCCCAACCACCGGGTCTTTTTCTAGACACTTCCTGTGTCTCTGGTGGAGGCACAGGAATGTGAGGTCAGTCTGGTGAAAGCCGGTTTGATCCGGAATGCAGCTAAAATTAGAAACACGTCCAGTTTGACTGGAAATGTTACACAACCTAAAGGCAGGAGTCGTGTCCTGATGAAGGTTTACGGAGCTGCATGTGGTGCATTTATCTCAAACAGCTGCAAGATGAGCACACACACGCACACACAGACCTACACACACATACACACAGACACACACAGACATACAAACATGTACACACACATACTTCTGTCTTTGAGACACAAACTTCATCCATAAACTCTGATCCAACACAACAGCCTTTTAAACATTCATTCATCTTCTGAGACGTCCATCCGTAACGGGGTTGTCAGCGGTCCATCCCGGCTGATTCAAGGCGAGAGGCAAGATACACCCCAAACAGGTCCCCGGTCTGTCCCGGGGTCACACACACAGACACACACACACACTCATTCCTAGGGGTAATTTCATAGCAGCCAATCAACTTAACATGCATGTTTTTGGAGGAAACCAGAGAAAACACACACATACGCAGGTAGAATATGCAAACTACACATAGTTTGCCATCCGGGAGGAGTGCTTTAACTGACTTTAACTTTCACCTGGCATGATGGAATCATAGTTTGCATATTCTCCACATGGAAAGGACTGTGTTTTAAGCCTCATCCCCACTCCGGGCCGAGAATCCCTGACCTTCTTGCTGTGAGGCCTTGCACCACGTGCTCCCCGCCTTTTAAACAAATACATAAACACATTTAAACTTTTCTGTGAAGTTGGAGCAGCGTGGAAGTGTGGCCTGGGTGCCGTGAGCTGGCACCTCTTCATCGAAACTCTTAAAGCTCTAAATCCGTTCCGTTCCATCATCTTCCGCTTGTTCTGGGGTCGGGTCGCGGGGGCAACAGCCTCAAACGGGCAGCCCAGGCCTCTCTCTCCCCGGCTGCATCCTCCAGCTCACCTGGAAGGATCCCAAGTCGTTCCCCGTCCAGCTGTGAGACATAGTCTCTCCAGCAGGTCCGGGGTCTGCCCATTGGTCTCCCCGGTGGGACGTGCCCAAAACACCTTGCCCGCGAGGCGCTCGGGGGGCATCCTGACCAGTTGCCCGAACCACCCCATCTGGCTCCTCTCGACCTGGAGGAGGAGCGGCTCGACACCGAGCTCCTCCCGGATGGCAGAGCTCCTCACCCGATCTCTGAGTGAGAGCCCAGCCACCCTGCAGGGGAAGCTCATTTCGGCCGCTTGTACCCGCAATCTCATTCTTTCGGTCACCAACCACAGCTGGTGACCATAAGTGAGGGTGGGAACGTAGATCCTGGTTACCATGGTGAGGGTAGGAACGTAGATC
This sequence comes from Neostethus bicornis, assembly GCA_902685375.1. Classification (NCBI taxonomy): domain Eukaryota; kingdom Metazoa; phylum Chordata; class Actinopteri; order Atheriniformes; family Phallostethidae; genus Neostethus; species Neostethus bicornis. The sequence continues at coordinate 1,066,548 of LR738547.1, read as the reverse complement.
CTGGTTACCATGGTGAGGGTAGGAACGTAGATCCCGTTTACCATGGTGAGGGTAGGAACGTAGATCCTGGTTACCGTGGTGAGGGTAGGAACATAGATCCTGGTTACCATGGTGAGGGTAGGAACGTAGATCCTGGTTACCATGGTGAGGGTAGGAACGTAGATCCTGGTTACCATGGTGAGGGTAGGAACGTAGATCCTGGTTACCGTGGTGAGGGTAGGAACGTAGATCCTGGTTACCATGGTGAGGGTAGGAACGTAGATCCTGGTTACCATGGTGAGGGTAGGAACGTAGATCCTGGTTACCATGGTGAGGGTAGGAACGTAGATCCTGGTTACCGTGGTGAGGGTAGGAACGTAGATCCTGGTTACCATGGTGAGGGTAGGAACGTAGATCCTGGTTACCGTGGTGAGGGTAGGAACATAGATCCTGGTTACCATGGTGAGGGTAGGAACGTAGATCCTGGTCACCATGGTGAGGGTAGGGACGTAGATCCTGGTTTCCATGGTGAGGGTAGGAACATAGATCATGGTTACCATGGTGAGGGTAGGGACGTAGATCCTGGTTACCATGGTGAGGGTAGGGACGTAGATCCTGGTTACCATGGTGAGGGTAGGAACGTAGATCCTGGTTACCATGGTGAGGGTAGGAACGTAGATCCTGGTTACCATGGTGAGAGTAGGAACATAGATCCTGGTTACCATGGTGAGGGTAGGAACGTAGATCCTGGTTACCATGGTGAGGGTAGGAACATAGATCCTGGTTACCATGGTGAGGGTAGGAACGTAGATCCTGGTTACCATGGTGAGGGTAGGAACATAGATCCTGGTTACCATGGTGAGGGTAGGAACGTAGATCCTGGTTACCATGGTGAGGGTAGGAACATAGATCCTGGTTACCATGGTGAGGGTAGGAACATAGATCGACTTTTAAATCCAGAACTTTTCTTTTCGTCTCAGCTCTCTCTTAACCACGACGGACTGATGCAGCATCCTAGTTATTGCTGATGCCGCACCGATCCGTCTGTCGATCTCCCGCTCCATCCTTCCTCCACTCGTGAACAAGACCCCGAGATACTTAAACCCCTCCACTTGGGGCAGGACCCTGCTCTAAATCCAAAAAGACCTTTAAATGTTGGTTTGATTTTTACCGACACATAAATGTAAACATGTGAGAGATGTCCTCACGTTCCTCTCCCATCTCCAGTCAAACCTTAGACCAGTCCTTCCATCTCTGTCTGTATGTTTTAAGACTGATTTTTTTTTTTTTTTTTGCAGGAGAACAGCAGCCGCTACAGGGTGCAGATGACCTACGCTGCCTGTGAAGTCTCTTTGGGGACTGGAGACCTGGTCCAGTTTCTGGAGGAAGCAGACCACTGGTAAGACCGAACAGAAGGACAAGGTGGTGCATCATGATGTGACCCTCCTCATTAAGGATCTTTTACAGTTTTTATGACCATCTTTTTTTCTGGCCTCATTCTCTATGTCCTAATTTACTCAAAAAAAGTTAGCTGAACAATTTCAGTACATTCCTGTCCTCAGACCCTCCTTCATGGTGAGGAAAAACTCCAAACAAAAAACACAGCAGTGGGAATAAAGAAGAAACCTGATGGGGATCCACGTGAAGGAGAGATCCCTCCCCCGGGACGAGGACTGTTAATTAAATATAAGACTCTGGCGGCCAGAATTGACGGCTTCGACAGCCGGGCTGTCCGAACGTTTGAAAACATCAGGTGACCCCAGCGAGTCTCTAACCAGGCGCTCTGAGCCCGTATGAACCAGTCCAAGGCATATTGCCTGGCTGTACGACGCCACACTTGCCGGTTCGACCAGGACAAGAACCCAGAGGATCCATCAGGAATCTGAAACAGAGGAGGAGGAAGAGAGAGGTGGACAACATGTGGATCATATTGTACCAACTAGTGGTGGAAAAAAACTCAATGAAAAGACATCAGAGAAGAATGAATGAGATGAAAGACCGGGATCAGACAAGAGAGATGTGGGTACATCAAGCAGCCAAGGCAAACTGGCACAGAATAGTAGATAGAATGAGAGGACAGAACCCCAATGTACCATACTTTCCCCAGCTTCTAGGATCTAGCAGCTAACTAGAAACTATATCAGCTAGATGTCTGTGTTTCTATCTGGCCTGGTGAGAAGCACATTCAAAGAGGAATGTTTTCAGTGTTTGTTTTTTTTCTCAGACTCGTCTTGACAGATTGAAGCTGTAGGATGATCTCCTCAGGTTTGAGTGTCTGACTGACGTCTTCTTGTCTTCCAGATTCCCAGAACTCTCTGAGTGAAAGGAGTGAATGTGATGCAGCCATGAAACAAAACCTCTTCCTGTTGCCTCCAAACATGGATGATGCTGATGGACTACAAACATGTCCGACTGACTGGGACTGGATGCAGAACCCAGAGGTTTGGATCAGGACAAACTCCTGCTGAGCTTCTGAAAGAAACCAGGAACTTTCTGGACTAATTCAATCCAGCTGTTTTAAAACTGGAAGCTCAAACTCTCAGTGAACTTTTCATGGAATTCCTTCAGGAATAATCTAGATTAATCCCATTTCTATCCTTTATGTAGGATTTTATTCTGGATCTGGATGATGTTTTGTAATAAATCCAGATTTAAAGTGGATCATATTCTGGTTTCAATCCTGATGAACTTGTGTTAGGTCCTGGACTTGGTAAACCTTTCTGATTTTTGGATGTTTCTCTGTAAACCAATGAGAAAGCTTCCCATCGGTGACTGACTTTACCTTTCACCTGACATGATGGAGCAGTTTTAAATGACCCGGTTTATAGATTTATAACTAACATGTAGTTTTAATGGTTTTTACTGCAGGTTTAGTTCCCAGCATGAACTTGACGTTCCAGCCTCAGACAGAAACCCAGGCTTCTCTCACCCCGACTGCTTCCTTCATCTCACCCAGGAGGATCTTGAGGTGTTCCCTGTCCAGCTGTGAGACATAGTCTCTCCAGAAGGTCTGGGGTCTACCTGTGAGTCTCCTCCCAGTGGGACTTGCCTGAAATACCTTACCAGCGAGGGAGGCATCCTAAAGAGATGCCTAAACCACCCCATCTGGTTTCTCTCGACACAGAGGAGCAACGGCTGTACTCCGAACTCCTCCCGGATAGCAAAGCTCCTCCCTCTATCTCGAGTGAGAGCCAAGCCACCCTACAGATGAAGATCATTTCAGCCCATTCTTTCGGTCACCACCCACAGCTAGTTACCACGGTGAGGGTAGGAACGTAGATTCTGGTTACCATGGTGAGGGTAGGAACGTAGATCCTGGTTACCATGGTGAGGGTAGGAACGTAGATTCTGGTTACCATGGTGAGGGTAGGAACGTAGATCCTGGTTACCATGGTGAGGGTAGGAATGTAGATCTTGGTTACCACGGTGAGGGTAGGAACGTAGATCCTGGTTACCATGGTGAGGGTAGGAACGTAGATCCTGGTTACCATGGTGAGGGTAGGAATGTAGATCCTGGTTACCATGGTGAGGGTAGGAACTTAGATCCTGATTACCATGGTGAGGGTAGGAACCTAGATCCTGGTTACTTCATCACGACGGACCCATGCAGCATCCTAATTATTGCAGATGCTGCACCAATCCTTCTGTCTTTATAAAATAAGCTGATTTAACTTAATAAAGCCACGCCCCCGCTGCTCCTCCTGCATGTTTAAAAACATTATTTTAACTTTTTCACTTTATTATTGCAGGAAATTCTGTTTTTAAATCCTGTAGATTATGATCTATTTATCTTTAAAACGTGTCTAAAAGTCTAACATGTAACGCATGTGCATCATCAGGGAAGAAAAAAGACCTCCTAGAACATCTCTCTTTTCATTGTTTGGTTACGTGCGTTCAGTTTGAAGTTAACGTGGATGAGGCAGAATGTTTCTTCACTAACGATCGGAGAGGATTTATGTGTCTGAGAGAAAAAAAAAAGAAGGAATTATTTAAAGACGCATTTTAAAGAAAAAATGAAAAATATCAAGTATTTCCTGCTGAAATGTAGAAATTCTAGTTATTCACAGGGATGAGTGATCGATGGATGAATGAATGGATGACGGATGGATGGATGTACGCCGTATAAATGAAAGGATGCTTGAAAAATGTCTGATTAATTTTCAGATGCTGTATCGACTCTTTGACATAAAATATCTTGAATTTATTGAAAACAGAAAACTCATAAACTTGAATGGATTTTTTTCTGATGTTAAATAAAATGTAAATATGTTCATTATATTTCTGTTTCTGATGTTTTTGAACTTCTTTACTCCCACATCATCACACTTCCTCCGTCTTTATGCCCTCATGTTTAAAATAATTTAGAACTTCTGAGATTCAAATAAATATAAAACCAACTGTAAGATTTAAAAATTGAAAAAAAGAAAAATTGAAAAAAACAAACAGCTATTGCGGTGGCACGGTGGCGCAGCGGGTAGCACAGTGGCCTCACAGCAAGAAGGTCGTGGGTTTAAGTCCCGGGTGGGGACGAGGCTTGGAACACTGCCCTTTCTGTGTGTAGTTTGCATGTTCTCCCCGTATCTGCATGGGTTTCCTCCAGGTATTCCGGTTTGCTCCCACCCTCCAAAAACATGCATGCTAGGTTGATTGGCCGGTGCCAAATTGCCCCTAGGAATGAGTGTGTGTGTGGTTGTATGTGTGTGGCCCCGCGACACACGAGCAACCTGTTCAGGGTGTACCCTGCCCCTCGTCTTGAATCAGCTGGGATGGGCTCCGGCACCCCCCTCAACCCTGTAAAGGATAGACGGACAAGAAGATGGCTGACTGACTGACTAACCAGCTGTTGCTTGACTGTATCTTCTGTCCCCTGGTCCAGTGTCTCCTCTTGGGGATCCTCCGTCCCAGCAGCTCTGCCCACTCAGTCCCTGGGGTCCTTACTGTGGCGGTCTGACTGGCCTGAGTGGTGTGGGTCCCTCTCTCCAGCCAGGTGGCGTTTTGTGGGTGCCCGTGTCTCCTGGAGCTGTGGGTACCCCTATGGTTCTGGCTGCTGCAGTCATGGGCAAGCCGACTCCTGGTGTGGATCGATCTCCAGCTATCGTTTCCTCACAGCAGCATCAGGCCAGATGTTTGTTTTATTTACTGTTATTTTTAACTCAGTTAAAGAGACATTAACCAGCTGTTCAAAGGGGTCTGGATGGTGGGCGACTGTGTGAATGATGACGCATGTCTGCAGTGTTTTGTGTAAGTGTGTGAGTTTTCTTTTTTTTTACAGAATCAGAAATACTTGATTAATCCTCGAGGAGAAACGACTTGTTTACAAGACTTTCAACTTAAAATCAGACACAAACAATTAAATACAAGTTACAGAGCTGAGAGAACTGAGGATGCAGCAGAACAATGTCACGCTACGTTCGTCATAGAGATAGGGATACATAAAGAAGGGAGGGTCTGTTTGATGTAAAAAAAAGAGTCACCTGGCTTCACCGCCATGGGTCGATGCAGCTGGACAAGTCAAAGTGAAAAAAAAAAAAACACACTGGTTACTTAGCAAATTATTTATAGACAAAAACATGATGAGAGAAAACGTTGTGTTTAGAGGAGAGGTCGGTGGCGAGAGGGGACGGGGGACAAAACAAAGCATTGACTATGTGTGAAGCCACCAAGGGGGTGTGAGATAACCAGCCTTGACCAAGGCCGGTCACACCAAGTCCAGACTAAATGATCAGATTGTTTTAGGTTCAGAGTTTCTCGTGCCTTCCGTCAGTCAGAGGATTCTCAATATTAACTCCAATCAGACGAAACACAGGGGGTCACTTTGATTTTATTTCCTGTCCAGTCGAGCGGCCATCCTCTCCAAGATGGCCCCATGTTTGTGGATCAGTTCGTGGACATCAGCAAGACCGCTTCCCAGAGCCCTGAGCGTCCAGCCTACGACCGGCAAAGTCTGAGTCCAGGCTGCCCGAAACATTCCGCCGAGCAGGTCGGGTAGCTTGCCGACTGCTGACAACACCTGCTGAACTTTCCGACACATCCAGGATCCACCCAGGCCAATCAGAAGCCAGTCTCATTCAGGACCACACACACACAACCATCAACACACACACTCGTTCCTTAGGAGTAATTTCATACCAGAGAAAACCCACAGATATACGAGAGAAATTGCAAACAACACACAGAAACACCAGTGTGTTCCGAGCCTCGCCCCCACTCTGGGACTCGAACCCTCACCTTCTTGCTGTGAGGCCAACGTATTTAGTAATATGAATATTTAAATCATAAAGACTTTTTAAGTCGCAGTATATTTGTAAACAATAATAATATTTGAGGTTTACTTTTACTTTCTTTGGGTTTTTTATTTAAGATTTAAAACAAATTCTAAATAAACATATGTTTATTTTTTTAAATAAATTTACAAATAAAGTAAACTTGTGTTTAAACCACGTGTCTGTGTGTAAATAAATGATGTAGAAATTTACACGTTTTTTTTTCGGGTGTCACTGATTGACAAAAACATAGATTTAAAAAAAAAAACACTGCTTCACATAAAATTGTGATTCAGTGGAAAAAAGTACAAATAAAGTTTTTTTATTTGAAGAAAATTTTTGCATCCTCATTTGAATGAACGGACCAATCAGCGTGCTGATGACGTAGCGATCACCAGCCAATGAGGAGTCAGGCAGGAAATTTGAATTTCCACCTTAAACAGACTTTATACTTTTTCTGCAGCTAAAAACAGTGTTTTTTTTTATCTTAGATGTATGATAAATATGTTTAAAAACTACAGATACATTTAAATTCAAACTTCCCGGATCTTTGAACCATGAATTATTCCGGTGTTTTGTTCTTGATTTTGTTCCGTTTTACGTTTTAACTCAGATTTTTAGCTGCATGCTAACTGTTAGCTTAGCAGCTGTAAAAACACACTTTAACTCATTTTATTCTTTTATTTATTAAAGTTTTTTTTTTTTAAAGAAGAAAAACAAACATCAGCCGGTGAGTTTAAACTATTTATTAATGATTTTATTAAAATTAATAATGAAAACGAGGCTAATTTACTAAAACAAACCCGTCAAATGAGCTTCTTTAATAAAACAAACTGAGGTTTTTATATTTAAAACAGAAAATAAATCATTTTTTTTTATATGAAACTAATTTACATTTTGTTTAAAACTTGAACCAGATTTTTAATTAAAAAAATATTATAATGAGTTAAAAAAAACTCAGACATATTTAGATGAAACACAGACTAAATATTCTGAAAAGTTTTAGTTTTTAACTCAAATATAAATTTTCAGGTTTATTTTAAATAAAGTTTTTTTTAATGTACATTAATTAAAAAATAATTAAAAAAATTATTAAATTAAATAATTAATATTAAATATAAATAAAATGATATATAAAAAAGTAAATATTTTTTTAGTTTTGATTCTAATTAAAATATGAATATTTTTGACAGAAATAATTTGATTTTTTTTTTTACTTATTGTTTGTCTGACATGAAAAAAATGAATCAAAACTGTAATAAAATAAAGAATTCTAGCTGATTAAAAAAAAAATCTCATTCATAATAAAAAATTAAATTAATAAATTAAATGTGTCATGTTGTTTTGAAAATGTTTATTTTACTTTAATATAAATTTAAAAAGTTTTAAAGATAAAGTTGTTTTAAATCAATAAAAATGATTTGAATTGGTGTCAGATTTAAAAATCCTGATCATTCATTAAAAAAATCAAAACATATCTGGATTCTTGTTAAAATCTCAGTGTTTTTGAAAACAGAAAACTGGATTTTCTAAACTCTGTTTTTTTAAAACTAGAACCAATTAAATAAACTTAGATTATAAACAATTCTAACTGATAGAATAAATAAAAATAATGTTTTTAAAGATTTCGTTTTAAACTCAAGAAATCAAGAATGATTTAGTGCCGTTTTTAATCAAAATTCACAGACTATAAATTCCCGTCGGCCTTGTTTGTTCCGTTCTGTTGTCTTCTGTTTATCCGGGGCCGGGTCATGGGCTCAACAGTCTCAGTCAACAGTTTTTGGGAAGCCCAGGTTTCTCTCACCCGGCTGCAACCTCCAGCTCACCCAGGAGGATCCTGAGGTGTTCCCTGTCGAGATGTGAGGCATAGTCTCTCCAGCAGGTCCAGGGTCTGCCTCTTGGTTCCCTCCTGGTGGGTCCAGGAGGTGTTCCCGAGGTGTTCCCTGTCCAGCAGGTCTGGGGTCTGACTCTTGGTCTCAAGAGTTCAGGGGGCATCTGAACCCCCCCCATCTGGCTCCTCTCAACCAACATTTTGAGTTGTTCTTGTTGGTTTTGTTCAGATATTTAAGTTTAAATACTTCTCATTAAATCAATAAGCTTAACGACATGAAGCTGTCTGGTTTCCTTCTGTCTGTAACCGATCCATCAGACTGTTTCTTTCTCTCCAGGGAAACAGTCTGACCTCGCAGCATTGGGTTTTCTCGCTCCACGGTGGGCAGATACGTTTTTTTTTCCTTACCAATAATTCCTGTCTTTATGGGGACCAGACGTGACGTATGTAATACACCGAACAGTCAGTGTCGTCTAGAAAACAGGGTTAAAACCAACTTTCTAAACGCTGTCCAACACGGAGCGTATGACCGACCTGTACTTAGGCTCATCTTATGGAGTTACCTCTGTTTGCTGATTGGCTGGACTTCTGACTATCGCTGCAATCGTAAGCTAATACGAGACGGGGAGACGGCAGCTCAGTGGTTAGAGCGTTTGCGGGTTTGCGTCCCACAAAGAGCACGTCAAGGGTCCTTGGAGAAGACGCCTAACCCCCGCTTCTCCTACCATTGGCGCCGTCGAAGGGCAGCCTGCTGCGGTGTAAGCAAACAAATTTCCCCAGTGAGGGATGACTGGAGTCATTTATTTTATTTATTAATGCTGCAGTCCCTGACCTAGTTACTGGAGTAAAATCAAATAGAAGTTATGCATGGGCTGGTACTACCCTGACTGCTTCTAACTGGGACCATTATGCTGAACTGTCTCTTTCTGTCTGTCCATGGCTGGGTCCAGTCTGGCGCCTCGGCGGGCTCCCGGCATGGCTGACAGCAGCATTGTGACTTTAGGGACCGCTCGGAGCCTGTTGGACTCGTTCGTCTGCGACTCCAGGATCCTCGACACCACGAAGAGCCACACGTTTCTGAACATGACATGTGAAGAAGGTGAGTCACCTCTCGGAGGGTTTCACACACATTTAGGAGCAAAAATAATGACCGATACTTCAAACAGCAACCGGATTTAATACAGAATCTCGCAAACGTTCCTGAAGGAGAGAAAATACTGTAAAAACTCCTTAATTAGTTTAAAGATAGGAGACGAGGTTAAAGGAACGAGTTACTGTGAAGAAACAGACAGACTCTGTCCAGAAGTAAGTGGCTGCAGCACGCTGATGGGTGGAGGTTTCACTCCACAGCTGGAACGACCGTTAAACAGCAGAGTGAGTGAGTGAGTCTCACCAGAACGTACACTCCCTAACACACACACACACACACACAGACTCCTGTTTTCTGCAGGATGATGGAACACGGTTCATGAGGATGATTTTGTAAGTGAGACACAATGAGACGTGATTCCGTCTTTTCTTTTTTTCTGCAGCTTCAGATCAGCTTTTTGTCTCCTCTTCTTTTTGAGTTGTGATGAGTTTAAACAGTTCAATGTTTGGAGCTGCAGAGCCGTCCAGCTCTGTGGCCGTGCTGGGAGCTGTGTTTTCACTGGATGGTGAATGTTTTTGGTCCCAGCTGGAGCCGCAGAGCTTTCTCCAGATGGAACATCAAGGTGTATCCATGGTTCCTCTCTGCCAGACCAGTAAAAGCCCAGAGGTGGCCATCCGACTCAAACCTGGCCAAACAGACAGCGGAGTGAACCAATCAAACCAGAGCAGACGTCAAACTGAAAGGCTTTGTTTTAAATAATTTAATGTGTCTTTAATCTTTTGAGATCAGTTTTTCCAGTGAATGTAAAAAGTTGTTTCGTCATCTTGGTTTCAGTCGTAAAGAACATCCGATGGAAGGAAACCATCTTTTTTTTCAGTCACGTTTTTAACAAACCGTTCATGATCGAGTTCTAACAGTTTTTTAATCATGAAAAGAAGATGAATTAAAAATATTCCCAACATCAGAAAAATATATTTATTTATAATCATTGTTGAAGGAAAATTTTACGTTACTATTTACTATTAGACGTTGTGGATGGATTCAGACTCTATAAGACCAGGGTAAGGTTTAAAATGGTGGGATGGGGGTCTCACTGGGTCGACCAACTTTATTTAAACATCATAAACAGTAAGATAACGACTCGGATAAGACCGGTGATGATAAACCATTATGGATTCCAGGTAATAACGATGCAGCTCTGCATGAAGCTCATCAGGTGTCCTTTATCAGGACCGCTGGTGAATCCACCTGATCTCCAGTTTGTTTTTTCAGATGTTTTACCCCAAGTGGAGACCCGTGTGGTTCTGGTGGGGGAAGCGGGCCAGAATGAAGCTCTGCTCAAAGCTCTGCAGGTACGTCCTCCCAGACTCGTCCTCTCAGACTACTCCAGATTCATCTTGTTTTTTATTTTCCATTTTTTATTCATCTTAAAAGTCGTTTCTTTTATAAACTTTTTTTATAATCTTTTTTTGGGTGGAGACGGTGGCCGCGTGGTTAGCGCGTTCGCCCGCGGACCGGAAGGTCGCGGGTTCGCGTACCACGGAGAGCACGTCTAGGGTCCTTGGAGAAGACACCTAGCCCCCACTTCTCCCACCATTGGCGCCGTTGAAGGGCAGCCTGCTGCGGTGTAAGGAGTGCAGCAAACAAATTTCCCCGGTGAGGGATGAATAGAGTAATTCAAAATAAACAAAATAAACAAAATAAACAGTTTGATTCTTTTAGAACGAATCGTTATCTCAAATCGTTCTGCTGAAGAAACAACAAACTCATGATAAAAGTGTGACTTAAAGTCTGATAAATATCTTCCTCATATTTGGTTTCTGTGAAACTCTAACGGATCATCTACTGGTTATCCAGATTATCCAATCACCTCAAGCCGAGCTTCTCTCGGTGGCTCCCGGTCGGCGTCCTGACTTCGCCGTCTCTCTGTCTGAACTGTGTGCTGGTTGTTATTTTCCAGGCCATCAGCGTAATGGAGGTCCCTGTGGTAAAGATCAAAGCGGGCGAGGCGGGTGGCGAGGACAAAACCATGATCAAATCTATAGTGACCATGGTACAGTTTAACTGTGTGACCCCCCCCCCCCCCCCACTAACTCACTACTGCTGCTGGGACAGACGGACGGGTGCTTCTCCCACCGCTTTTATTTACACTTAAAACATCAAAACTCCTCCCACTTTTAACCTTTATTTACACTTCTAAAAACGGGATGTTATCAAGCGGCAAATTAAAAATGATTTAATCTGTAACTCTAATCCCAACCTGCACCAATGTGTGTGTTTCTAATGAGGAAGAATCCCCCCTCATGTCTGTGTGTGGGTGTAATCTGGTTTCCAGTGGGGTCCTTCAGACGGTGAGGACGGGTTTAAGCTCTAGATGTTTCTCTGCAGGACATCAAGACCCCGGTCATAAAGACGGATCGTGTGCAGGATTTTGGGGACGGAGAGAATGCCGACTTTGAGACGGTGTTTGTCCTGTCAGACTTCACCTGTCCAGAGTACGGCTACCTGTACCAACGGGATAACCGCATCGTTGGGCCGCCCATCGTCCTGCACTGCGCCGCCAAGAAAGAAGTGAGGGTTCACTACCCACAGACGGAGCTGAGAGAGGGGGTCAGACCTCGTCTAACCTCCATGTTTGTGTTTTTTTTTCCTGCAGCCTCTCCAGTTTTCCTGCCGGCCTCTTTACTGCATCAGCATGCTCAACCTGTCGCTCTGCTTCACCGGATTCAGAAACAAGGAGGAAATGGTGAGTTCACCACGGTGACGAACGTTGGCACGGTAACCCTGACGTTACGTTTGTTTGTGCCCGCGTAGAAGAACCTGGCGAACCTGGTCCATCACATGGGCGGAACGATCCGGAGAGACTTCAGCTCTAAGGCCACCCACCTCATCGCAAACTCCACCCACGGAGAGAAATACCGGGTCAGTACAGAACCGAGGCATCACGGTCCTTAGAACCTCCTTCTTTGGGAGGGAAACAAAACAAAAAAAAAACAGGAGGAAACTTGATGGAGGATGAGGTTCAACAGATCAGATCAGGACATGGGTTCCAACAAGATGAGTGATGGTCTCAATGTCTACTCTATTCATCCCTCACCGTGCTGCACTCCTTACACCGCAGCAGGCTGCCCTTCAACGGCACCAATGGTGGGAGAAGCAGGGGTTAGGTGTCTTCTCCAAGGACCCTAGACGTGCTCTCTGTGGGACGCTAACCCGTGAACTTCCGGTCCGCATGCGAACGCTCTAACCACTGAGCTGCTGTCTCCTCCCCATATTAGAACACAGGAGTCCCTTAGATCCACTCTCCTGGAAGTTTTCCACAAATTCCAGGTTTAACAAATTAAATTTATCCAACAACACATTAACATGGACATGGTTTGAATCACTGGTCTTTCTGTGTGTAGTTTACATGTTCTCCATGTGTATGTGTGGGTTTTCTCTGGTTTCCTCCAGAAACATACATGTTACGTTGATTGGCTGATAAGAAATTAAATTTAGCTCAGTGGTAGAACGTTCACCCTTGGAACGGAAGTTTGCAGGATCGATTCCCACTGAGTTCATGTCTGGTTGTCCTGGGGAAGACACCTAACCCCCCGTTTCTCCCACCATTGGTGTTCTGGCAGCCTGCTGCGGTGTAAATGCAGCACAGAAATTTCCCCGTTGAGGGATGAATAAAGTATACCTCTATTCTAATCCTCGAAGGTAAATTTGAGTGCTGCTGTGTGGATACTAGGTGGTTAACATCTCGATGCCCCCTCACCTCTACCCACCAGCGTCCCAATCCGAATGCTCTGTGTCCAAGGAGTGTGGGACGGGTCCACAAAGCCAGGCCGCAGTGAAGAACACCAAACTGGTCTCTAGGAATGAGTGTGTGTGTGTGGATGGTTGTCTGTGTGTGTGGCCCCACAACAGACTGGTGAACTGGTCAGGGTGTATCCTGTCTCTCTGTAATCAGCTGGGATTTGCTCCGGCACGCTCCATGACCTCGTTAAGGATAAACGGTTCAGAAGAACTTTTTCTTTGTTTTTCACTCTTTGTTTTACTCGCTTTAAAAAAAAAATCCATTTGACTGGACGTGAGAAGAAAATCCAAACCAGTCCCATAAATAATTTTTTTCATCTGATTTTTCTGTAAATTTCTTGTTCAAAAAGCTTCTCTTTATTTTCCTTCTTTCTTTAAACGGACTCTCTTTTTCTTTTTTGCTCAAACTCTTGTAAAAACAATGTTTTTGTCTCAGTGTTTCTTTTTGTCCCACTTTTGTTTCCGTTCCGATCCAAGTAAATACATTTGGGGATTGAACTGGTAGTGAATCGTGCTCTAAGATTGTTCCAGGTGATCAGTCGAGGTGGGAGGCCCCGTCGAGATAAGTGGTGTCATGGGCTTCTGCACATAACCACAACCCCACCAAACTCTGCCCTCTCTGTTGTACCCTAACATTTTTAAATGTTACTCATTGATGAAAACAAATTTCAATCAGGCATTGATCACTGGTCACTGTGCTGCCCCTTCTGGGCTCAACAGAAGAATGTGGGTTCAAATCCCAGGTGGGGATGAGGTTTGGAACACTGTCCTTTCTTTGCGGAGTTTGTATGTTCTCCCCGTGACTGTGTGGGTTTTCTTTGGGTACTCCGGTTTCCTCCCACCCTCCAAAAAAAAACCTACATTTTAGATTGACTGGCTGGTGCCAAATTGCTCTTATGAATGTGTGTGTGTGTGTGTGTGTGTACGTACGTACGTACGTACAGTAAATCTCACTGTGGGCAAGGCACACCCCATGACAGACTAACGACCTGTTCAGGGTGTACCCTGCCCTTTGCCTTGAATCATCCAGGATGGGCTCCGGCACCCCCCCGGAACCCCGAAAGGGACGGATGGTTAAGAAGGTGACTGACTGACATTGATCTTCTCCATAATATTTATCTACAGCTCGTTCTCTGTTCCAGAATCAGTTTGAATTTCAGCTTCAGTTCTAAAACATTTCGTCCAGTTTGTTTTTTAATGACTGTATAATTAACGTTTTCTAACGATGTTTATTTAAACATGGAGGGTTTTTTTTACTTTGTGTGAGCTGATATTTTACTGGTTTGCTCCGTCAGGTGGCGGTCAGCATGGGGACCCCCATCCTCACCCCGTTATGGATCCAGGAAGCCTGGGACAGACGAGACGATGTGTGAGTGAAAAAAAAAATCTGTATTATTCAGTAAAAATGGTTTTGAATTTTTTTTTTTTTGTCTTAAAAGATGCATTTTTATATTAATAATATTGTGATTTTTTTTTTAATCATTTCAGTCATTTTAATTTAAATACTTGAATAATTCATTAAAATACTCGTCAGATTTTTTTGTTTTTTTATGATCGACTTCATCAAACTTCCAGCCTTTATGGTCGGGTGGCGAGGGGGCGGAGCTTTCACTGATCACCACCTGGTGGTGGGTGGGCTTCGATGGTGGGGGAGGGAGTCCAAATGATCTGTGAGGGTCTCCTGCAAACGTCTAGTAGACCCGTCTGTTCAGCTTCACCTCCAGCAGAGCTTCTCACATCTAGTCGACTCTTATTGTCGAGTAGAGCCGGAGCTCCTCCTGATCAAGAGACCAGGTGGGGGTCTGGCCTCCCAAACGCCTCCTGATGGAACGTGTTGGGTACGTCCCACCAGGAGGAGACCTGGAGGCAGACCCCGGACCTGCTGGAGAGACTATGTCTCACATCTGGACAGAGAACACCTCAGGATCCTCCTGGGTGAGCTGGAGGATGCAGCCGGGGTGAGAGAAGCCTGGGCTTACTGTCTGAGAGTGTTGCCCCTGCGGCCCGGCCCCGGATAAGTGGAAGGCGACTGAACGGAGATTTATTTTACTGAGTAGTAAATATGGACGCCCAATCCAGAGTAAATGTGTCTGTAACATGTAAGCTTTTTTTCTTCAGACGGACCGTTTTTAAAGGTTTTATTCTTCAGAGTTTAAAATTTGTTTTTTAGGGATTTTCACGCCGGTGAAGAAGAGTTCCGTGTTCGGTTCAAAGTCCCTCCGTTCCAGGACTGCATCCTGAGTTTTCTGGGTTTCTCTGTGGAGGAGAAGGCCAACATGGAGGAGTGGACTCTGAAACACGGTGCGTTACGAGCCTGATTATCTGCTCGGACATCGATTGGCCGCGTTTTCATCCATTCGTTTGTTTTCAGGAGGAAAACACTTTGAAGTCGGAGACCAGAGGTGCACACACATGGTGGTGGAAGAAAACTCTGTGAAGGAGCTGCCGTTCACGCCGTCCCCGAACCTGTTTGTAGTGAAACAGGAGGTAACCCCATCCCACCCGTACGGGTCGCCCCACTCGTCCATCAGAAGGTTTCTAAAGAGATTTTTTTTTTTTAGTGGTTTTGGGGAAGCATTCAGATGGACGCTCGAGCCGGAGAGTCCATCTACCTGTATGAGAAGGTGAGGCATTATTAAATGTTTCTAACGAGCGTCCCGTCCTCTGTGTGTTTATTGTCCTACCTTTATCGTTTGGATGATTGATACGTGATTGATCCCTGTGGGGAATTCAAGCCATGAAAGTGCATCTCATTGATAAACAAAAGACTCTTGTGCATCGTTTAAAACATTTCGTCTTTGTTAAGCTTGAACACTGCTTACCGATGGTTAAGGACCCAGCTTTCAAATGGCTTCCTTTACCCCTGATTGGCTGAATTTACTGTCAATCTTGTATTCCAAGTTATCTCCTTATTGAATCGTTTTTTTTTTTTAAACATATAAAAAAGACTAAACAAGTGCAAAAAAAACCTTTAAGGAGAAATATAAACATGACAGAAATTAAAACAGAGCCTGATTTTTTTTTAAAAAACTCTCTAATTTTCAAGAAGTTTATTAGATCAATTTCAAACTTCACAAAGATTTTTTTTTTTTTAAACTCCATGAGATGCGGCTCCTCGTTTTCGAGGGGGTCCTCAATGATGTTCACATGTTGTTTTTTTATCTTTGTAACATTTTAAAGAGTTATTTATTAGAAAACATTTTGCTTTTTTTGGGGTTTTGTTTTTTTTTTTTTGCCGTCCAGGTGTAAAAAAAAAAATAATTAAACATAAATGTTATTTTTTTTAAAAATTCTAATATTTGTCAGTGACAAATTTTTAAATAGAACTAATTTACGGAATTTTTTACAACACTTTTCTATTAAATGTGTAAAAATATTCTTTTTAAAACGTTTCCATTTTACAGTAAATAATAATTATTTTTTCTTTCTGTAACTTTTTGCACAATCAGTAAACTTTTATATAAAAAAACAAACAAACAAAAACCTCACTTTTCTATGAAGTAAAACTGTCTGAAGGAAAGAAGCTTTTAAACTGCTTGTTTGTAAACCTCCCTCTGTTGGGTCTGAGCGTGGGCGTGGCAGTGAACAAAATCTGTTCCCATAACTTGGGGTTCAAACAGTAAACACGTTCATGACGGGAGGACGAGGGGAGGACGAGGGAACGACTGACCGTCTGAGAAACTTTCATAACGTTTATTTTATATGAAAATCTGTGGTTCTTCTTTGTGCTGCAGAACGAGAGCCCGGCCATGAGGAAGGCCTCGTCCCTCCTCTCCCTCTCCACCCCCAACAGCAACCGCAAGCGCCGGCGTCTCCGTGAGACTCTGGCCCAGATCGCCCATGAGACGGAGATCTCCCCGTTCCTCCCGCCCCGCAAGAGGCCGTCGGCGGAGCACTCCATGTCCATCGGGTCCCTGCTGGACATCTCTAACACGCCGGAGACGTGCAAAGCTCTGTCAGGTGAGCGAGCGTCCGTCAGGTTCACAGACTGACCCCTGCATGGCCTTCACCATGACTCTTCTCCCCAAACGCTGCGGTAGGAGACCCCTGTGTGGCCAGAAGTAGGCGAAGGAGAACCGGAGAGAAGAGAAGGAGTAGGTCAGACAGAGAGGCGAAGATGAGGAGGTCCCACATCAGTAAAAATACCCGACAACATTCATGTGAGGGTCAGCAGGAAGGACCCCGTGAAGGTTAGCTGTCAGACGTAGTCAGGAAGCAGCACCACATGCTCTCCTCCACCCGCCCACCACCCTCGGATAAT
This sequence comes from Neostethus bicornis, assembly GCA_902685375.1. Taxonomy (NCBI): domain Eukaryota; kingdom Metazoa; phylum Chordata; class Actinopteri; order Atheriniformes; family Phallostethidae; genus Neostethus; species Neostethus bicornis. The sequence goes on along the minus strand of LR738547.1, from coordinate 1,049,323 downwards.
TAAACCGACTGTCTTCCCTTTAGAAAGCTCTAAAAGTTCCACCATCTCGTACGCCAAGCCGTCGGCACGGTGGCAGGTCTCTAAGGAGCTCTACCAGACCGAGAGGAACTACGTGGACATTCTGGACACCATCCTGCAGGTACAGGGGATGGGATGGTGGATGGGTGTGGGGGTGATGGACCCTACCTGACGGGTCTCTGAACTGCTTTCAGCTCTTCAAACTCCCCCTGGAGAAGGAGGGGCAGGTGGGAGGACCCATCCTGGCTCAGGAGGAGATTAAGACCATCTTCGGCAGCATCCCAGACATCTACGAGGTTCACACCAGGATAAAGGTAACGTCCCACCCTCACGCTTTACCCAATATGTACCACGTGGTGTCCGGAAGCTGACCTTCTTCTGATGGGCAGAACGACCTGGAGGAGCTGCTGACTGACTGGGCGGAGACCAGGAGCGTCGGCGACGTCATCCTTAAATACGTCAGTTTGTACTCATTTCTATTTTTCAGGATTTCAAGAATAAAAATCCTGAGATCTGAAACAATCCAAATGATGACGCTTGAATTCCATTTACAGAACAATTAGTAACACGTTGTATATTTTATTTACACGGCTTTATTCGGAGTGTGTGACCAGACGTTTCTCCTCTGCAGTCCAACGAGCTGGTGAAGGCCTACCCGCCTTTCATCAACTTCTTTGAGATGAGTAAAGAAACCATCGTACGATGTGAGAAAACAAAACCCAGATTCCACGCCTTTCTCAAGGTAGGAGGTTCATTCAGGTCTCTTTGTTTCCATCATCTGGGAGTTTTTCTATCAACTTAAAAGCTGCTTCATTTCTTCTAGAAATTTCTATGATGACTTTTTGTTTATGTTTTCATCTTCGAGGCACAAAATTATAATAAAATTCAACGGTGTAAAAAGTGGAAATAATGAGTTTTATTTCCAGTTCTTTTATTTTGACAAGTTCAGAACAGGAAGTGGTGGATGGTAGTGGTGTTCCTTGTTGTTTTTTCTGCTTCCATCCATCGGTGCAAAAACAAACAGCCAGCTACATTAACGTCTTCCTCGAGCAGCCCGTTAGAAACATCCATGAATAGGCCGCGTCCTTGTCGAACTTGGACGATTGAAAGCACGTAAAAAATGTAACGACTTTTACACCAGAAACGACTTTACCTTAATGATAGTTTCTCCGGTGAAACTGTTTTTAGATCTATGAAGGATATTATTTTACTTTGTAAAAGTTTTCCAGATTTTTTCCGTCTGTCGTTGGACGTTTTCCAAACGTTTCCGTCCATCTGATCACCTTGTTCCTCCAGATTAATCAGGCCAAGCCCGAGTGTGGCCGACAGACCCTAGAGGAGCTTCTCATCAGACCCGTGCAGAGGTTACCGAGTGTGGCTCTTCTTCTAAACGGTAGGCATGAAGACCCCGCTGCCCCTCCTCAGATCTATCCCTGTTCTTCTTCCTGGAATCATCCCGTTCCTCTCTGCAGACATAAAGAAGCACACATCAGACGAAAACCCAGACAAGATCACCCTGGAGAGAGCCATCGAGTCTCTGAAAGAAGTCATGACGTAAGTTTAGGATCGCTCACTCGTTCAGGTTAAATATTTAAACGGCCAGTCAGATGGTGACGGACTGGGGGGGGATCACCCTGCAAACAGCCTGACGGACTGGGGGGGATCACCCTGCAAACAGCCTGACGGACTGGGGGGGGATCAAACAGAGCAGTACAGTCATTCAGGTGTTCTTAAAACTAAAGATGGTCGAAAAGCAGGAGAAACTGTAAGAAGATGGCCGTGTTTTCAGATCCTTTGTTCAGAATGTAAGCAGCATGCATCAGGAACAGTGGAAGCTTCTCAAACTGGTTTACAGACAGTTTAACCAGTGAATGTTTCTCCCAACAGTCACATCAACGAGGACAAGAGAAAAACCGAAGGCCAGAAGCAGATCTTTGATGTTGTTTATGAAGTGGACGGCTGTCCTGTGAGTTTTATTTCATCTTCTCTGATGTTTACATCTGACCAAACCTCACCGTCCTGTTTGTTTCCACCTGCAGGCCAACCTGCTGTCCTCCCACCGCAGCTTGGTCCACCGAGTGGAGACCATCGCTCTTGGAGACCAACCCTGTGACCGCGGAGAAAACGTCACTCTCTTCCTCTTCAATGACTGTCTGGAGGTAAAGAGGCTGCGTGGAGCGGTGGGCGGGGCCGGGGTGGGACGGATGTAAACATACCTGGAACACACCTAAAGATTCTGGCTTTCTGAAGCAACGGGTCTGTGATGGGTTGATTTGGGGGACACGGCTCGGGGCGTCCATCTCATTCATTGAGCGTTGTTCAGATCGTTATCGCTATGACTTAAATTTCAAGCGACCGTTGCTATAATTTTTTAAATCTACTGCAAGTCTGAGGTCATGCGATTGAAAAATTCCTCTGTGTGTAAATCAAGCTGTGAAGTTCAGGATGAGACCAAGAAGACGTCTCATCGCTCTTGGAGCTCAGCCTCTACAGTATGCCTCTCCTCTCTTCCACCTGTTCAGGTCGACTCCACACCTTCCAGTCTCCACCTGTCTTCCCTTTGCATTTCTTCTGGAGAGATTTCTTGGTGGCATTTTCTTCTCGTTTGTAGTTTTGAGATGTGAAGTGAACCGATGAACAACATGTGAAGTAACTACTGTTCATACTACAGGCGTTCCCATCACACACGTATAGGCGATACGTCGCCAACGCGTCGGCGTTATGTTTGCGATGCATCGCGTAACAGTCCAGAGCCTTTTGTCGAGCGCTTCACGGCCGATTGTCGCCATATAGCCAAGACGGCATCGTTTGATGTCCTCCCAATATGCAGTCGATTTGGATCACTTCATCCCGATTCAAACTCAGACATGATGCCAACGAGTGGCTTTAATGTGAGCGACACCCATCAGAACCCCTTCATCTCACGTGATTCTTTCTAGACGCCGATACATCTCATTTTATACGGGCAGAGCTTGAGTGTGTGTCTGTGTTTCCCTCTCCCAGATCGCACGGAGACGCCATAAAGTGATCAGCACCTTTAAGAGCCCGCTGGGTCAGACCCGCCCTCCCGCTTCCCTCAAACACATCATGCTGATGCCGCTGTCCCAGATACGGAAGGTTCTGGACCTGAAGGACACTGAAGGTCAGCTCACACACACACACACCTAACACTAACACAGCGGATCTCCTCCTCTAACACGGCAGTGTTTCCTCTCAGACTGCATCAACGCCTTCGCCCTGGTGGTCCGTCCTCCGACGGAGCAGGAGAACTTATTGTTCAGCTTCCAGCTGAGCGGAGAGGAGACGGTGAAGTCTACCTGGCTCCGAATGCTCTGCAGACACGTTGCTAACACCATCTGCCGGGCCGACGTGGTGAGAACACACACATGTGCTTTCATTAGCTGGGAAGCACATGAAAACATACACACACGTTTACACCCAGGGTCCTGCTGATGATCGGTTCTGAGCCCCAAATCAATGGCTTTATATCATAAAACCTCTTGATTTGTAATTAAATCCAGTTTTAATTTTCACTGATGGACCAGAATTTTCAGAGCAGATCGTCGGTACATGGTGCCAGCGGTGATGGCGCCACCTACTGAACGTTAGACGGCTGCTGTTTATCTCGATTAGAAAATATGCCTCAAAGTGACTCGCAGGTGGGGTGTCTCAGGCCCGTCCAACGAGGAGGAGACCCAGAGGCAGACCCCAGACCCGCTGGAGAGACTATGTCTCCCAACAACAACAGAAATAAACATTCATAATTATTGAACAAACTCATTGTTGAAGAAAAATGTAACAGAACAGTCGACAAGGAGACGTGCTGTGGATAGATTCACACACTAAGATCAGGGTTTAAAATGGTGGGGTGTGGGGGTCACTGGGTCGACCAACTTCATTTAAAGGACCCATCTCCTGCAAAAGTGACTTTCCAGAGTTTTCTACCTTGTGAGTGATCCACAGTAGAAAAAGTTTCAAAAAAAGTCTTCTGGACAGTTTAATTCTTCAACGAGACGTTTCGACTTCCAACGTCTCGTTGAAGAATTAAACTGTCCAGAAGACTTTTTTAAAACTTTTTCTACTGTGGATCACTCCTGGATGAATGAGGGACTACATGAATTTCTTGTGTGTGATGTCCGGGCCTTATATGTGTGTGTGTGTGTGATGTCCGATGTCCAGGCCTTGTATATATGTGTGTGTGTGTGTGTGTGTGTCTTTCTAGATTGATTTAGCCCGTTTTTCTGTGGATTTCTGGAACGCTCAGACAAAACAACCAATGAGCAGATGTCTAAAGTATGACGCGTTTGACGTAGCCACGCCCCCCTCCCTCCCTCCTCACCACCCGCCCGCCCTCCTCACCCGCCTCCACTCCGGCCTTACGCCCTCACAAACTGGCTTTCAACGTCTGATATACAGACTGGTTCGCTGCTCTGCCTCTTTTTTATTTTCTTGCTTTTTGTAGCTACGCACGGGTTTACGCCCGCCTTCCCCCCTCCCGCTCAGAGATGGGCGGAGGAATAGCGGCTCAATGAGAGCAGAGGGCGGAGCTTGTACTTTCTCAGGACGGGCGGGGGATGAGCGATACCCGGTCTTTCATAGTTCCGGGTCTGTGACTGCGCTCCACCAAATCAATATATTTTCATAACTATGGTGTAATGCATGTTGTAAACGTGTGTGTGTGTGTGCAGAGGATACAATGTGAAGAGAGGTATTTTGCATGAGATGGGTCCTTTAAACACTATAAACAATCAGATTGGTTTAGATTTGAGGTGGTGTCCACCCCTCCTGGAGAGGGTGGTGTCCACCCCTCCTGGAGAGGGGTGTGTGTTTAATACCTGTTGTTTTTAATCAGGAGGATCTGATCCAGAGAACAGACCCAGACTCTCTACAAGTCAGCACCAAGGACATGGGCAGCACGCTGAGCAAAGCATCCAGAGCCATCAAGAAGACGTCGAAAAAGGTTTGAGGAGAGATTCATAACAACCTGATTATTATGGGATACATGCTCGAGCAGAAACCAGCTGCTCGCCAAACAGGAAGTACCTGTTTTCACCACTACAGGCGCAAATGGACGTCTTGGATTTTCTTAATAATTTGCGGCGTGCTGTGTGAGTACAAGTGGGCACAAGCGGCCGAAATGAGCTTCCTCTGCAGGGTGGCTGGGCTCTCACTCAGAGATCGGGTGAGGAGTTCTGCCATCCGGGAGGAGCTCGGTGTCGAGCCGCTCCTCCTCCAGGTCGAGAGAAGCCAGATGAGGTGGTTCGGGCATCTGGTCAGGCTGCCCCCCGAGCGCCTCGTGGGCGAGGTGTTTCGGGCACGTCTCACCGGGAGGAGACCAAGGGGCAGACCCCGGACCTGCTGGAGAGACTATGTCTCACAGCTGGCCGGGGAACGACTTGGGATCCTTCCAGGTGAGCTAGAGGATGCAGTCGGGGTGAGAGAGGCCTGGGCTGCCTGCTTGAGGCTGTCGCCCCCGCGACCCGACCCCGGAACAAGTGAATGATGACGGAACAGAATTTGCGGTGCGCTGTGTGAGTGTGTGTGTCTGACACTCCCGGTGAGCTTGGAGGATGCAGCCATGGTGAGAGAAGCCTGGGTTCCACGTCTCAGGCTGTTGCCCAGACAACTAGAGACCAGATAAAAGGAATCCAACAGAACCAGAGTCATTTAATGTGTTTGTAATGTTTGTAACGAGGAATGTCTGATCACCTGCTGCTCGAGGTTTTTTCTTAATGTTGCTTCATAGAGTCGAGGTTGTTGTTTTAATCCCAGATAAATGAAATCTGAAGAAGTTCATCCCTCCATTAAGAAGTTTTCTCTGTGTTACTGTTAATGGATGGATCATGATTTTGATTGGCTGGTTGACCAGCGTCTGGTTTCTAACATGGACATGTCTGCTCCAGGTGACCCGGGCCTTCTCCTTCACTAAGACCCCAAAACGAGTGATCCAGCGGGCCTTCATGGCCGAACACACTCCTGAGGAGAAAAGCCAGCGGCTGAGTGAACATCACGTCTGCAGCAGCGCATCGTTGGCTGTAAGTTCCTCTGAGTTCTGGACACACACACATACACCACACACACACACACATGGAAACACAAGACGTAGAAGAGGAAGCATCCTGCAGTAAAGCTACCCTCACAACATGTTTTGTTGTTGTTACACACACACAGACAAATTCCTCTCTCCGGCTCTCTCCCTAAAACAGTGTTTTTCAACCAGTGTTCCTTCGCACGGTAGTGTACCGTGAGAGATTGTCAGGTGTTTTGTTGGTGATCGGGGTCTACCGGTAGATCCTAAAGGATTGTTTTGATTGATCTCATGACGTGTGTAAAAAAAAAAAAGAAAAAAAAGAATTAAAGAATATTTATTTATGTTTTTTTTTAGGATGAAATCTTGTCTTTTAATTTAGAGACAGAGCTGTCCTGCAACCATAGCAACCCACTCTTCTTCTCTGTTTTTTGTTGCATGCTGCTGTCACACGCACACACACAAACACACACACAGTGACACGCACGCATTGCTTTACGAGGGGGAGGGGCCACAGCAACAGTCGCTGCTTATTAATTTCAGGGTTAACATTATTTCACGTCACGGACTTAAAAAATCTCCAAGAACATCAGAAAAAGCTGCTTTTTTCGGGGGAAAGACTTTAGCGACTCGAGGGTCTGAATACTCGTTAAATCTAGTGTTAAAGTGCTCGAGTCGACTCTGACTTCGTTTTTATTCCTCCACCCTTGGCGGTCGACCCGGTGGCTCCCCCGCCGTACCCACTGTTGGTCTAAAGTTTAGTTTTATTTCAAGATGGCGTCTGTTTTTAACGTTTGATTTCATCAAATAAATTTACAAAAAAATGTGACTCATTAATGAGCTTTTTATAAATATTTAAGTTCTTCTTTATCTTGCATTTTATTGGCTGGTATGACGTAATAAAAAAATACTGTACACACACACTCACACACTCACCCAGATGCAGTGGTGGATGAAGTACTCACTGTTTGTACTTAAGTAAAAGTATAAAAGTAATTGGTATAAATTTTACTTTTTAAGTAAAAAGTATTCGACCACAATTCAAATGTTTTTTTTTTTTTTTTTTTTTGTGCTTTAGGGTCACAGATAAATACTTTGCAGGGGCGGATCGGGGAGGGTGTGGCGGGGCACATACTACCCCCTCACCCCATCCCCTTTTGGTCCACAAAAAAAAAAGAAGAAGAAAGGGGAAAGGACTAGTCAAGCTATCCCCTGGCAGGGCCAACGAATGGGCACCAAAATGCAGAAAAATGACACTTAATTTTCAAAATGTTCTGGGGAAGGCCCCAGAAAGCCCCCAGTCACCCGATACCGGCTTTGTCAATGACCTCACCCCCCCCTTTAGAAAATCCTAGATCCGCCCCTGCTCCGTGTAACTTTTTATTTGTTTAAGTTTTATTTAAAAGTAAACACAACTTCTGACTCTTTTTCAATTTGTGCTGTATTTCATGTTAGTTTTTTTGAATGACTGGAAAATGTTTACTCTCGATTCTGATTGGTCCTCGATTCGTTACTTCCTCTCCGTCTTGGAGACCGCAGGTAGTCAACTGCTCCCTCTAAAGGTTGATTTTGGCGATGCGGCTTCAAGATTTGCTAAAAAAATTTTTTGCTAAAAAAATTTTTTTTCAAATTCCTGACTGAAAATGTAACAAAAATTGCAAAACACACTTTTAAAAAGTAGCGAAGTAAAAGTACAGGTCTCAAATTTTACTTAAGTAAAGTACAGATACACACTTTTTTTACTTAAGTACAATAACGAAGTGTGTTTACTTCGTTACGTTCCACCACTGCCCAAATGTACGCACGTTAACACACACAGAGACACTCTTCCTGTTACATGATCTCCTTAGCAACCAACTAAAACTCTGTTCCTTTGTTTTGTTTTTTTTACTTTGATTTTTAAGCTGTTATAAAATTATTGCTTCAGATTTTCAAAATAAAGTGACTCAGACTGGAGGTCAGAGACTTCGATGTGGAACCCGTCGGATCCTCCCTCGGATCCTCCCTCGGATCCTCCCTCGGATCCTCCCTCGGATCCTCCCAGGACCTCGTTCTTAAACCTCTCTTTGGATCCCAGACGTTCTGTTTTTAAAACACAGAATGATTAACTTGTTTTTTTCCTTCTAGATGTTTCGCTCCTCGTCTACCTTCATTTTGACTGATTCTTCTAAAACCAGCGCCCTGGTTCAGCGCTCCAACTCTCTGGATCACCCTCCTCTCAGAACCCGTGTGCCCATCTGTGTCCGCACCCCCTGTACCCCGACTGAAAGTCCCGACCCGACGCCCTCTGATTCCACCACACCCTCCCCGCTGCCTCCACAACCGCTCTCCGGTCCTCCCGGTACCTTTGTGACCCAGTCCGTTTTTACCTTTGGAAAGTCTGCCAACCTTCCAGATGGTTCCAGGCCGTCGGTCTCTGCCCGGGCGGTTAGAGTGAAAACCTCAGACGTTCAGAAGACTCTCCTGACCAGTCCTCGTAAGGAGACTCTGCTCTGAAGGATCATGTGAGCAGAAACACTTCTCTTTAAAACTTTCACCTTCTCAAATCAGGACCACGGAACACGGGTAGAGGAAATACAGAGGGAACGCCACAGCTGATTGGGCAGTTCAGATGATGGGGCGTGGTCACACGGTGGATGGGGGTGGTCACACGGTGATGGGGCAGGGCCACACGATGAAGGGGCGTGGTCACACGGTGATGGGGCGTGGTCACACGATGAAGGGGCGTGGTCACACGGTGATGGGGCAGGGCCACACGATGAAGGGGCGTGGTCACACGGTGATGGGGCGTGGTCACACAGTGGTGGATTTGCTGCTTTTTCTTCACTTTTCAGAATGTGTTGAGCTTCTTTTTAAATGATTCATATTCTGCTAAAAGCAGGTTTTTATGTTTGAGTTTAAAAAGTTTGTTGTTATTCAGTAAATCCATCAGGTAACCGTAGTAACGTTGACCTGTTTACCAGGGTGGTGACTGAAAGGACGAGATCGCAGATCTAAGTGGCTGAAAAGAGCTTCCTCTGCAGGGCGGCCGAGCTCTCTCTGAGATAGAGGGAGGAGCTCTGCCATCCGGGAGGAGCTCTGAGTAGAGCCGTAGCTCCCGTGGGTTTAGACAAGCCAATTGGGGTGGTTCGGCATCTTGTTAGGATGCCTCCCCAGTGTCTTGCTGGTGAGGTGTTCCGCCCCACCTGGAGGAGACCAAGAGGTAGACTCCTGACCTGCTGGAGAGACTATGTCTCACAGCTGGACAGGGAACACCTCAGGATCCTTCTGGGTGAGCTGGAGGATGCAGACGGGGTGAGAGAAGTCTGGGCTTCCTGTCTGAGGCTGTTGCCCCCTTTTGTGCTAAAAAGGGACTTTTTAAAGAAACATAAATAACATAACTACCAAAAAAAAAAAACATCTCTGATTGGAGCCAATCTGTCATATGATGTCACCAAAGTTTGTGGTGAAAAATCAAATCATTCAAATCAAATGATCATCAAATTGGCTAAGTTTTTTTTTTTTTTTTTTGTCTCTGTATTTCAGCAGGTTTTAGATGTAAAAACAGCTCTTGTTTTAGGTTCCCAGAAAAAAAAGATGACATTTCTGTCATAATTTCTCTGCTCATGTTCAGACACTTTAAAGATTATCACCATGCTGTGAAACCCTCCAGTTTTAACATGTGGAGGTTTTTAGAAGGTTTTTTTTGGTAGTCATGTTTGGGTAAATAGTCCTTTCTGAGCACAGCACCTCCTCCACCACCTGATGGAAGGTATCCGTAGTAGAGAACACCATGAGAACCTTAAGTCCATTGTTTATCAAAGAGACACAGTTCCACCAAGCTGCTGTTCCAACTCCACCCACCCAGTTGCTGTTTGGAGCTCTCTTGGAGTTACCGGACACTTTCCTCAATGCCCACAAGAGGATGCAAAGGCTTGTCAGCCAGGACAGACCCACACCATCCAGAGCCTTTAGGATCTCACCCAGAGTCCAGCCAGAGACAAGAGGACCCATGCTGGATTCCAAAGACCACTTCTCTGCTCGGAAGACGTGTTGGTGAAATTAAGGATGTCTTTAAAGTTCTGCCTCCAGTGATCCATGCCTTTGAGTTCATTCGAAGGAGGAGGGAAGGGGAAGGTGTCGAGTTGGCCTGGACGGGTGGAACAGAGCAGAAGAACCTGAGCTCCAAGAGCGATGAGACTTCTTCTTGGAGGCATCCTGAACTTCACAGCATGGCACAGTAGATTTTCATGCATGGAGCTACTTTTTTAAGACACTTGAAATGAGGTCGATTGTTGGGAAACGATCATCACACTCATCTGTGATCAGACACATCGACGTGTCTGTGATCGATTAACGGCACACTTTCTACCGAACATCCACAGATTTTTGCACGACGTTCGTCTGATAAATGTCACCATTTACCCGTTATTACATCAACCGACGGTCGATCGTTTATCTCCTGCTTATCAGCAGGTCGATGATCGCACGACCTTTCCAACTCGGAAAATCTTAGCGACGGTCGCAAAAATTTAAGTCAGAGCGTTAATGATGCGATCAGTCGTGAAAGGCGGCCGATGCTCGAGTGAGAAAGACGCCTGAGCTGCGCTCAAATCTACGTGAGCAGGATTTTAACGTGTGTTTTAAACTCGCTCCTGTTTCACTTCCTTCTTTCTGGTTAAACTGGAACACAAACTCATCTTTTTATTATTTTTAATCTTCTACGTTCTTTTGTTTATTTTCAGGCCCGTCACTCACCCTCCATGGTCCATCTACCGTCCCTGTTTGAGAGGAAGTACCACACGTTCAGCCGCTCCACCACACACCTCTTCTGAGACGCTCGGTCATCACCTCCATCCTGACCAGTAAACCCGAGGTTCCGTTCTTCAACAGAAAGGCGAATCAGATGAAACCAACCAGTCCGTTGTTGTTTATCTGGATCCGTCCCGATCACTACCCTCTGTGTTTATCGGCTTTTTGTAGGAAAAACTTTTTCTTTGTACTTTTTAATAAACTTTTCTAACTTTACTTTTTTTCTGGATTTAAACGTCCTTTCGATGAAGAACTTTCTTCTTTCTGATTATTTATGTTCTTTTATTTCAGTTCTTTTTCTTTAATGTTGGATTTTATTACTAATTTTATGTCTTTATTAAATGCACTTAATTAAAGACGCAGTGTTTTTTATTTTGAATGAACCGAAACGCGTTTAAAACAAACTGTTTTCATAAAATAATAAACATTAAAAATTTGTCTTTAATGTGGAGAAAGTTTTTCAATCAGTCATTAAAATCTTAAACCTGAGACAAAAAGCTGAGTTCAGGATCTATGTTCCTACCCTCACCATGGTAACCAGGATCTATGTTCCTACCCTCACCATGGTAACCAAGATCTACGTTCCTACCCTCACCATGGTAACCAGGATCTATGTTCCTACCCTCACCATGGTAACCAAGATCTACGTTCCTACCCTCACCATGGTAACCAGGATCTACGTTCCTACCCTCACCATGGTAACCAGGATCTATGTTCCTACCCTCACCATGGTAACCAAGATCTACGTTCCTACCCTCACCATGGTAACCAGGATCTACGTTCCTACCCTCACCATGGTAACCAGGATCTATGTTCCTACCCTCACCATGGTAACCAAGATCTACGTTCCTACCCTCACCATGGTAACCAGGATCTACGTTCCTATCCTCACCACGGTAACCAGGATCTACGTTCCTACCCTCACCACGGTAACCAGGATCTACGTTCCTACCCTCACCATGGTAACCAGCTGTGGGTGGTGACCGAAAGAATGAGATCGTGGGTACAAGCGGCCGAAATGAGCTTCTCCGCAGGGTGGCTGGGCTCTCATTCAGAGATTGGGTGAGGAGCTCTGCCATCCGGGAGAAGCTCGGTGTCGAGCCGCTCCTCCTCTAGATCGAGAGGAGCCAGATGGGGCCCCTGAAACCAAAGGGCAGACCCCGGACCTGCTGGAGAGACTATGTCTTACAGGTGACCGGGGAACGACTTGGGATCCTTCCAGGTGAGCTGGAGGATGCTGCCGGGGAGAGAGAGGCCTGGGCTGCCCGTTTGAGGCTCTTGCCCCCGCGACCCGACCCCGAAACAAGCGGAAGATGACGGAACGGACAAACTACTACTAATATCCGAGAAAAAATATTAGCAAAGAATAGGAAGCAGAAAAACTCACCGAATCTCAATCATTTTTCTAATGACTTGAGACTTGGAACGTATAATTCATCTTTCTTTTTTTCTACTGGATTTTTCTTTACATCTCACAGCCTGCAGATGGAGCTCTTTACGGGCTCGAAACGTTCGAATCTTTGGGTCTTTTTGAGTAAATTGGTTTGAAATTACTCGATGGTTCATGGGGCTTCGGGTTTACCGTCCCTCGGTGTAGCCATGAGAACTAGGGTGATCAAATCGGCGTTCTGGTACTTGAGATGGTTCTAAGGTGGCTTTGGTGTGGTGATGCACCTTGGCCCACTGACAGTTCACACACATGTTGGCCTAGGCTCTCACATCTTTCTTGAGGACCGGCCACACAAACTTAGCTGACACTAGTCTCTGTGAAGCTTTTGTGCCTGGGTGGGAAAGGTCGTGGATGGCATTAAAAATCACCTTCACTGTGTGGGAACAATCAGCCGACGGGTTTCCGTGGACACGTCGCACATGGGTGCAGTGCCTGTGTCATCAAAGGCCACGCTCTCTATCTGTAATGGACGTTTTGAGATGCTGTACCCCGGGACCAGTGGCCTGTTCTGCAGCCATGAAAGTGTAATCTAAACCCAGATGGACGGTTCTCACCACTGCTCGAGAGAGGCAGTCTGTGACGTGGTTGCTTTCGCCAGAAACATGCTGCACATCGGTCGTAAATTCAGAGACGTAGGACAGTTGACGTTGCTGACGCGCAGACCAAGGCTGTGCTACCTTAGCCATGGTGAAAGTCAGTGGTTTGGGATCTACAAAAGCAGTGAAGGGCCGTCCGTCCAACAGAGACTGGAAGTGTCTGATGGCCAGATAGAGGCCAAGTAGTTCCCTGTCATAAGTGCTGTACGTCCGCTCACTGGGGCATAACTATATTTAACAGATTGATTATAAGATACTGTGTCTACGTGGGATTTATTGGTAAATTTGATCTTTTATTCAGGCCAGGTTTTTCGCCTTCTTGGATGAGGACCGAGCTGAACTGTGCAGGGTTCAAGAAGAACTGAGGCTCAGTCTGAAGGAGAGTAAAGAGACCTAGAGGAGAAAGCTTGAGGGGCGACTGGAGCAGAACCAGGCCAGAGACGTGTGGAGAGCCATGAGGAACATCAACGGGTTCCACAGGAAAGAGGGGCAGCCTGGCTCAGAGGAACTCTGTGTCCAGCCTTCATATGCCATGACTCCCAGACGGCCCAGAGTTTCTAACATTCCAACTCTTTACATCATCAATCACTAATTGGTTTTCACTGTGACAGAAATGGATGCTGACAGTTACAACCTTATCTTAAAAATGTGGAGTCTTCTCACAAACCCTCCATGAAGGAAAGAAGGAGCCAGGTTGTTATTGTTTGTCACAGATTGGTGACAAACATTTGAACCTTCTTTTCTGAAGGTCTAACGGATGACCTCATCAAGAGGCGACTCCTTTAGGTCCACGCAGTTCTTTCTGTTCCACTCTGACAGAAACACCTCATAAATCCTCAGTTTGTCGTTCCTCTAAAACCTAGTCTTTGCATGACCTGGAGGTCTGGTCCACCTGGCTGAACATGGCAGCCATCTTTGGTAATTTCCCAAACTGACTTTGTTCAGATTAAAAGTCTCTTTATGAAGTTTCCTCGCTGAACGGATCCCAGACCAACAAACATGGATTTAAAAGGTCCTTCCAAATGAACGTTACCAGATTTTTTAATTTGTAGGATGGACAGGATCAGAGGAACAGCACATGTTAGAGGTTTTAAAGTCAGAGAGGTCAGACTGAGATGGTTTGGACATGTGCAGAGGAGAGAGAGAGAGTACATCAGAAGAAGGATGCTGGGTTTGGAACATAGGTGTCAAGTAGCGAAGTAGAACTACTTTGTTACTTTACTCAAGTAAAAAATCTCATTATCTTTACTTTAACAAAGTAATTATTTTTTTGTCTACTTTTTACTTTTATTCACTACTTTTTTATGCAGTTATCTGTACTTTTACTTTGTTACTTTTATAAAAAGTAGTCGCTACTTTCACCATTTTGTCACCGTTAAAAATAAAAAAAAGTCATTAAAAACCAATCCGGATCAATCGCGCCATTTAATTTGAATGTGGTTGGATGAGGAGAGCTAACGCAATCTCGATACGACTTCCTGTTGGCGAAAAACCAACTTATATAGAATACATTGAAAGCTCTGCTTTCCCAAAAAGCACGAGCTCATAGCTTCAAGACTTCACCTTTAAATTTGAGGAAACATGTCGAGGTAAGCTGAAAACATAGTATGATCTGAATAAGAAATAATCAACCTGGTTAAAACGTAGGAGCGCATGTGTACGGATTTTGCGTTGCATGATATAGCTAGCTACATGCTAAAACCTGTGTTTACTTGCGAACTCTAACTCTATTAACTTCGTTTGGTTCTCTGTTAATTATTGAGAGTTTTGATTAAAGATGTTGTGTGACTTTATATTGTTACTATGTTTAATATTGTTTTAATATTAAGTAGATATTCTGCTTTACAATGAGATATAAATGCACCCAACACTCCCGCATTCTGCAACAACAGAGCGTAGGAACATTTTAATGTCGTCCTGTTGAACTGTTACTTAATTTATTGTGTTTGTACCAAATGCCTTTTGGTATTTCTTTTATTTTTTTTTATACATTGAGTGTGTTTGTGTGTTTTTATTTATTTATTTTTTTTAATATTGAGTGTGTTTGTATCTGCTGAAGTTGGTTAAATTAGGTGATGCAGAGTGAAGCTTGGTAGCTGAAGGGACGTTACATAATGCCCTGCTTATGTTAATACATAAGCAGGGCATGTATTAACCAATACTTCAAGTATTGGTGTAAATCTTTGGAACAACCTAGATCAACATTTAAAAGAATGTAAAACACTTAAACAGTTCAACACTTTATATAAGAAAAATATTATAAAATCATACGAAGAAAAAGAGCTCTAAAGATGGACACTTTTATGTAAATTACTGTACATGTGGATTTTTCTTGTTGTTAAAGAGTCAACAGCTTAATTACATATAGTTTGGATGAGTTAGGGGCAGGCATCATAAGCTTCGG
The DNA here is from genome assembly GCA_902685375.1 of Neostethus bicornis. NCBI lineage: Eukaryota > Metazoa > Chordata > Actinopteri > Atheriniformes > Phallostethidae > Neostethus > Neostethus bicornis. The sequence goes on along the minus strand of LR738547.1, from coordinate 1,034,036 downwards.
CTTCAGACTGCTCCTTTTCAGACCTTATACATATTGTTTGTTTTTGTTTTGTAAGAAAATGTTCAAATGTCTGGAAAAATAAACTACTACTACATTTGATTGTGTTCATTAATCAATTTCCAATAAAGATTTTTAAGAAATAAATGTTTCTGATTCATAAAGTTTCACCAAAACACTTTCATTTATTATCATATTTTCTGCTCTTTAAAGCATGTGATAATAGTTAAAAAATATGTTCACATGCTTTTGTTAATATTTTTTTTTTCCTATAAGTGACTTTTACTCTGCAGTGGCAGCCAAGCTGTTCTGCAAACATCTCATCTTTACCTTTTTAAAGATCTCTGCAACCATCGTTTCTCTAAGTTTTAAATAACGTTCTTCTTGATCCTGATGTTCAGATTTTCAGTCGTTCTTTAAAACAGTTCCTCGTAACTCTGAAACAGAAAGCATTGATTCACCATCTCCCTGAATGAAGGCCATGTTCTACTCTTCCTGAAGATACTACACATTTCTGAGCGTTCTGGGACATGAGCTGCTTTCAGATTTAAAACAACACTTGCTTGGCTTTTTGTCCTTTTTTTCCAGTGATTGTTTTTCCCTGATTGTTGAGCTGTGGACACGATCTAGGTTTTTACTGAACATGGATCTCCATTCGAAGGACTCAGAGGGCATTTGGAGCGGCCTCTTTGCCCATGATAAAACGGAATAAGAGGCAAAGACCGAGATGCGTCAGAGGTGGCCTGAGCCACCTGAAGCTGTTCAATGTGCTCTCTCTGACTGGTGAAGAAGCAGAGTGTCTTTAGCTTCTTGCCCATGGAGACAGAAGGGCTTATCACAAACTGATAGCAATGCTTCAGACATTTTGACCTAAAAGATTTCTTAAAGAGCGAGTTTAAACATCACCAGAGGCTTTCAGGTGAGCTCCATACAGAGACATGCCACAGGATGTTCAGGATGAACTCATTTGTGACCACTTTGTGTAAATTATCAGTGGACAGATATTAAATTTAAACTTTACCTTCCAGAACTTAAAGACCTCTAAACCCCAGGTAGTACATCCAAGCGTCCAGTGGAACTTTAGGAACAATTCTCCAATGTTTACACTTTAAATGTGAGAAGAAACTGAGCTGATTGTAGATTAAGTTAAGAGTCACTGACTTGCTCAGTTATCTGGGAATGCTCCTCCAACACAAACTGAACGGATCAGTTTAAACTGATGACTTATAGCACGGCTCCCCCCATGAGCTGTGGGCACGGTCCAGGTTTTAACAAAGACAATAAAAGAAAACTGTAAACATTTCTTTTATTGACTATTACATGGACATCCAGTCATAGGACCCGGAGCGGCTGACTCACCCCAAGATAAAAAGCAGAGAGCTGAAGAAGAGGTAAAGATTGAGACCCATATAAGAGATACAGAGAAGCAAGACAACGGTTTACCGAGCATCATCTTAAACCAAAGACGAATGAAGAGGCATTCATATGCCATGACTCTCAGACCACCCAGAGTTTCTTACATCCAACTCTTACATCAACAATCAATGAAGGAAAAACAAAGTCCATTCCGCCGTCCAGCAGGAAAGAAAAGACATTCAGATTAAGATGGAAGAGAGAGTACGACGTGCGTTTCTTAGGATCAGTTAAAAGATTCCTCAGCAAAGAAAACCTGGTAGATCATAAAGAGGGAAAAACATTTTATTTTATTCAATAAATAAAGTTCATAATCTTCCTTCTAATGTCTTTATTTGTTAATAAATCAGTTTCTCAGCATTGAGATAAAAAGAGGAGAGAAAATCTACCCAAAGATGCCAAGGAGTGTTTGTTTATTTTTCTCCACTAATCACTGAGTACATTTATAAATTCTCATTTGTTTCCTCGTTGCTGTAGATCTGATGGGAAAAGGTGGGTTTTTCTAAAAAGAAAAATGTTACAGATAAACTATTTCTAGAGTTAAGAATGAAACGTTTTTCAAAAGATCCAAAAACAAGGGTTCTGTTTCAATAAAAGAATATAATCTCTGAATGAACCGCTACGTTGGACCTTCTGAAAGTATCGATTCTAAACAAAATAAAGTCATTTTAATGAAACAAACACACAGGACTTAAATGTTGATGCAGAGTGACATCAGTGTTTAAACATGTTTCAATTCATTATGTTTTAAAGTAAAATCACAAACATTCAAGAGAAAAAATCCAATGATACCTGGAGGGTGACGTAGAGGCTGCATTGGTCCTGAAAGAAACAGAAAGTTTAAGATTGAGAAGATTATTGAAATACAAATTTCTCACGTGGGTTCAATAAAGTAGACATTCAGACTTCAGAGAACGAACTGTCAAAAGAAAAACAGCACAGTACAGGGTCTAACTTACACAAGTCATGTCATACAGATCAGTCAAGAAAAACAGAGCGACAAAGTCCTGAGATCCACCAGTAGAGCTCCTACACTTAACACGGAGTCAACAGGAAGCACTAAAGAAAGAGCTACGGGTAGAATGTGAGGCCTTCTTATATAATACCGATGATGTGCGCTGTCTACCATCTCTTAAGATGCACCAGTCCAAAAGACCTACACGTCTGTCTCAAAAGGTCTTCACAATGAAGTTAAACAGTACCTGTAAGACCTGCTCAAATATGGTTGGCTCACACCCTCCAGGTCTCCATACTCTTCACCTGTGGTGTGTGTCCACAAGAAGGATGAATCTCTTCTCCTTTGATATGAATTAAGAGAACTCAATCACAAGTCAGTTCTTGACTCCTACCCGATACAAAGGATCCTGGACATGTTGGATGCACTAGGTGGGAGCTCATACTTCTCAGTTCTAGACCAAGGAAAAGCAAACCGCCAGGGTTTCATTGATGAAGGAAGTCACAGCGTAGGAAGAGATTCCTGTGGACCACTCTGGTTCTACCTTTTCCATCTTCAGGACATATCTTGCACACCAGGCTCTCTTCCTGTCTACCAAAAACCCACTGACTACTTCATCTTCGACTAAGAGAAAGTCTCGCAGAGAGCAGCAGCCTGAGGATGGCGACATATCCGAACATCAAGGGCATCTACCAGGGGTTCCTTTGACCTGGTCCAGGATGCTGACACCAGCAGACTCCACTGCCCCAGCCGGATGCAGCAGAACCAGAAGAGGATTTACTACTACAGAGTGAAGAAAATGCTCCGGTGCAAGATCAAACCCCTGAACTAGTTCTTGACATGCAGGTTATTGGTGAGTCTCAAGTGGAGAATGATGAAAGTAAGACTGAGACTTTGACACAGCGACCCCAGCAACAGCAGCAATGACCTATGGTACCAAGTTATGACACTTTAGATCAGCCAACTTTTGTTGACAGGGACTGTAAGGTAAAGACTCAGGTTATTGAGAGTAAAACCTTTTGGAGACCATGGGTTTTCTAAGGGAACTAAAAGACTGTATTAGTTAGAAATGTCAGGAGAGAGTGTGGCACAAGGTAATTCTGTGGGTTTTGGGAATGGTTGCATCCGGTATTTTATTGTGCGGATGTAACATTTACACTCGTTCATTAAATCTAATAAACTGTAAATCAAATCCAACTACTGTAGTTTTCACAAATAAAAATGTGTCTGGTCCTGTTTAAATTAAATGGAGTGTCTGCAGCATATGTGTAAACGAAGTAGAACTACTTCCATTGTAATGATTCTTCATATTCTACAGGACCATGGTAATACAGTATATCAAAGATAAATACTTCAGAGATTGAGAAGCATGTAAGAGATACAGAGAAGAAAGGCAATCATCATCTTGAACCAAAGACGTATCAGGAGGGGTCAGCATTCATATGCCATGACTCTCAGACCGCACAGAGTTTCTCATGTTCAACTTTTACAACATCAATGAATGAGAGAAAAACAAAGTCTGTTCCACCGTCATGCAGGAGAGAAAAGACATTCAGATGTCCTAAGATGGAAGCAGTGAGTACCATGTGTGTTTCTTAGGATCAGTTAAAAGATTCCTCAGCAAAGAAATCCTGATCCTTTTTCTAGTTTACGTGGAAAAACAAAAAGAGTGAGACTTTATTTATGAAGTCTCATCTGTTTTTTTCGTTGCTGTAGATCTGATGGGAGTGCAACAACCTGGTGAAGCGATATTAATCAAAGGGTCTTGTTTCCCAAAAAAAAAAAGTTACAGATTTACTGTTTGTAGAGTTATAGATGAAATGTTTCTCAAAGAACCCCATCTGATCTCACCCCAAAAAAGGGTTCTGTTTCAACAAAAGATCTCTCAATGAACGGCTATGTTGGACCATCTGAAAGAATCCTGGAGTCTGGATTAAATAACTACAGAATATTCTCAGTGTGAAGCAGACATGCTTTAATTAATCCAGATTAAAATCCTTTACAGACAGAAATAATCCAATATATTTCAGAGATGGACCCTTCATGTGAACGCTGTGGAGAAACTCCTACAAAAAAACCATGAATATTTAAAATGTTGTCTTTGAATAAATTTTAACGAGTGTTTGTTTTATTAATGTAATAAATAACAATAAGCAGGTATGTTGGTTGAGGTTTAAATCTAAAGCGATCTGTATCGTGAATCTTCTAAATAAACAAAACCGTTTAAAAAAAACACTGTCTAATTGATACAAAAAAATATGTTGGTGCTTTTTTAAAAAGAAGGATCACAATTAAATACTTAGATAAAACAAATCATTAAATCGACTGAAGACAGACAAAACATTCACCCAGGTGAGAAGATTTCTTTTGTCTTCGACTCACTGACGAAAACCAATAATCATCAAACTAGAAGTGAGAGACTGAGGAGGATTGTCAGTGAAACTGAAAGACAAACTTTATCATCCAGTTTTTAAAGACTTCTAAACGCCAGGTTGTACATCCTAAATCCACACGTCCATAGGAACTATAGGAACAGTTCTCCAATGTATGTTAAATGAAGCAAAAACTAACGAGCTGATTGGCCAGAGGGCCTCTGCACAGATTATTGATGAATAGATTGGATGCTTAAAGAAAAAGATCTTAAATTTTGTTTCCCTGTTTATCAGACGATTAAAGTCTGACTTAACTGTATATAACAAACATCCTCCTGGAGTCTGGATTATTCTATTCTAAACCAAATAAAGTCATTTTAATGTAACAAACACACAGGACTTAAATGTTGATGCAGAGTGACATCAGTGTTTAAACATGTTTCAATTCATTATGTTTTAAAGTAAAATCACCAACATTCAAGAGAAAAATGCATTGAAACCTGGAGGGTGATGTAGAGGCTGCATTGGTCCTGAAAGAAGCAGAAAACTTAAGATCGAGAAGATTATTGAAATACAAATTTCTCACATGGGTTCAATAAAGTAGACATTCAGACTTCAGAGAACGAACTGTCAAAAGAAAAACAGCACAGTACAGGGTCTAACTTACACAAGTCATGTCATACAGATCAGTCAAGAAAAACAGAGCGACAAAGTCCTGAGATCCACCAGTAGAGCTCCTACACTTAACACGGAGTCAACAGGAAGCACTAAAGAAAGAGCTACGGGTAGAATGTGAGGCCTTCTTATATAATACCGATGATGTGCGCTGTCTACCATCTCTTAAGATGCACCAGTCCAAAAGACCTACACGTCTGTCTCAAAAGGTCTTCACAATGAAGTTAAACAGTACCTGTAAGACCTGCTCAAATATGGTTGGCTCACACCCTCCAGGTCTCCATACTCTTCACCTGTGGTGTGTGTCCACAAGAAGGATGAATCTCTTCTCCTTTGATATGAATTAAGAGAACTCAATCACAAGTCAGTTCTTGACTCCTACCCGATACAAAGGATCCTGGACATGTTGGATGCACTAGGTGGGAGCTCATACTTCTCAGTTCTAGACCAAGGAAAAGCAAACCGCCAGGGTTTCATTGATGAAGGAAGTCACAGCGTAGGAAGAGATTCCTGTGGACCACTCTGGTTCTACCTTTTCCATCTTCAGGACATATCTTGCACACCAGGCTCTCTTCCTGTCTACCAAAAACCCACTGACTACTTCATCTTCGACTAAGAGAAAGTCTCGCAGAGAGCAGCAGCCTGAGGATGGCGACATATCCGAACATCAAGGGCATCTACCAGGGGTTCCTTTGACCTGGTCCAGGATGCTGACACCAGCAGACTCCACTGCCCCAGCCGGATGCAGCAGAACCAGAAGAGGATTTACTACTACAGAGTGAAGAAAATGCTCCGGTGCAAGATCAAACCCCTGAACTAGTTCTTGACATGCAGGTTATTGGTGAGTCTCAAGTGGAGAATGATGAAAGTAAGACTGAGACTTTGACACAGCGACCCCAGCAACAGCAGCAATGACCTATGGTACCAAGTTATGACACTTTAGATCAGCCAACTTTTGTTGACAGGGACTGTAAGGTAAAGACTCAGGTTATTGAGAGTAAAACCTTTTGGAGACCATGGGTTTTCTAAGGGAACTAAAAGACTGTATTAGTTAGAAATGTCAGGAGAGAGTGTGGCACAAGGTAATTCTGTGGGTTTTGGGAATGGTTGCATCCGGTATTTTATTGTGCGGATGTAACATTTACACTCGTTCATTAAATCTAATAAACTGTAAATCAAATCCAACTACTGTAGTTTTCACAAATAAAAATGTGTCTGGTCCTGTTTAAATTAAATGGAGTGTCTGCAGCATATGTGTAAACGAAGTAGAACTACTTCCATTGTAATGATTCTTCATATTCTACAGGACCATGGTAATACAGTATATCAAAGATAAATACTTCAGAGATTGAGAAGCATGTAAGAGATACAGAGAAGAAAGGCAATCATCATCTTGAACCAAAGACGTATCAGGAGGGGTCAGCATTCATATGCCATGACTCTCAGACCGCACAGAGTTTCTCATGTTCAACTTTTACAACATCAATGAATGAGAGAAAAACAAAGTCTGTTCCACCGTCATGCAGGAGAGAAAAGACATTCAGATGTCCTGAGATGGAAGCAGTGAGTACCATGTGTGTTTCTTAGGATCAGTTAAAAGATTCCTCAGCAAAGAAATCCTGATCCTTTTTCTAGTTTACGTGGAAAAACATAAGAGTGAGACTTTATTTATGAAGTCTCATCTGTTTTTTTCGTTGCTGTAGATCTGATGGGAGTGCAACAACCTGGTGAAGCGATATTAATCAAAGGGTCTTGTTTCCCAAAAAAAAAAAGTTACAGATTTACTGTTTGTAGAGTTATAGATGAAATGTTTCTCAAAGAACCCCATCTGATCTCACCCCAAAAAAGGGTTCTGTTTCAACAAAAGATCTCTCAATGAACGGCTATGTTGGACCATCTGAAAGAATCCTGGAGTCTGGATTAAATAACTACAGAAGATCATCAACAGGTTGACTCCTCAGTGTGAAGCAGACATGCTTTAATCCAGATTAAAATCCTTTACAGACAGAAATAATCCAATATATTTCAGAGATGGACCCTTCATGTGAACGCTGTGGAGAAACTCCTACAAAAAAAACCATGAATATTTAAAATGTTGTCTTTGAATAAATTTTAACGAGTGTTTGTTTTATTAATGTAATAAATAACAATAAGCAGGTATGTTGGTTGAGGTTTAAATCTAAAGCGATCTGTATCGTGAATCTTCTAAATAAACAAAACCGTTTAAAAAAAACACTGTCTAATTGATACAAAAAAATATGTTGGTGCTTTTTTAAAAAGAAGGATCACAATTAAATACTTAGATAAAACAAATCATTAAATCGACTGAAGACAGACAAAACATTCACCCAGGTGAGAAGATTTCTTTTGTCTTCGACTCACTGACGAAAACCAATAATCATCAAACTAGAAGTGAGAGACTGAGGAGGATCGTCAGTGAAACTGAAAGACAAACTTTATCATCCAGTTTTTAAAGACTTCTAAACGCCAGGTTGTACATCCTAAATCCACACGTCCATAGGAACTATAGGAACAGTTCTCCAATGTATGTTAAATGAAGCAAAAACTAACGAGCTGATTGGCCAGAGGGCCTCTGCACAGATTATTGATGAATAGATTGGATGCTTAAAGAAAAAGATCTTAAATTTTGTTTCCCTGTTTATCAGACGATTAAAGTCTGACTTAACTGTATATAACAAACATCCTCCTGGAGTCTGGATTATTCTATTCTAAACCAAATAAAGTCATTTTAATGTAACAAACACACAGGACTTAAATGTTGATGCAGAGTGACATCAGTGTTTAAACATGTTTCAATTCATTATGTTTTAAAGTAAAATCACCAACATTCAAGAGAAAAATGCATTGAAACCTGGAGGGTGACGTTAGAGGCTGCATTGGTCCTGAAAGAAGCAGAAAACTTAAGATCGAGAAGATTATTGAAATACAAATTTCTCACGTGGGTTCAATAAAGTAGACATTCAGACTTCAGAGAACGAACTGTCAAAAGAAGAACAGCACAGTACAGGGTCTAACTTACACAAGTCGAGTCATACAGATCAGTCAAGAAAAACAGAGCGACAAAATTCCTGGGATCCACCAGTAGAGCTCCTACACTTAACACGGAGTCAACAGGAAGCAGTAAAGAAAGAGCTACGAGTAGAACAGAGAAGCAAGACATCGATTTACCGAGCATCATCTTGAACCTAAGACGAATGAAGAGGCATTCATATGCCATGACTCTCAGACCACCCAGAGTTTCTTAGATCCAACTCATATCAACAATCAATGAAGGAAAAACAAAGTCCATTCCACCGTCCAGCAGGAGAGAAAAGACATTCAGATGTCCTAAGATGGAAGAGAGAGTACGACGTGTGTTTCTTAGGATCAGTTAAAAGATTCCTCAGCAAAGAATCCTGGTAGATCATAAAGAAGGAACAACATTTTATATGATTCTATAAATAATGTTCATAATCTTCCTTCTAATGTCTTTATTTATTGGTCCTGCATTGGTCCTGACAAAAGCAGAAAGCTTAAGATCGAGAAGATTATTGAAATACAAATTTCTCACGTGGGTTCAATAAAGTAGACATTCAGACTTCAGAGAACGAACTGTCAAAAGAAGAACAGCACAGTACAGGTCAGCTCTTGAGGTCCAGTAGGGACTACGAAGTGTCAATGTAGAGGACCATTTTACAGACCTAAAACCGTTTGAGGCCAGACTCAAGAAATTTCTTCTCAGTGAGGATTATGATTTTCGTCTTAATCGAATGTCCCTTCAAATTCAAATCTTTCTCATCTTTAATGTTTGCAGTGCGTTTTCATTTCTGGTTTTACAATAAATCCCATTGAACAGAGAGTCACGGTACGCAGATGAAATATTATAATTTAAAATAATCACACTGTGGACGTCACGACAGCGCGACGCCTACGCACCTCGTTTAGAGAAAACGGAGCAAAACTCAACCTGTGTGAAACTTAACGGCTCACGTGGAGGAAAGACAGAGCGTGTGACAGCACTGCTTCCTGTCGGTCTAGCTCCCTAACATGCTCGTCTCTGTGGCCTGTAGCAGCAAAGCTGAAGGAACCGCTTTTGGGAGTTGTTGCGACAATGCAGTGTCCAATTGGAGTCCAGCACAGCACGATAGTGTCCAGGGTGTGGACCAAACAATATAAATCCAAAGAGGAATCCAGGAGTGGAGGAAATAGAAACCTGCTCCACTGTAATTAATTAAAGAGGAAGATTAAATCAAATTAAAGATCTGTTTCCAGTTTAAATGAATATGTGAGACTTCAGGATCATAAAACAGGTTTGATCTTTAATGGAGAAAAGACAAAGAAACATAACAAGCTCTTCTCATTATGTCCAGAAAGACTGGATTTTCCTGCCAGCGTTTCAAAGACTTATACTTCCTCTGCTCTACCAACAACCTCATCCTACTCACCCGGTAACAGATAAAGAGAGAACCAGGGAATCAGAAATCATTTTGAGACAAAAATCAAGATGAAACCAAGTGAGATTCTAGTTATTTATAAAGTCTCATTTCTTTTCTCGTTACTGTAGATCAGATTTACTGAAGCCAGTGTTTCCAATCCTCTGCTTTACTTCGTCTGAGCGAGTCAGGTCACAACCTGGTCCTGCTCTCACCATCCTACACACCTGTAGTTAGAAAGCAACCAGACTTTAAGAAAGTGGTCTGATGGTTCCAAGGACCGTCTGCTTCATTCCCTGCTCTGACTGGTCACTACATCAGGTTCTACACGGACCCCACCATTCCCTCCAAGAAGATGAGATATTAAAGCCCAGGTTTTAAGAAACTTAATGAAAAACAAACACTGAGCACAGGAGCTGAAATGAACCATTGTTAGAAACAAATACAAATTTATTCCAAAAAATCCCAAACCATTTCAAGAAAATCTCAAACATTCAAGAGAAGAAAAATGAAGTTTCAAATCTCAGCTGTATCCCAGAGATCCTTCATGATCTCTGGGATACAGACCCATGTTCACGGCGTCGCCTTGAGCGCCGTGGTTCGAAACATCTTTCTGCTTAGAATCATTGTTGCTGCTGCTTTGTTTACTTTTTGCAGAAGCCAGTGTTTCCAATCCTCTTGCATGGAAGTCCACTTCCTTCATGCACAGGCGGTAATAACAAAACCCTAACCATCCATCCAACTTGAAGGAGGAAAACATCATCCTGTCCTTCAGCATCAATGGCAGAAACAACAAGTCGAAAGACACTTCGGTGAAGAACGTCCAGGCAGCCCTGAAAGATGAAAAATGTACCCACAGGCACAAATTAAAATTCCATTGGTGAATTTTTCTGAAAATCTACCATCAGAAGAAAAGGAGAACTTAAAAATTCTAAATAAACATATTCAACAAAATATGCCTTCATTCCTCTGCTTGACTCAGAAAAATTCCACACAACTGAGGATGACATCCACTGAACCACGTTAAAACATTGGCTTGAGAATTTAAACTTGCTCCCCCACAAAACGGAGCCTGGTTGGGGAAACATTTACTGATTCACTCTGTAGATTAAACTGTGAACACATTATGAAATGAATTCTCTTTGAACTCAAACATAAGAATCTCCATTCATGGGACTCAGAGGGCGTTTGGAGCAGCCACATTGCTCCTGATAAAAACAGAGCTGATCACCTCCTAAAGAGAAAAGAATGAATAAGACCCTGAGGAGCCAATCAGCGCTTAGCTGAACGTCAAGCTTGAACAAAGTCTGACCAGGTGTCCGCTTTCAAATGACAAAACCCTAAGATTTTGTCCCTTGACGTCTTGAGCTGTGGACACAGTCTAGGTTTTACAGAAAACAAAGGAAACTAAGGCTTCTTCAGTAACTCAGACTGTTTGGTTGGACACCCATTCATAGAACCTGGAGGGCGTTTGGAGCAGCCGCCTTGCTCCTGATGAAAACAGAGGTGAACATCCAGAAAAGAGGGACAGGAATCTATAAGTCACTTAGGAGCGAATCAACTGAACAGTTTAAGACCAAGTATCAGCTTTCATGGGCCATGACTTCCAGATCGCTGGAGTTAATCACACCAGAAAGAAAAACCTGATTCCTTGATGCATTCAAAAACTAAAAGAACTATCGTGTGTTACTCAAACATTTGGATGTTTGTATAAATGTGAACATTCAGATCCGTTCTGGCACATGAAGAGTAAACCCGGAGCCCTGGGATGAGGGCTCTCATCCCGGAGCCTCTCAGACTTTCAACCAAAAAGCCTCTGAAAACAAGGGCGTTGTCCTGCCCGCTGACCATCAGAGGATGGCTTGGTAGACCCATCCCTCACCAACTCAGGAATACTGAATAATACAAAGTTTTCTACACATCATCTTCAGAGTCATCATCATCTTACTCAGACATCTAAAAGTGAGGATGAGGTCAAGCTTTCTTCATCCACGAGGATGAAAATGACCAAACTGTTTCTATGAGTGATCAAATAAATAAAACAGCAGACGACGAGGTTGATAAAAATGAAGATATGTTGCTTCACATATCTTCATTGTCTTGAAGGTTCGGATTAAAAATCCCAAAACAACAAAATTCTTGTTGCCAAACATGGAGTTTTTCATTATAATTCCAGTTGATGGAGGACGATATTTAAACTCAGAGAAGAAAATTTCAGCTGCAGTGATTAAAGACCTTTTAAAATAATGAGTTCAGTTCCATTGAGTCAGTGCTATGAGCTGTGATGCACACACTGGATCTGTCCTCATCACCTCTGACATAAAGCTGAACAAAGAAAAACAGATTTCAGAATCTCTGGAATCACTTACAAATAATGTGGGGATTGACCAAAAACATGGATCAAAAGAAAATGTCTACAGTCATTTCAGAAAATCACAAACATTCGAGAAAAAATCCACTGAAAACTTTGGTGTCCTGAAACGTTTGGAGAGATTGTAGGACAAGGTGTCACCCTACATATGCCAAGAAGACCCTGACATCTAGTCCCTTCACGTCTTGAGCTGTGAAAACAGTCTAGAACACTTCTTTAAAAACTCAGACTGTTTCCTTAGAAACTCAGAACTGGAGGGCGTTTGAAGCGGCCATTTCACTGCTGATAAAAGCAGAGGCTTGAATAAGAAAACATTGAAAAGCTCATCAGATTCATGTTTAAACTCACACATAAAAAGAGTGAGAAGTGTGTTCATCTGTCACAAAGTGTAAGGGTCTTGTTTATACAGAAAAACATATTTTACAGTCTCTAAACTTTCCTGCTTTTGCACCAAAGTTTGATTCTATTTTGAACCTAATAAAGTCATTTTAAAGTAAAACAACAAACACACAGAACTTAGATGTTAAAGCAGAGTGTCATCAGTGTGTAAGCATATTTTATTTATTATGTTTTAAAGTAAAATCCATTGAAACCTGGAGGGTGAAGGTAGCAGCTGCATTGGTCCTGATAAAGACAGAAAGCTTAAGATCGAGAAGCTTATTGATAAAAATTTCCAGAGTAATTGGTTCATCTTAAACAGAGAGCGTATGACAAGGTGTCTTTGATTTTCACTGAGACAGAAATGGCTGCTGACAGTAAAACTTGATCTACAGATTGTTCAGTCTTCTCACAAATGTTCCATGAAGAAAAAATCCAGAATCTTTTTACTTCCATCATAAAAATACTACTTTCTGTTTGTTTTCATCAACATTGAAGAAGGAACTTCTTACAGATATCTGGTGGAGCTGCTCCACAACTGATACCGAAAAAAACCTGTTAAACTGTTACAAGAGGTTGATGAGAGTTTACCAAAACCCTGTTAAATTAAAAACATTTAATCCCAACATTCCCGACACTAGTTCAGGATTCAAGGAGAACATGATACTTCAGAATAAAAGATGATTTTAGAAACCATTTGATGAAGATCTGTCTGATAGTAATGATGAGCTGTACTCTGTTGTAGAAAGTCAGATTCACACCACAGACTGTTTAAATAAATCAACCCTGATGAGGTTCAGATGAGAGGAGAAGCACAGGTCAATGATCAGAGGAGAGAGAGATGGCTCCAGGACTCCTCCTCCAGAGTGGGTGGAGCCACACAGTATGGGCGTGTCCATGTAAGAATGTCGCGAGATACCAGTGTTGGTATATTACGCCTAACAGGGAACCGAAATCCCCTGTGATTTCAAAAATAAATATCGATCATTGCTCTGTCCTCCAGAGTGGGTGGAACCACACAGTGTGGGCGTGTCCTCCAGAGTGGGTGGAGCCACACAGTTTGGTTGTGTCATCCAGAGTGGGTGGCCACACAGTGTGGGCGTGTCCTGCAGAGTGGGTGGAGCCACATAGTGTGGGCGTGTCCTGCAACAGCATTGGTGGTTGATGTAATATAAGGAGGGAACAAATGTTCAAAAACTACCAGAACATTTTAGAAACAATAATCATTGGAGAACCATGGTGGCACTTTGTAGGACATTTATCTTCAGACACAATTTTTTTAGAATAAATTGGTATTAAAGTTAATTCAAAATGGGCTTGAAGTTCCTTCCATAGAAGGTTAGTGAGAGGACTGCACCTTCTTGAGTTTGTACTGTCAGCAGCCATTTATGTGTTGGTTTAAACTTTGTTTTTTTAAAAACTTTAGGAGTCATGTCATATGAATGCAGACACCTGGTCATACGCTGCTCTAGATCATGGTTAACAGAGTGAGGGGAGTCAAACATGTTGAAAAGCTGGTTCAGCTCGTGGGCGCAGGCAGAGTTCCCCTAAGTTCCCCTTTCGTTTGGAACCCCATGATGTTCCTCATAGCTCTCCACAAAGATTTCTCCTATAGGCCTCTTTACTCTCCTTCAGACTGAGTTCTTTCTGAACTGCAGAGTTAAGCCGGGTCCCCGTTCAGGAAGGCTCTCATCTTATTGTTCAATAGCTTGGATGTCTTTATTTTGCATGCTTTGATTTTGGAGTAGCGTCACATCTTCTTGGAGGGAATGGTGGTTCTGTATAGGTAGATGTCGTAATCCCCCGAATGTTCGTGATGGACTTGAAAGGTTCAAGTCAGACAAACAAAACCAATAAAACAAGCATTGAATGCAGTGTTTGTTGTTGTTTATATTTTAGTAGTTTGTATTGATTCTCCTCGTGATCGTTGTTCATCTGGAGCGGTGTGTGAGCAAATCAAGACTACTGCAACCACAGTGTTTATTCAAAGAAAGACTTAAAAGAAAACAGTCTTCTAGACTTTAATAAAACATGTTACATATCGATGTGACTCTGTATAAACATTTACTTCTCTGTGTTTAACAGCACGTGTGTATGTATTAAACACTTAAACTCAAATTACTCTCTTCATTTGAGTAGAAGTTTGTTCTGAATGTTCGTGATGGACTTGGACTTTAAAGGTTGAAGTCAGACATTTTTCTTCAGGATGTTTCAGGATGCTTCTCCTTTGTTTCAAACAGAACTGTTGTGTTGTTGTGTTTAGGTGTGTTTTGATGCTGATGTGGATAAATGTTCCCTTTTGTCAAAGTTCATTCAAATCACTCAATTAAAAAAAGATACAATCAGAGGTTTTTAAAGAATTAATTGTTGATAAATTAAAGTCATAGTTTTAAATCAAACATTTAAACTTTGTCTTATTATCGGTGTGTGTGTTGAGAGGAGGAAACCTCTCCAATCATCTCTGCTCTACTTCTTCTCCAGTCTTCCCTCAAGCTGCCTCCTGTAGGTATCTTTCAGCCTGAGCCTCAGTTCTAGACCTTTGAATATTTTAGGTCTTTTGTTTCACACCTTCTCTGATGGAACGGTGGTGTTGGTTTAGAACCTGATGTAGTTAGAAACACAGCCTGTTAATTCAGGTCCTCATCATGTAGCTCGTGGAATACAGACCAGTCAAAGTAAGTCAGGGAATAAAGAAGACAATCATCATTAGACCACTTTTTCAGGGACTGATGAAGAGGTTGTGTTTCGATTCCATTCACCCAGAAGAGGTTTAAGTGTTGAAAAACCTGGCACTTAGATCCAGATTCTAACCGGACATACTGATGGAATGTAGGAAAAGTGAAGCATGCTTGAAGTCCCTGGTGATGAGGTAGAGGACACATTTTGATGCGTTTTTTAAAACAACGAACAAACAAATGCTTATTTCAGCTCAACAGAAAAAAGCTTAGATGCAATAAAACCTCAAGTGTTTTATAATAACACAGTTTATTTTTGTTATTATCAAAACATGGATGACACCACGTTCTGTATCAGCGTTACGAGAAGGAGGAAAGAACACTGATAAAAACTCCCGTGTCAGATCGTATGGACGTAGTCCCATGTCCAGTAGTTCTACATCTGGAGTGCACACACTCTGTTTCAATGGAAAGTTTAGGAACAACTGTTCCCAAACTTCCACTGGACGTATGGATATACAACCTGGTGTTTAGAGGTCTTTAAATACCAGACAGGAAAGTTTGTGTTTAATATCCACCTGGATGAATCACCGGACCAGTTCATTCAGTTTATCTGTTTGTTCTTCGTAAAACTGGTGTTTTAATGAGACCAACTGTAGAATCTTATGCAGAGATGAGCTGCAGATAAACTGCAAAGTAAATTTTTTTCAGTAAAATTCTAACCATCAGATGCAGCAGATATTTTCAGTGAACCGCTGGTTAAAGAAGTTAAAGTGTGTTGATTTACAGACCAGTTTATTTGAACATCCTGAATGAATTCTATGGAAAATTAACTGTAGACCTGGTGTTTTTACAGTAAAATACTGAGAAATTAAACTTTCTTTTGACATATATTTTATGTCTGGACATGGATTCCATATCAGATGTAGGACTGTACTGTACTGTAGGACTAAACCAGAGTCTGTTTGGTAGTCAATGTTCTCCTGAGATTGGCTCGTTTTTCCAGGAGATGACCGAATGATCAGTGTTTGAAACGACTGTCTGGACAATCACACACACATCCAGGTTTTCTGGAAGACGGGATGTATGAGCTTCTTTTTGTGATGAAAAGAAAAGTCCAGTATCTGGATATGAAGGGGATTTTGGCCGTGGGGGAGGCTCTTCTTAATCAATTGTTATGACTGTGATAACTGAAGAAATAATGAAGCATATTTATTGTTTCTCAAGTGACTGAAAAGGTCAAGGAGGCTGTTGAACAGGACTTTTGTTTGAGTGAAACGAAAGATTAGAAAATTCTGTGAAAGGTTGTAAAGATCAAACAGCTTTCAGGTAACTGATGAGGGTTTACTGGAGATGTTTCCTCCTCAGAAAGAGGAAGTTCTCCATCTGATCAGCCAGTGTCAGTGTCGTTACTTCCTGTCAGGAAACCTAGTTTATCATTATTTCATTATTCCATCCATGGACTTCATGGAAATGATAAAAGATGTTTCATTAAAAACATGAACGATACTCAACAAACCAACAGACCAATCGAAGAATCAGTAAGCTGTAAAAATGCAGATCTTTCCAGCCCAGGGTGGAACCACTGGTCTGGTTCAGAAGAGCTGAGCCTGGGATAGACATCAATCTTAAGCTGGTTAAGAATGTAAGACTAAATTGAGTTGAACTGTAAGGCTGACAGATCAGTGGAAGAGGAGTGGGATTTTTTACAAAATGGTTAAAGATGGACATTTGATTAGTGTTTTTTTTTTTTTTTTGCAAACCACTCACTGTCGGTTTGAAAATACATTGTTCAGACAGTAAAGATACCACGGTTTAAATAGCAAAAACAAACCATCTGTCGGGGTTTTGTAGAAAAACCTAAACAACAAGACAGAAACTTCATCAAGAAAAATGGCCGTTCCTTTTCAATGTGGGTTTCATCTAGACTAGTACTTGGGCAGATGTTGAAAATGACTTGAAATGTCTTATTATTAACACTCTGCAGATTTCTTTAAAGTAATTAATTATTAATTAAGTAAGAAGTAAAATAAATCAGCATTTTTCTTTGGATGGGGATTTATGACCTCAAGCCAATCAGCTTGTTTTTCTCCGACGAAATCTAAAGAGAATTGGAACCATTTTGGAAATGGCGGAGATTAATTTGGCCCAGTTTTTGAGAAGATTTCGAGGGAAACAGTAAAAATAAAAAGTTTCTGAGGTGAAAAAGAGAGTTGATAAAGACGGTGAGGAAGAGGTCCTGATTAAACAGTTTAGAATGACTGTAAAATATGTCTGTGTTTTTGTAATTTGTAACGTTCCTTACGTGGTGGGCTCTTGCACTAACATTTCTCAGTCATCTGTGTCACTGATACGTTTTTCTCTAAGTCAGTTCCTTCTTCATGTATGTGCTTTTATCAGCAGCAAGATGGCCGCCTCAAACACCGTCCGGGTCTGAAGAAATGATCCTGAAACAGTATGAGTTATAAAAGAAGTGTTTAAAGTTGTTTTTGGTAGAACCCTGGACCATGTCCACAGCTCAACCATCAGGAACCAGATGTTTGATCTTAGATTTTACCAGAGATGAGGTTCAGGGGATCCTGAGGTATCTACTGTTTACAACCTGGTGATCTTGAATCTCTGTTCCATTAAACTGGATTAAACTTTGGAGGAGATGTGATGATGAGATGGAAGCCATGCTGCTTGGTGTTCATCTCTTTACCTCAAATACTCTTGATTTTATTTGACCTTCAATAAATTTTTTCTCAAACAATTATGTTTTTTTAATAAAATGGAATCTGTTTTCATGGTATTTTCTTCACGTTTAAACGTGTTTACCTCTTAATGATCCACAGACTACACCATGTTTTTTTTTCTTTCCTTCATGGAGGGTTTGAGAGAAGACCGAACCTTCTTTTGTTAAAGTTTTTACTGTCTGCAGCCATTTTCTGTCACAGTGAAAATCCATAAGTGAGTTAGGATAAAGTCTAGGATTCTTTGGATCTCTCTGGGTGGTCTGGGAGTCATGGTTTAAGTAGCTAACACCTTGTCCACGCCCTCTGTTCCAGATGATGCTCAGGAAACCGTTTTTGTTTTTGGTATAAAGTTGGAAACATCTAGATTTTTTCTTCTAGTTTTTATCAGGAGCAGCACGCTCCAAACACTTCAGGGTACCAAAGTTACTTGATTTTTTTTCTTCGCGAATGTTCGGAATTTTACTAAAATATGTTTGCAGGCGTTTTCTTTTCATTCAATGAATATTTGATACTGTGATTTGATTCCGGCGTTTGTCTGTTGGAAAAAAATCCACAGCTTCTACAACATCTACAAACGCAGATGCCACTAAATATTATTACATGGTTTAAGACAAGCGTTGTGCATCTTGTTTTTGTTCCACAAAAAGATTTTTAGAAATACTAATTTCCCGCCTCATCTTCTGCCATGGCGTATCAGGAGAAACATGAAGGTCAACGTCAGACAGCATCTTATATTCTTAGATGTGATCTGTAGGATTTATTCTCTTTTTTACTTTTTCTAGTCCTACTCAGCGTATTCATATATCAAGAGATGACCAGTATTCATTAGGGTACCATTAAATCTATTTTATTAAAGTATACAGACGTCCGGGCCTTATCAACCTCTTTAGGGTGCACGTGATGTGTGCCTTCTCCCGTCTGAGCTGAAGAGGCATCGAGGCTCGGTAACACAGGGTTTTTATTCTGTTATCAGTTTGTCTTTAGAGTGCCCGCCGCCCCCCAAAAGTCCACAATTGCTGCAGTCCTTCATGGAATTTTTCTCTTCTCTCAATGTCTCTTCCAGGCAGGGGTAAAAGTTGATTAATGTGACAGCAGTCATGAGCAAGGTGCACCTGGACACACAGGCGTTAGTGCAGCTACAGCGCCTTAAGAGCGCTTTCAGAAAAATGTTATACACAGTTTTAATGTAATAATGTAAATATAAGTCGTGGTGGAACAAAGCCAGTTTACCAGTTTATTGCCCCTAAACAGTTCAACTAAAGTTCAGAGGAATCTCAACCTCAGAATCTGATAAAACGTGGAGGATGGTGAGATTGGTAGCCTGTCTCTTCACACTCCCTAAACCATCTGGCATTCCAGACAAAAAAAGAAACATAGCAAGACACAGGATCATTGTTACACCATCATGAGAAACTAAAATATCCAGATTTTAACAATCAACTAATAATCTTTGCTAAATTCTACTGGTTAAAATAAAACTTCCATTCTGTCCTTTAGATCTAAGAGAGTTTGTCATTTGGCCACCACAGGAATATCACGTTTGACTTTTCAGTAGCTCATTGTAAAGATAGTCAGTCACTTTTATTTTTAGAAAAGTCTCAAAATAAGACGTTGCTTTTCACACTAATGGTTGTCGGGTCATTATAGGACGTTTCTGGTTTCACTGATTATAAAAAGTTTCAGTCAGGCTTTTAGTAAAGCTGAACCATCATGATGTTGCTTGTATCCGGGATTAAGTTTCAGGTATGTATCCTGGTGCGTGGCTGTCACGCTGTGATGATGTACACATCGTGATCGTCTAAGTTTGTTCCAACTTGAGGTCTGTTTTGTGTTAAGGAGAAGAGTCGTAGCAAATGGAGACGCGCCATTTCTTGTAGATGTAATGTGGTGTGTATCAACCAGTCCATTGTGATGTGGATCAGCATTATCACAGTCCTGTGTCGTCCAAGAAACGGAATTTAGACTGAGAGAAAGGTAGTGATTTTAAAAATGCAGTTTGGTATATTTTTGGCTGCAGGTAGTGGCGGGGGCGATTGGAATTCCCAAGTTTATGTTTCTCTACTTTTCAATTTTTTTGGTGCGTAGCCGCGAAAAAACACGCCAGCGTTCACAGACCGGAAGTTAATATTATTATTCTCACTAGTCTTTCTACGGCTGAGAAGAACTAATTCCATCTTGTAGGAACTGGCCTTACATGTTGCAGTTTGCGGTTGTCTTCAATTACTTGAGCTGCAGCGGTTGATCTTGAACTTAGCTTCCAAAGTTTGTGAATGTGGACCTCGACATTCCTTTGTTTGCTGGAATGTCCTCTGCCTTTGAGGCTTCTACTGTGGATACTAGATCCAGGCAGTAGCATCTGAATGCATACACATCTGTGGTGCTTGGGTAACTGGAATTCTAAGAAGGTCTTTTCATCCACAAGGTCTCCAAGGTCAATAAATTCACCCTCAGTGGTTTCCTCTTCATCTTATTCATCATTTCGGCCACTATCATCTTCTTTTTTATTGTCTATCAAACTGAATGTTGTTCTCTTCTGTCTGAAGCCCTTTAAAAAGTTTGACGGTTGTTGTTTCTTTTCTCTTGCGTTGTATTCCGTGTAAGTCATAGAACATATGAGACACTCTTGGTTGTTTACCAGCAGCACAGAATCTTTACATTGTTTCTGAGCAAAACCAATGGGCAGCGACCCCAATAAGTTACGACCGTTGTGTCTGGTAATTTGCAGTGGTAGCGATATACTCAGCTTTTACTCAAGACGGCCATGTCGGGTGGGTTACAAACTTCACTACAAAAATATTTCAGGGACGCACATTGAAGTTTAAAGTTTTTTATTTGGAAAATAAACAAACAAGGTTTTAAGCATCGATGAGCGTTGAATAAAAAAATAAAAGACTACTTGAACATAAATTTGGCTCGTCTTTGTTTTTATGCTGCATTTTTCTAGATGACCGTTTGATTGAAGTTCAACATGTTTGCAGTGAATCTCTTTTCTATTGAAAGCCTTGCAGGTTCGTTCTGTCCTGGTACTTTGGATTTTTCAAGACGGTTTTTATTCTTTTCGGAGGAGAAAAGCATCGCTCGGCCTCTGCTGTGGTCATAGATGTGATGAGGATTAGTTTTATTAGTTTGACTGAAAACATCCAAGAGATTATTTTAATCTGAAACAGTTCAATAGCGCCATGAGAGTTTCTGAAGTCATCCGTGCTGTACAGGTGTAATGAAACACTTTTATTTATTGTGTAGGATTCCTTGGAAGTCGGCAAAGAATGACACACAACATTTCATGAGTATTCAACAGCAAATGCGTTTATTAAACCTGAATAACACAGTGAAGTAAGCATAGTGGATAAGAGCACTTTAGGTTTCTCTTACCGTAACACAAAGATTGGAGAGCCCTCAATCCCGGCAGAGAGTGCATAAAATCCAGCTGGGCGTCCTGATCAGCTTAACCCACAGCAGACTCTACCGAGTATCGAGAGACTCCCGCTTTTCTACCTCATGACAAACAACATTCCATGAACAAAATTCCGTGCTTCTCTCTCCGTACAATTTTCTCATAACAAACATTGAATGAAGGCGTTTGACATAAAAAAATAAATCCCGATACAACAGGAGACTCAGCTTCATGCTGTTTTTCAGGCTGCTCACATTTTTTTGCCGTTTGTACTTTTCTGACTAAAGTTTCAGGTTGTTAACCCCTTTGAAGGTCCACTATGTCTCCGTTCCACTCACAGCCAGTCAGTCAGCTCCACTTTTCATAAACCGACCTTGTAAACACTCGGGTGTATTTACGTCCACGGTCTCCCTCTTCCTGTTCAATCTTTAAATATGGCTGGTCTGCATCAAGTTCTCTCTTTTTTTTCTCTTCCAAAGAATGCCTGGAAGAGGGGTTCTTCTTAAAGACACAACTGTGTTTTATTTTCCTATTAAATCTGATTCGATCAACTTTAAACTCGACATTTTTTATCTCTTTGATTTCTCTAAGGCATGCGTTTAATGGGTGGGATGTTTGGTGAAAGACAGAAAAACAAAACAAAAAAATGGAAGATAAAATGACATCATAATCACACCGAAACTTCTGATTGGTCATGAAACGCTTCAGAACATGTAATATCAGAAAGTTAGGCTGGTCCCATTGACTCCCATTAATCCGTCAACGGGAGTCAATGAGGGATTATTGATCCACACGAAGAGAAAAAGATAGTTCATGTTAAAGATTAGAAAACAATGAAAATGTAAAATATGTTGATGAAATTGTTTTTATTTGTTAGTCTGACGTGACATCACTAACGTTACTTTTTCAGAGTGAGGGCGGCGCCCTTGTGCTCCGCTTTAACCAGCCGCTTACTGGTGACTAGTTTGTTTCGCATGGTTTGTTTTTGAATTTCTTCCATATAGAAGTATGAGAAGTATATTTATAAAAGTAACAAAGTAAAAGTACAGATAATTGTATAAAAAGTAGTGAGTAAAAGTAAAAACTATACAAAAAATTACTTTGATAAAGTAAAGATGACAAGATTATTTTCTTGAATAATAAAGTAAAGTAGTTTTACTTCGTTACTTGACACATATGCTGCTGACTCGTTTAATTTCAATAGGACCAGAAACGTTTTTATTTGTAAAAGCTACAGCAGTTGGTTTTTTGTTTTACAGTTTATTAGATTTGATTAAAGTGTGTAAATGTTACATTCGCTCATTAAAATTGAGGTCATCGCCAGATGTGTCGCCATCCTCAGGCTGCTGCTCTGGGCGAGGTCAGGTCTTTCTCCAAGCGAGAGCTGAAGTAGTGGTTGTTGTTTTTTTTTGGAAGGCAGAAGAGAGCCTGCTGTACGAGATCAGTCCTGAAGATGGAAAGGGCAGAACCAGAGTGGTCCACAGGACTTCCTTCATCAAGGAAACCCTGGTGGTACGCTTTTCCTCGATCTAGAACTGAGAACCACGAGCTCCCACCTAGTGTATCCAACATGTCCTGGAGCCTTGGTATCGGGTGGCGGTCTGGAACTGACTTGTGATTGAGTTCTCTTAGTTCAAATCAAAGAAGAAGAGATCCATCCTTCTTACGGACACACACCACAGGTGAAGAGTATGG
Organism: Neostethus bicornis; assembly: GCA_902685375.1. NCBI lineage: Eukaryota > Metazoa > Chordata > Actinopteri > Atheriniformes > Phallostethidae > Neostethus > Neostethus bicornis. The sequence continues at coordinate 1,010,943 of LR738547.1, read as the reverse complement.
AAACCTGGAGGGTGTGATCCAACCTTTGTTGAGCAGGTCTTACAAGGACTCTTTAACTTCATTGTGAAGAGGCTTTGGGACAGACGTGTAGGTCTTTTGGACTGGTGCATCTTAAGAGATGGTAGACAGCGCACGCCTCACATTCTACCCGTAGCACTTTCTTTACTGCTTCCTGTTGACTCTGTGTTGTGTTGGAGGTCTACTGGTGGATCCCAGGACTTTTGTCTCTGTTTATCTTGACTGTTTGTAACTTAGGCTCTGTTCTGTGCTTTTCTTATTTGACAGTTCAGTCATCTTAGTCTGAATGTCTGCTGAATAAAATGTCTTGCCTGGTTCAAGACGTCCAATAACTTTCCGGCTGGCAAGATAAATGACTACTGTGACTTGCTTAGCTGGCAATGTGACTGTTCTCATACCAGTCCGTCCCACACCAGTCTCTTACACTTCAGTTTTGCACTAGCTTCACATCATTATGAGCAGTTCGTACTGTTATCCCTAGGGCTTTACTGACTTTGTGCCTAGCTGCTTTCGTGCACCTCTAGTCTTCCCTTCATTACCTTTTTTTTTTTCCAATATTGCGCCGTGAACGTACGCCTGTTACAGCAGCTTTTGTCATGATCCCCTCTTCTGCAGCCAGAGGGAGCCATGGACATCTCTGATCGATCTGATCAGGATCAGCCGGGATTGAGTGCAGATTCCAAACAGCTGTGCACCCCGCCATCTACTTAAGGGGAATCACCCCGGACTTCCATGTCGGGTCTTACAATCCCTACCAGCCAGGTCTCCCTGGTTGCCTGACCATCTACACATTCCTGCAACAACCATTTACCATGCCACTGACACTTTGTCTTTTGTTTCACAGTAATTATGGACTGCCAACTTCTAAATAAACCATGTTTTCTGTCTGAAACTGGATCCTCCTCTTTCCACCTGCACTCCGCTTCATGACACTTTAGTTTAGTAGTTGTTCACTTAATTCCCAACTGGAACGACTTATGTTTTCTTTTGAAAAACGAAGTCTTTTTTTTTTTTTGTGATAGAAGTATGGCTATTGTTTACTCACGCGACCAGCTGTTAGCTATGAGTGAACCTCGCCTGCTTCGAGGAGCCCGGCATAAAATTCTGAGAGCGATTCAGAGAAGACGTCTGGGTCGCTGAACCGATACCCACGTTAAGATGAACAGGAGGAGATGGAAGGCTGCTGTTCCTGCAGTTATTATGAGAAATGTGCGCTTTATGGCGAACAAGACTGAGGAGCTCACAACGCTGACGTAGACGGATGCAGGGTACTAGGAATGCAGTTTACTGAGTTTTACTGAGACATGGCTCCATTCCCACATCCCAGACAGAAGGGTCTAGGTTCCTAGACTGTGCGGGCGGACAGAGATGCAACCGGCAGAGGTAAGAAGAGAGGAGGTGCTTTATGTGAGTGAGCGGTGGTGCTATCCCGGACATGTCTGCGTCAAGCTCGCTGAGCTGCTGGCGGTTGGTCTTCGGCCTGGACTTTGGTTGGCTGTTGGACTTTGGTTGTTGCTGTAACACAAATTTCCAACGTGTGGGATCTTAAAATGTTTTCTGATTCTTGTTCACCCTGCCTCAAACACGGTGTAGCCCATAATCGGGTCACTGGCCACTGCTGGATTAATGCAAACTAGTATTGGCTCTTGCAACTCATTTGTTTTGGGCGAATCACTGTCAAGTCGAAAACTGACTTCAACCCATCCAATGTAGTGATGGGATGATGATACCTCAAGGAGTGTAATGACACACTATACAAATTGTGTCGGCACTGTATTGATACTGTGTTAGTCACCCAATAGTGACTCCTGAAGTAGTTAGAAAGTCATTCCAGGTAAAAAAAAAAAAATCCATGTTTGTGTAAAAACAAAACTGAGTTGGTACGTAAAATACATAAAATGCAGAGTTACAACTTTATGTTAAATCATATGAAATAAAAACTAAAAAGTGATTTGTTCATATATTTTTATTGAGGAACATTTTTTTTGTAGTGTCTTTGCTCCAAGGCGATTTCTCCTCTTTGACACCAGTTCATCTGCCTCAGAAAAGATTCTTTCACAGTTTATCTTAAAACAATTTAAACTTCAGAACAGACTAAAAATATTCACTTAAAAAATCCTATGTCAGGATTTTCAGATCAGGAGATAAAATGAATAAACTGTGATCTCTTTCACTGATTATCATATGAATCACAGGTCATGATGATTTTACTTGATAAATTAAATGCAATGTGAAGAGAAAAAAAATTCCCTTATTTGGCGTCAAAAGATCAAAATGATTCCAGACTGGGGAAAACTTCTTTACCGAACCATAACTACTGCAACTGAAAAACTCAAACAAACCCACGACATGTTGATACAGTTTGATTCTTTATAAACACACTTTGGCGCGGCAAATCCAAATGATACACTTCTTGTATCGGTCCCGTGATTCTTTCTTAAAGCAATACACACACCAATACGAGGTTTCACTCTTGATCTTGAGATCTCAGCACAGTGCTGATGCACCAGTGTCGCTCGTCCCATCACTAATCCAATGTAGGGAATGGGAGTGTCATTGGCAGCAAACACTGTGAGAGTCCCACCATCTAGCAGTTCAGTAATGGCCTTTACAACTGAGTGGGAAAGGTGTCTTTGTCTCCAGTTGTCATTCACAATGCTGGACTGTGTGTCCCTGGTGTCCCACAGCACTTTGACCGGATGCTCCATTGTTACTTGAAGATGGATGTTTGACTCTTGAAGGAGGATGGATGGTGATAGTAGTGACTCACTGGTAACATATTTTGGCTCGCCAAAATATGTTACACTTCTGAGAATGATGGGCCACTCGTCCGTTGGTCCAACATATTTATATTTTCGCTAAAACGTTGCGTTCTCGTTCGATCATAAAACCCGGAAAAATCTCCTTTGCGGGTGTCAGCTATATTGAAAACATCAACCGCCCTTCGCGGGTGATACTGCGCCTGCACCTTCAAACACAGTCCACAAAACCCCGCAGAAAGACGGATATTAGCACAATAAAATAATGGAGGGCAACCATTCCTGAGGTCCACAAAATCACCTTGTGTCACATAAAGATGCCCGTTTGTTTTTCCATCTGTTATGTTTTAAGTTTGTTAGTGCTTTCAGTTGATTGGTTATGTTTTCAATCCCAACCCCTAGCGGTTGCTTGAGTTACAGTGTTTGTTTTTGTGGGAAAACAGGAAGTACGGTCTCTCAGTCATACACCGCGATGTGAACAGTAAAAACACACCCACAGTGAATACGGTCCGAGAGAAGACGGGCCCAGAGTATCAGTAAAAAGACAGTATCAGATCCATGCCGGCAAGACTGAAGAATCAAAAGACGGTGAACATGGTCCGATAGAAGTTCCCAGAAAAAGCAGTCTGAAGATTGTGGCTAAACGCTGTGTCGGTGCATGGTCGGGCATTCCCTTTTTACACCTGTCATATAAAGACAGTCAAAAACCACATGAAGTTACTGCCTGATTGTGGAGGTGTCTAACTCCTGGATAGTAGAAACCGGGTTTCTACGAGGCCAGTAAACCATCACTTCATTCTCGGCTCAGGATGTCGGAGTGAAGGAGGAGGTTTCGGCCATGATGGAGGCTCTGCTTCCACAACTGTTGTACTCCTCAGTGAAATATATGAATATTTAAGTAGAAATATTTAAATAAACTTAGGGAGGAGACGGCAGCTCAGTGGTTAGCGCGTTTGCAGGTTTGCGTCTCACAGAAAGCACGTCTAGGGTCCTTGGAGAAGACACCTAACCCCTGTTTCTTCCACCATTGGCGCTGTCGAAGGGCAGCCTGCTGCGGTGTAAGGAGTGCAGCACACAAATTTCCCCGGTGAGGGATGAATAGAGTAATTCTTTTTTTATTATTTTTTTTAAATGCTAACCATCCAAATGGTTGTGGCATAAGCCCAGATAAACCCAGAGGTTGTGTCAGGAAGGGCATCCGATGTAAAACTATGCCAGATTTAAATATGCAAGACAGTTTAAGAAATATCAAACCGGATCGGTCGTGGTCGTAGTTAACTAAATAAGTGAATCAGACTGTTTGAGTGAAAAGAAAGATTCGTTTAGAAAATCTGTTGAAATGCTGTAAAAATCAAACAGTTTTTCTGACGGTCGTGACTCACTAGAGACTGAGGCGAGTTTAACGCTAAAACTACCAAAGCCATCATTTTGACGGTTCTCAGAAGTTGACGTATAATTCCCGTCTTTACGTTTATCTTTGACTTTTTCTTCATTTTTTTTTGTAAATTGTTGTCATTTAACTTAAATAAAACCCTAAAAATGAGTTCTGAGTAATTCTTCCTCTAACTCCCAACCCGTCATTTTTTACGCCTGTATTAAATACATCGTAACTCTTCCCCGCGCCTGACCGTAGCACGGTTACAGTTGCCTAGTAACCGTTGTGGCGCCGCTCAGGCGAAATTCTAGGTGAGTAAAAATGGATTCACTGAGGGACTTCCATCAATGAAATCCTCACTGATTGTCAAACTGACAGCCGTGGAAGTTCTGGTAAAGTAGTTGTAGAACTCTGATAGTCCTCGTGTTAATGGAGATGTTTTCTTCTCAGACAGCAGACGTTCTCCGTGTGATCAGCTTCTCTGTCTCTGCCCCTTCTTCAGAACTCTGATTCTATCATGAGCACCAAACGCCCCTCGGGTCCTTCGAATGGAGATCCGTCTTTGGTAAAACCAAGCAAACTGAAAACAAGAGGATCAGGATTTCTTTGCTGTGGAATCTTTAGACTGATCTTAAGAAACACACATCGTTCTCTCTGCTTCCATCTTAGGACATCTGAATGTCTTCTCTCCTGATGGACGGTGGGACGGACTTTGTTTTTCCATCATTTCATTCTGCTTTACATTCTGGGTGGGGATGTGGAGGTTGTGGAGGAGTACAGATACCTGGGAGTGACCATCGACAGCAGACTGAGCTGGAGGAGCAACAGTACTGCTATGTACAAGAAGACCTGCAGCCGACTTTACTTCCTAAGGAAGCTGAGGTCCTTCAATGTGTGCGGCAAGATCCTGGAGACCTTCTATCAGTCTGTGTTGGCCAGCACCTTGTTCTTCTCTGTCATCTGCTGGGGGAGCACCATCGCAGCCAGTGACACCAACAGACTGAATAAACTAATCAGACTGGCTGGCTCTGTCATTGGCAGCAAACAGGACTCACTTGAGGCAGTGATGGAGAGGAGGTCACTGGACAATCATGACCATCCTCTCTACTCACTCCTGGACGAACAGCGGAGCTCCTTCTCCAAGAGGCTTAGACTGCTCCGCTCGAGAACATCTCGTTACCGGAGGTCTTTCTTCCCGTACGTGATCGGGCTCTACAACGACTCACTTAGCAGATAGGAAGTTGTTGCTGTGACACATAAATTTCCCATGTGTTGGATTCTGATTCTCTCCTCACAGATCCACGAAGAAGATGAAGCAATGAAGAGTTAAGAACAAGTTACTGACAGGTCGTTTAGAGACTCTGGTGACGTGTGGACGCTGTCCCCCATGTTTCCCTCTCCATGGAGGGTTTGTGAGAAGACTGCACCTTCTTTAGATAGTTGTTACTGTCAGCATCCATTTCTGTCACAGTGAAAACCAATTAGTGATTGATGAAGTAAAGAGTTGGAATGTTAGAAACTCTGGGCCGTCTGGGAGTCATGGCATATGAAGGCTGACAGAGTTCTCCACAGCCAGGCTGCCCTCTTTCCTCTGGAACTCCTTGATGTTCCTCATGCCTCTCCACACATCTCTGGTCTGGTTCTGCTCCAGTCGCCCCTCAAGCTTTCTCCTCTAGGTCTCTTTACTCTCCTTCAGACTGAACCTCGGTTCTTCCGAAACTCTTCAGAGTTCAGCCCAGTCCTCATCCAAGAAGGCGAAAAACCTGGCGTGAATGAAAGATCAAATTTACCTATAAATCACACGTAGACACAGTATCTTAAAATCAATCTGTTAAATATAGTCATCAGTTAAAATCAGATAAGACAAGAATAACATACCAGACGTTCACACATTAAAAACTAAATCATTCATAAAACAACAAGTTGATCAAACAGTTAAATTCAAATGTGTTTGATTTGAACAAAAATAAAGTTAAATATAACTGTTTAAACAAACAGATCAACGTCAGTTGGATTTGAAAGAAAAAACAGACAAACGGTTAAACTAATGTTAGAATAACAGACGTGAGTTTGGTTTAAACTCACTGATTTCTGACTTCAATTTAAACCAAACGAGTTTAAAGGTCCAGCTGTATGTGGTGGTACTCCTGAGATCGACAGCAGTGGTTGTTACACACATACAGGAGAATGAGAACCAACCTGAAGACTTGTTTTCCTTCTGGTTGTCTCCGGCCGTCTCTACTTGCTGACTAACCGCTCTACATTAAATCCAACGAGCGACGAGAGCTCCGTCTCTTCCTGGTGTTCCACAGAAACCTGTTGGAACTGCGTCTCCGTCTCTTCTGGCTCTCTGCTGATCTTCTGAGTGGTTGTATTTACCCTTCACCTCCTGAAAGGCTCGCCTGATCAGGATTGAGTTTTTCTGTTTGACTGGAGTGACTAATCCAAGCAGGTCATACAGTCCAGAGAGTCGGTGTAAGAGCTCTTGCTGAGTGAGTGGATTAGGTGCCTGGTTCATTACTTCCTCCTTTGACAGATCATTTCACATCCTCATTTACAGATACCCTGAGTTGGAATTCATCATCTATTGGAGTATACTGTATCCCATGCCGAGTGTTTGATGATTGATTTGAAAGGATGAGAACTGTGGGTCTAATTTCTTCTGGTCTTTGGGGCTTTCCCTCCCACTTTGACCTGAGTAGATCCAAGGCTTGACTTGAAACCCACCTCCTCTTAGAATTTACTCAACGTTAGCTGTAATCTGTTGAAGCTGTTTCCTGTCGTTACGCGAGATGGGAATATTATTATCACACCAATCATCCTCAATCATTCCTCTTTAAATGAGAGAACTCAGGTAAGCTTGCGGTCTCCCTTATAGCAGCAGTACAGCCAGCAGGTTGATCACCAATGGTGACTCTTATGATTGCATATTCACTGATTTCATCTTCCTCCGAATCTCTCCACAGAAAACAATGGAGGTGCATTTCTTCGTCTTCAAGCCTCACAGAAGTATACATTTTTCTGACGTCACCCGGAGCAGCGTAAACTCTTTGACGGAATCATGTTCCTCTGAAACCTGTTGGAACTGTGTGTAGCGTACACACACAAGTAAATCTAATGCCAAACGGGCTGCGGATCAGAAGATACAGGACCGAGTGAGAGCGAGAGGACGGACACACGTCACACGTTAATTTAAACAATAATAAAGTTCATCGTAACTGGATCTGGAAGAAAAAAACAGACTGACGGTTAGTTAATGTTCGAAAAACAGACGTTTGGTTTAAAAAGATATTTATTTCATAGGATTATTTCTGTTGGATGAGGATGTTGAAGATGTGGACAGTGAGGATGTGGACGGTGAGGATGTGGACAGTGAGGATGTGGACGGTGAGGATGTGGAGGGTGAGGATGTGGACGGTGAGGATGTGGACGGTGAGGATGTGGACGGTGAGGATGTGGACGGTGAGGATGTGGACGGTGAGGATGTGGACGGTGAGGATGTGGACGGTGAGGATGTGGACGGTGAGGATGTGGACGGTGAGGATGTGGACGGTGAGGATGTGGACGGTGAGGATGTGGACGGTGATGATGTGGATGGTGAGGATGTGGACGGTGAGGATGTGGACGGTGAGGATGTGGACGGTGAGGATGTGGACGGTGAGGATGTGGACGGTGAGGATGTGGACGGTGAGGATGTGGACGGTGAGGATGTGGATGGTGATGATGTGGATGGTGATGATGTGGATGGTGAGGATGTGGACGGTGTTAGATAGAAAGGTTATTGATCTTTATCTCAAAGCAGTGCTGATCAGAGAACAAACGAGAGACTCTCTTTTACTTGAACAAGGATAGACCACCCCAGCCGACTGACTGGAGTGACTATGAGAGAATCTGCATCATGTCTGCTTTATTTGTACAATAGTAGAGAAAGAAAGGTGTGTCCTTACAGAGTAGTGTGGGAGAGAAGAGGGCTAGAGACCCCCACTTACAGATGGTGAGGAGAAACAGCATCAGACCCCTGCTTTCAGGGGGTAAGGGTAAACAAAGGTGAAGGGAGGCTATTAACTCATTCATTATTTAACCAGATAACACCGTCACCCAGCTATAGTTCACAAACTAATCTCAGGGATTAGTGAGATCTGGATCATCATCAATAAAACACAGAGTAAAAGACACTTTTGAATGAAAAAATTAAAGAAGTATAAAAGGATGCATTTTGGGGAGGATGTGGACGGTGAGGATGTGGACGTGAGGATGTGGACGGTGAGGATGTGGACGGTGAAGATGTGGACGGTGAGGATGTGGACGGTGAAGATGTGGACGGTGAGGATGTGGACGTGAGGATGTGGACGTGAGGATGTGGACGGTGAGGATGTGGACGGTGAGGATGTGGACGGTGAGGATGTGGACGTGAGGATGTGGACGGTGAGGATGTGGATGTGAGGATGTGGACGGTGAGGATGTGGACGTGAGGATGTGGACGGTGAGGATGTGGATGGTGAGGATGTGGATGGTGAGGATGTGGACGTGAGGATGTGGACGGTGAGGATGTGGACGTGAGGATGTGGACGGTGAGGATGTGGATGTGAGGATGTGGATGTGAGGATGTGGACGGTGAGGATGTGGATGTGAGGATGTGGACGGTGAGGATGTGGACGTGAGGATGTGGACGGTGAGGATGTGGATGGTGAGGATGTGGATGTGAGGATGTGGATGTGAGGATGTGGACGTGAGGATGTTGATGTGAGGATGTGGACGGTGAGGATGTGGACGGTGAGGATGTGGATGTGAGGATGTGGACGGTGAGGATTTGGTGTGCATGTGCAGTGAAGCTTGTTCTTCTTGGAAAGTAAATGAAGGAGAGCAGAGGGCGTCGCGCTCAGCACAACACGACACATCTACAGACAAAGAATTTGGATTTTCATGCATGCAGCTACTTTTTATAAGAACTTGAAATGAAGTCACTTGTCGGGAGACGAATTGTGCGACGATAACAGTCATCTGTAATGTATTGTCGGATGATCAGAGACGCTTCACCGACTAGACCGAATATCTACAGATCATTGGACGACGTCCCTCTGATAAGCGTCACCTCTTACAGATGGTCGATCGTTTGTCCAGCGCTCGTCTGTTTGTGATCAGTAGACAATCACACAATCTTTCCGACTTGGAGTAGATTTCAGAAAATCCTGCGACGGTCACAAACGTTTTAAGTCAGAGCGATGATGATGCGATCTGGTGAAAGACGCTCGATGAGTGAGATGGACGCATCGCCGACCCATCGCTTCTTTATGTGAGTGAAAACCTGAACCTTTGACATCTGAGAGAAAAACAAACAGAATTTACCGTAATTTCACGGCCATAAGGCGCACCTAAAAGTCTAAAATTTTCTTCAAAATGAGCGGTGGTGCGCCTTGTGTGTGACCTAAAAAAAAAAAGCGGTGTCCGTGAGGCGAGGCGGACCTTAAAGAAAAGGCATGAGAACGTTAAAGAGTGAAGTGTGGGCGTGGATTGTGTATAAAAAAGGTATGTGCTGTATGAACAACATTGCTGTTTTAACCCTGAAAATGGCAGAGAGACACGTTTATGACGCTCAGTTTAAGCTGAAGGCAATCAGCTACGTGGAGGAACATGGGAATCGAGCCGCCGCGAGAAATTTCAGCATAAACGAGTCAATGGATTGTAGATGCTTGGACTAACGCAGTGCTTCTCAATTATATCCTGTTGCGCCCCCCCTAGAAAGAAGAAAATATTTCGCCCCCCTCACCCCCACTCTCCGCCATGACCATAATTAGTATCATTTGTCTATGAAATTGTTATAAGCAGTGGTCCCCAACCACCAGGTGGACCACCCCTGGTGTGAGGGGCCTAACTAGTATTTTTATTCACTTTGTTTTTGTGATGTCTTTATTTTGAAGGTATGTTTACCGTTACCAAGGCAACCAGAGTGCGTTCGAGCAGAGAGAATGTTTCCACGTTATAAAGACGCTGCTAATAAATTTTCTCGTGAAGACATCGTGAATTTAAATGTATTCTTATTGATTTTAAAAAAAAGCCAGTTTTTCCGGCTGGTCTTATCACCTGTAGACCGGTCCATGAAAATATTATCAGACACTAAACCGGTCCGTGGCGCAGAAAAGGTTGGGGACCCCTGGTTCTAAGTACACTTCTATATAACATTGTATCCTCATTAACATAAAAGAAAAAGAACAGCTTTATTAACATTGTTTTTTAGTGTGTAACAGAAAAGATTTAAAGTGCATCAATTAACTTAAATTTTAATAAAAATAATTCTTATTTAAACTATAAACTACAACTACTGTAGTGGATGTACAATTACACTTTATTCTAGTACGGCAAAAAAGAAAAACGTGTTCCACAGGATCACACGCGCCCCACTATTTGAGAAGCACTGGACTATTTTTTAATACACACATTTGCATGATTGCGTGTGTTGTTGTAAGGCGGTGTGTGACTGAGACTGCGCCTTTTCGTACGGTGCGCCTAATGGCCGTGAAATTACGGTAGAGACCAAAGGGGGAACCCTGCAGGACGGGAAGCACGTCTCAGTGGGTTGGACGACCGTCCTGTAACCACAGGGTCGCCGGTTCAATTCCCCGCCCAGAGTTCATGTCGAGATGTCTCTGAGCAAGACACTGAACCCCCAATGTCTGCTGATGGTGGTTTCCAGCTTACACGCCAGCTTCCACCATCGGGTATGAATGTGTGTGTGAATGGGTGAATGTGAGAACCAACGCAGGTAGAACAGAGTCCATTTAACACGGATAGAACATGCAAACTCTACAGTGGAATTCATGTGGTGTTCACTCCAGCTAACCTAAAATCCTGCTTTGTTTTGTAATCCTCACTCAGATTGACCTGGTTTCTGGTTCCAGCATTAGACTGTCAGACGGTGACTCCTGTTGATGCCGAGCCTCGATGTCTTCTCTGTCATCTCTGCACCCGGGGGACAGCAGTCCAGCTCGTCTTGACATGGAAGCATGTTTGTGGTTGTGGAGGTCAAAGCCTTTCCATCTAAAGAAAAAGGTGGAGACAAGACTGATGAGACTCCACAGGAATCAGATTAGGAGGGTGTAATTCTGCTGGTTCAGCAAAGTAGAAACCAAGAAAAACTATAGAAATGACAGAAAAGAGAAGAGACGGACAGAGAGGGAGAAAGAAAGCCCACCCTGAACAACACAAGAACCCTGAACCAGAGGTGAGATCGGGCCGAAAAAATCCAGCCTGACCCGAGCGCGCAAATATTAAAACCCGAGCCCGACCAATCAACGTGATTAGCGAGCCCGAAACAAGCCCGAAATGTTATATTTTATTTGTGAGGACTCGGGAGGAGGAGGGTTGTTTAAAAATAGGAACATTTTCAAGAACATGTTTTTTAATGAAAAGAAAAATCCCACTATCGGACCCCTGAAAGAGAGATATTTATATAACAATGGTGCAGCGTCTTGAAATTCTAAGTGCAACACACCAAGTGTGTGAGACGTAACAAGACCTTGACATGAGACAGGAGTTGGCAAACAATTTTACTGAAAAACACTTAGTCTTGGATATGCAGTCATAAGTAAATCTGAAAACGTAGAGAAAGAAGTTTGGTTAAAGCCCGGTATGGGCAAACTGAGGCAGGTTAAAGGGTTTAATCCGGCCCGCCAAACTTAAGAAACTGAAATTAAAAAACAAACACCTTGCCGAGCCTAAGCCCGACCCTAACCCTTCGGCTCCACCCTGCCAAACTCGATGCTACCAAGTAACTAAGCTTTTTTTGCACACGAGTTGAAGCTTTGGACGAAGCATGCTGATGTTTTTTTATTTTTTTGGCTCAATCAAGAACTCAATTAGTTGTTGCTCATCGAGAACTGTCTTAAGAACTGATTGAGTTGTGGCGTCTTCATTTGTTGAATGATTCAACGAGTTCTGCGTCCGACGGGATTCCTCATGTGAACCCGTCGGCGTCTGCGGACGCGTTCAGAAGGCTGTGGATGTCTGTGTCTACGTTAGAGGTGAGATCGGGCCTAAAAAATCCAGCCCGACCCGACCCGAGCCCGCGGATATTAAAACCCTGCCCGAGCCCAACCAATCAACGTGATTTGCGGCCCGAGTCGGGAGGAGGAGGATTATTTATGAATAGGAACATTTTCAAGAACACGTTTTTTAATGAAAAATAAAAAAATCACACTATCGGACCCCTAACACACTTGTCTGTGATGGCCTGCTTAGCGTGAAGAGGAGGGACGGTCTTTGAAACAAATGATAAAATAGATCTTTAACGATCATCACTTTTACCAGTCCAGCTGTTTAGGGATCCTCCTTAACTTCTCACTCCTTCATATCGGGGATCCTCCTTAACTTCTCACTCCTTCATATCGGGGATCCTCCTTAACTTCTTACTCCTTCATATCGGGGATCCTCCTTAACTTCTCACTCCTTCATATCGGGGATCCTCCTTAACTTCTCACTCCTTCGTATCGGGGATCCTCCTTAACTTCTCACTCCTTCATATCGGGGATCCTCCTTAACTTCTCACTCCTTCATATCGGGGATCCTCCTTAACTTCTCACTCCTTCATATCGGGGATCCTCCTTAACTTCTCACTCCTTCATATCGGGGATCCTCATTAACTTCTCACTCCTTCATATCGGGGATCCTCATTAACTTCTCACTCCTTTATATCGGGGATCCTCCTTAACTTCTTCCTCCTTCATATCGGGGATCCTCCTTAACTTCTCACTCCTTCATATCGGGGATCCTCCTTAACTTCTTACTCCTTCATATTGGGGATACCAGTTCAAAATAAATAAAATAAAGACGTGAGCAGGGGAGGATTACCAAATTAAGAGGAGACGTTCACGTGCGCAGAGCATGCTCTGGCTCTGCGGATCCTGTTTAGTAGTTAAACATTACTTCTCTGTTTTAATTTTATAACAAGTATCCCTTAGTGTAGTACCCACACCTCGTTTTAGTTTACATTTTATAAACATAAATTTATTAAAAAAAAAAAGTCAGCGAGGGAGAAGTCCAACCCGATTGACATTTTTAGACCCGACCCGAATTTCGGGCTCTTACCTCTGCCCTGAACACAAGGAAAAACCATCAACAACATGGGTACTGAACCAAAAAAAAAACTCAAGAGCAAATCTTCATCTGTGAAGGAAACACAGGGCAGCAGGTCCATGTAGCTCTACATTTTTGTCTGATTTGTTTCGGGGTTTTTTTTTTTTTCGAGGGATGAACATCTTTTTCATCAAAACTCAACCTGTTTAATTAAATGTTCAGATTTCTTTGTATGAATTCAAACTTTGGTTTTATGGCTACAGCTGGAGTCAATTTTGGATCAAAAGATCACTTAAAAAATGCTGACACGTTCCCCACTGTGTGTGCCCATGAACAGGGTAGTCTGATGAAGGGTACACCCTGTACCCGTTCACTGTCTGTTGCAAACAACCACACAGGTTTCCCAGTGACCAATTAGGCTAGCAGGGTGGGAATAAGCTGGAGATAAAGGGGTGCAGACCTTCCAGATGCAGAGAGGAAGCTTTATGTGAACATTCAGCAGATTCTCTTGTGTTCTCAGATGCTTGAAAGTTTCCCTTTAATCTGATCAGAAACATCCGGAACGTGTTTGTTTAGAGCAGTAAACAGGTTATTTACACTCAGGAGGAAGAGAAGGAGACGATGAAGGAGAATAAAGATTCTAAAAGCTTTAAATCCTGAACAGACCTGCGTAACCTGAGCAGGTGAAGAAGAGAAGATCTCATTTTCTCTCCTTTGAAAGTGGAACATTTCTACTTCGCCTGGTTTTCTGTTTCAGCTCGAAGGACGACTCGTTACCCTCGACGATAATCCAGTTCAGACACAGAAACGTTTAACAAGCTGTTCCAAAGGATTCGGGACGGAAAAGTTTCCAAATATTTTACATCAAAGTGAAAATGGGAGGGAAGCTGTAAGGATGATCAAAACCATGAAGTCAGATCAGACCTAGAAAGTCAAATTACTGTGAAGTTACTGTTTATTATGTTATTTTTTGATTCAGCAGTAAATAAAGTGTTTATGAGTAAATAAAATCTGTGTAATCTCTCATTTGTCCAGCAGTGATTCATCATATGAAAGAATTCAAAGTGTTTTCTTCAGTGTGTTTTATGATCGAGACGTTTAGTCTTCCATCCAGGAATCATTTTAAATCTGATAGAAGGAACCTGAGAACTGTTCCGTTCCGTCATCTTCCGCTTGTTCCGGGGTCGGGTCACGGGGGCAACGGCCTCAGACGTGCAGCCCAGGGTTCTCTCTCCCCGGCTAAATCCTCCAGCTCACCTAGGAGGATCCGGAGTCATACCCAGCCAGCTGTGAGACATAGTCTCTCCAGCGGGTCCGGGGTCTGCCCCTTGGTCTCCTCCCGGTGGGCAATGCCCTAAACACCTCGCCCGCGAGGCACTCGGGAACCCCCCCATCTGGCTCCTCTCGACCTGGAGGAGGAGCGGCTCGACAGCGAGCTCCTCCCGGATGGCAGAGCTCCTCACCTGATCTCTGAGTGAGAGCCCAGTCACCCTGCGGAGGAAGCTCATTTCGGTCGCTTGTATCCGCGATCTCATTCTTTCGGTCACCACCCACAGCTGGTTACCATGGTGAGGGTAGGAACGTAGATCCTGGTTACCATGGTGAGGGTAGGAACGTAGATCCTGGTTACCATGGTGAGGGTAGGAACATAGATCCTGGTTACCATGGTGAGGGTAGGAACGTAGATCCTGGTTACCATGGTGAGGGTAGGAACGTAGATCGACTTGTAAATCCAGAGCTTTGCTTTTCGGCTCAGCTCTCTCTTTACCACGACGGACCGATGCAGCTTCCTAGAACCTGAAAACTGGTTCTAGATAAACTAACCTGTGTTAGTCTGATTCCTCTGATCCTGGTCACTCCCAGAGAGATCCTCAGCATCTTCATCTCTGCTACCTCCATCTCTGTTTCCTGTCTTTTCTTCAGTGACACTGTCTCTAGACCAATCAGCCTGGCCGCTCTCACCACACTGTCTCTAGACCAATCAGCATGTCCGCTCTCACCACACTGTTTCTAGACCAATCAGCATGGCCGCTCTCACCACACTGTCTCTAGACCAATCAGCATGGCCGCTCTCACCACACTGTCTCTAGACCAATCAGCATGTCCGCTCTCACCACACTGTCTCTAGACCAATCAGCATGGCCGCTCTCACCACACTGTCTCTAGACCAATCAGCATGGCCGCTCTCACCACACTGTTTCTAGACCAATCAGCATGGCCGCTCTCACCACACTGTCTCTAGACCAATCAGCATGGCCGCTCTCACCACACTGTCTCTAGACCAATCAGCATGGCCCCTCTCACCACACTGTTTCTAGACCAATCAGCATGGCCGCTCTCACCACGGTTTTGTCTACTTTCCCTTTCATTCTAGCTGAAACTCTTCTGTCGCACATCACACCTGATACTTTCCTCCACCTGTTCCAGCCTGCCTGCACACGCTTCTTCACCTCTTTTCCACACTCTCCATTGCTCTGGACTGTTGATCCTAGATACTTAAAATCTTCCACCTTCTTTATCTCTTCTCCCTGTAACACACAAACGCACTAACAAAACAAAAAAGAAAAAATAGACTAAGGACAAAAACATGCATTCAAAGTGAGTGAGCTACTGCACAGTTCTGGTGACTCATTGTGGAGTCTCACAGCAGAAGGAAGGAAAGACCTCCTGAATCTCTCCTTCACACAGTGAGGGGGGGAGCAGCCTGCCTCTGAAGCTGCTTTTTAGTGCAGACAGAGTGTCCTGCCTGAAATCCTTCTGCCATTGTGAGTTTAAAAAAAACAAGTAGATATTTCAGATTTTTCTGCTAAAGGTCCTGGGTCTGGTTCTGGTGTAGCTTTGTTGACATGCAAAGCGTTGCTTCTGCTTACGTTAAGTGAGTATCCAATCACAAGACGTGTACATGTCACGTTCAATGCGGGCCTTCGCGAAGGCGAAAACCTCACCAACTCATGATCTGATTGGCTGTCAGAAACTACACGTGCCCGTTCACTACCGGTACGCAGCGCCTGCACTGTTGTTTCTGAAGGCCTCGGGCAGATTTCATACACCCTGGCGACACCAGCTAGCTGAATTCTGATTGGATAAAAACTTTAACCTAACGTTACAACACTGGAAGCAGTATAATCAAATGGATAAAATATGACATGAAAAAAACAGAATATGGAGAATAATTATATATTTAGGAAAAATACATTTAAAATGAAATTGACTTTTATTATAATTATTAATGATGTCTGGTTAACGTGTGTTGACACATTAACATTCTGTGTGAGGTTAGAGTTAATCTATTGTTTAAGTTCCATGTTGTACTGACTGTTGGGTGAGTCCATATGAACCTTCGAGTCCCCGAGAATCACAACATTGTTTAACGATGTGTCTCGGGACAGGTGAAGTTCAGTTATTTCTGGGATGAAATTAGAGGGTGCTTTTGGTGGTCTGATGAAGACAAGTGTAAGATTGGGTTTTACAAAAGTAAACATTCAAATGAAGATAGCTTAGATATAGTTATAGGTGACAGATGTAACTTTGATCAATGAATAACTGTCAGACCTCCACCGTGCCCGATGCTGCGAGGCTTGTCAAAATAAGAATAACGAGGAGGTCGAGCTCCTTTTAGTGCACAGTACACATCACTTTTATTTCAGGTCTTCGTGAGAGCCCATTTCTTTAACAGTTTAAACACAAAAAAATAACTGATTATGAAAAAACATATATATAATTGCACCAAAATAATTTGGCCGTTTGTTTTTTTTTATAAAAATATTTGATGACATTTTTAAAGTTGGACTCAGTTGTAAGCTGCACAAGTTTAGCAGAAACCTGATCTTAAAATTCTAGATTTTAAAAATGGTTCTATCTTAATATTGTTTAAATATCCATAAGAAATTAATATCAATTGGGACAGGGTCCTGCTCCAAGTGGAGGAGTTTAAGTATCTTGTTCACGAGTGGGGGGAGGATGGAGTGGGAGATCGACAGGCGGATTGTTGTGGCATCAGCAATAACTAGGACGCTGTATCGGTCTGTCGTGGTAAAGAGAGAGCTGAACCGAAAAACAAAGCTCTCGATTTACAAGTCGATCTACGTTCCTACCCTCACCATGGTAACCAGGATCTACGTTCCTACCCTTACCATGGTAACCAGGATCTACGTTTCTACCCTCACCATGGTAACCAGGATCTACGTTTCTACCCTTACCATGGTAACCAGGATCTTCGTTTCTACCCTCACCATGGTAACTAGGATCTACGTTCCTACCCTCACCATGGTAACCAGGATCTACGTTCCTATCCTCACCATGGTAACCAGGATCTATGTTCCTACCCTCACCATGGTAACCAGGATTTACGTTCCTACCCTCACCATGGTAACTAGGATCTACGTTCCTACCCTCACCATGGTAACCAGGATTTACGTTCCTACCCTCACCATGGTAACTAGGATCTATGTTCCTACCCTCACCATGGTAACCAGGATTTACGTTCCTACCCTCACCATGGTAACTAGGATCTACGTTCCTACCCTCACCATGGTAACTAGGATCTACGTTCCTACCCTCACCATGGTAACCAGGATCTACGTTCCAACACTCACCATGGTAACCAGGATCTTCGTTCCTACCCTCACCATGGTAACAAGGATCTCCGTTCCTACCCTCACCATGGTAACCGGCTGTGGGTGGTGACCGAAAGAATGAGATCGCGGGTACAAGCGGCCGAAATGAGCTTCCTCCGCAGGGTGGCTGGGCTCTCACTCAGAGATCGGGTGAGGAGCTCTGCCATCCGGGAGGAGCTCGGTGTCGAGCCGCTCCTCCTCCAGGTCGAGGGGAGCCAGTTGGGGTGGTTCGGACATCTGGTCAGGATACCCCCCGAGCACCTTGCGGGCGAGGTGTTTTGGGCACGTCCCACCGGGAGGAGACCAAGAGGCAGACCCCCGACCCGCTGGAGAGACTATGTCTCACAGCTGGACGGGGAACGATTTGGGATCCTTCCAGGTGAGTTGGAGGATGCACCCGGGTTGAGAGAAGCCTGGGCTGCCCGTTTGAGGCTGTTGCCCCCACGACCCGACCCCGGAACAAGCGGAAGATGACGGAACGGAAAAAAATCAATATTGGGATTTTATTGTAATATTAAACATTATGTTTGAGGTATCTTCGGTATCGCTCAACCCTGATTGTTTGTGTTTAATTTCATCATCTGTTGTTAAAATAAAAGATTAACCTACAATAATTTTTAATTTTATTACGACTGGTGTTTAGAAAAAAATCAACAAAAATCACAGCAACAAATCAACCTTTTTGATTTTTAGTCACATAATCCTTAAAAACCAAATCAGATTATCTATAACTGGTACTGACTAGATGAGGGCAGATTTATTAAAATGCCCTCAGTGGTTTGGGAAATATCACGTTCACAGTCAGACGCACGTACAGCCTGAGTCGTTGGACGGCTCCTCCGTATTCTGTGGACGACCGGGATAAAAACAGTAAATAAAAGACAGAGAAAAGAACAAGTTTAGACATTTATTGGAGAAAACTGTATTGAGTTCAGAGTAGCCATATTGTTTTTAGGACTCCTGGAAAATCCTCAGTAAGTGAGGACTGTCTGTTTGTTCAGAAGTTTGTACAAACAGTCCATCTGATTTTCCATCTTTGGTCAGGACAGTTTCTAGAAAATAAGAAAGACGTTCCAACGAGAAGGTAAAGCTTGTTTGGTGTTTTCAAGGACCCTCTGCAGCAGCACTGACACCGGTTTATCGGGATGCCTTTTCCATCTGACTCTCTCAGCAATGCTGAGAGGGGGATCCTCGTACTCCAGGTCTGTATACCACAGGCCTGCACCTGGTTAGGTCATCCCTGCTCCGCCGTCTCGCTGTTTCTGAAGACACAGAAATCCACCCATTAGATGTTCTCTTTTCTCTTTGCAGTCTTTGGTCCTTTTTGATTGAGTTTCTTTAAGTGAAGGGGGTGACGTGGTACGGTGGTATTGTTTTCTTTAATTATTATTATGCTTATTTTAGTTTTTTCACGACTTGACCCAGAAACATATTGATGTTACTGTTTGGTCAACAACCTCCTTCATCTTCGTCCATCTTCATTCTTTTGTTTCTTGGCATCTCGTCTCGTGTTTGGAGACCTTTACTCTTTGTATATCTGCAACTTTATTCTTCCTGCAGATGGCTCTGTAAAAGACAGATGCCTTAACTTTCAAATCTTGTTTGATTTTTTTCATGTTGGACTTCATTTGGCAAATTCTTTGAAACCGATTCTGTCCATCAAAATCAGTCGGATGAAACCAAATGTTTTTTAGTAAGCGTTCATCCTGAAATGAGCGCATGTTCCTGTTCAGCAGAAATTCCAAAGTACCTGGAGTGACCATGGTACGATTGTCTAGTTTTCTTTTTCTCCATTGTCGTCTTTCTTCAACCAGCTTGGTAAAAGTACTGTGGGTAGACACAGTACGATTCTCTGGTTTTCTTTTACAGCGATTCATACCTTCTTTTGTTTCTTGGCATCTCGTCTGGTGTTTGGAGACCTTTACTCTTTGTATATCTGCAACTTTATTCTTCCTGCAGATGGCTCTGTAAAACATAGATGCCTTAACTTTCAAATCTTGTTTGATTTTTTTCATGTTGGACTTCATTTGGAAAACTTTGTGAAAGCGATTCTGTCCATCCAAAACAGTCAGATGAAACCAAATGGTATTGATTAAGAGTTCATCCTGAAATGAGCGCATGTTCATGTCCAACAGAAATTCCAAAGTACCTGGAGTGACCATGGTACGATTCTCTAGTTTTCTCTTTCTCCATTGTCGTCTTTCTTCAACCAGCTTGTTAAAAGTACGTCTGGTAGACTTGCTACGAGTCTCTTGCCTTCGTTTTCTCCATTCGTGTCTTTCTTCTATCAACCTGCTCAGTTTACTTTTCATTTTTAAACTAGCCATCTTTTAAAAAAGGATTCAAAGTTTCTTGTTTTGAACGTGTTTCTCTGCTGCTGCTCTGTTTGTAAAGGTTCTGTGGAACTATGATTTTCTCTGATAATGTTATTGAAAGCTCCTTTTGATGACATCATCAAAGGAAAAGCTTTTAAGGGAGAAATTCCATTCATTCCAATCCTTTGATCTTTTTCAAACTATAAATTGTTTATCATTTCTTTGTTTTTTAAATGTTTGTCATGATAATTCGTGGAAATAATTCATGGTCAGTTATTCAATTTATTTCAATTAAAAATGCTTTTCTTTATTTATTCCCTACATTGAACAAACGGTGACACACAGCATCATGGGTATTGTAGTTCTTTTGATCTTAAAGAACTACAAACACCAGATGTTTGAATAAACCAATCAGAAGGATGATGTGGTCCACAGTGTTGAAGGCGGCTGTGAGGTCATGGAGTAAAAATAAAGTCAGGACTTTGTTTTTTCCAGACATTGAAACATTTTCTTAAAGCACAAAAACCCCAAATATGTACCAAGTCTGAAAAAGGAGTAGGTTGAAGCAGAAGCTTCTGGTGCCTGCCCCTTTAAACATTTATATTTTAAATTAGGCAGTTACTGACACTTTACAAACAACAACAAATATCCACACGTACAGCAGTTTAAATAAAATTAAAGTATTTACCTTCAGCATTTGGTTTTCTACGTATGATTTTATCATATTTTTTTTTATAAACTACTGTACTGTTAAAATGTTTTACTTTCTTTTAACTTTTTATCCAAGTTATTCCAAAGATTTACTCCAGTAACTGAAAAACAATGTTGTTTAACATTTGTTCTTACATTGATTTTTTTAAACATATCACGTCCTCTAAAGTTATACACAGTATCCATCTTGTGAAAAATGTTTTCAATACTTTTGGGTAATTGATTATTGTTAATTTTATGGTCAGTTATTCAATTAATTTCTATTAAAAATGCTTTTCTTTATTTATTCCCTGCATTGAACAAACGGTGACGCACAGCATCATGGGTATTGTAGTTCTTTTGATTTTAAAGAACTACAAACACCAGATGTATGAATAAACCAATCAGAAGGATGATGTGGTCGACAGTGTTGAAGGCAGCTGTGAGGTCATGGAGTAAAAATAACGTCAGAAGTAGAAGAAGTAATAAAGAATCCTGGTCAGAGGTCACGAGGAGATCATTAGTGACCCCAACCAGGGCTGTCTCAGTGCAGTGAGCAGATCAAAAGCCTGATCGAAACTTTTAAAATAGATTTAAAGTTTGCATTGGATTTTAATTTAAGAGGCCACTACTTTTAACGTAAGTGGTTTGGTGGTTTTACCAGACTGTTTATTGTTCTAAAAAGATGTCTTGAGTTTTCTTGGACTATTGATTATGATATTAGACTAGTATTGTGTTCGAGCTTGCCCAAGGGATTTTGGATAAGATTTTTGATGCTCTCCGTATGAGTCTTTGTTAAACCTGATGATAGAATCCTCTTTTCAACCACCTTCTGACTGTGCAGTGCATCAGTGTACCGTGGAGCAGACTTGATGAAGAACACAGACTGACCCTTTCACATTTATATTTTAACTTAGGGAGTTACCAACACTTTACAAATAAAAACAAATATCCATCGTACAGCAGTTTACATGAAGTTAAAGTATTTACCTCTAGCCTTCTTTATCCACGTATGATTTTATAATATTTTCCTTTTATAAAGAACTGAACTGTTGAAATGTTTTAAATTATTTTAACTCCTCTTAACAGCAGAAGACCTAAACCAACAAATTTTTTGTCTAACAGACTCCCTCAGTTTGGAGCCCTGCGAACCATTAGCGGGTCATCAACATGCATTTTTATGTGAATTCGTTTC
Organism: Neostethus bicornis; assembly: GCA_902685375.1. Lineage (NCBI taxonomy): Eukaryota > Metazoa > Chordata > Actinopteri > Atheriniformes > Phallostethidae > Neostethus > Neostethus bicornis. Next base: position 988,906 of record LR738547.1, on the reverse strand, counting down.
CAAGTACCCCACCCGCATTCAGGTGGACTTTTACTGCAGTAGGATTCTCTTTTCAGAGTTACTCAGTGGATAAAATAAAGGGGTTTGTTTAAAACTTAAAATTACTTTTATAAATAATTTCCACGTGATTCTTCATTTTAACAGCATAACGTGCTTCAACACGCTCACGTGTACGGTGAATGCGCGCACGCTGTGTTACAGAAATAATAATAAAAAAAACTTTCCAAAAAATCAAATAAACTTCAATCAAATCTGTTGTAAACAAGTTTTATTCTAATTATAAACATTCTTAAAGTGACGGTTGGCATCAACCCAAAAGTAAAGCATTGTTTACACGCAGTGCATCGTGATTCAATTTGACAAGTTTTTTTTTAAAAAAAACTTCCACTTCTATGTCATAAACTTTTTATTTTATAAACACACAAATGAAGGATGAGACTTAGAGCTCACTCAGCCGATCACGAGCTGAGTGAATTACCGTAATTTCACGGCTATAAGGCGCATCTTAGATTTTCTTCAAAATGAGCGGTGCGCCCTTTCGTGCGGTGCGCCTTGTGTGTGAGAAAAGGCGGACCTAAAAGAAAAAGCGGTGCCCGCGAGGCGGACCTGAAAGAAAAGGCATGAGAACGTTAAAGAGTGAAGTGTGGGCGTGGATTGTGTATAAAAAGGTATGTGCTGTATGAACAACATGGCTGTTTTAACTCTGAAAATGTCAAAGAGACACGCTTATGACGCTCAGTTTAAGCTGAAGGCAATCAGCTACGCGGAGGAACATGGGAATCGAGCCACGGAAGGGTGGAAGGCAGCGCCGGGCGAGTTACGCTACAGTTTGCCAATGGATTGTAGATGCTTGGACTAACGTGTCTGCTGGTACTGTTATCCGAGCTTTCTCAAAAGCTGGTATCCTTTCTGAGGAGCCGCACAGTACAGACAGTGACTTTGACAGCGAGGAGCGAAGTGGACCTGCTCTGAAACAGAGGATGAGGACTTTGATGGATTTGAATAAAGACTATTACCGGTAATGTGTTTGTTTAGTATCGTTACTACTTAAATAAAACACAACCAAACTCAGTTTTACTCCCGATCTATTTTTTAATACCCACGTTTGCATGCTTGTGTGTGTTGTTGTAAGGCGGTGTGTGACTGAGACTGCGCCTTTTCGTACGGTGCGTCAGTGGTCAGGTAGTCCAGTTTGGGTCCAGTGGGAACCAGGTTTTTTTCAATCATAAGGGGGGTTAATCTACCACTGAGCCACCGCCTCCTGTCACCTCTCAGGTTCCTTCTATCAGATTAAAAATGATTTCCTGTTGGAACAGATTCCTGAAACCCGCTGCTCAAAGGAACGGGACAGGAAATCATTTCTGTCGTCCTCCATCAAAATATTTAACCTTTCACTTTGAAACCTGTGAGTAATGAGTACCTGTACCCGCGGCTCATAACAGTAAAAAAAAAAAAAACATGTACAAACATGTGTGAATCAAATCAAACTTTATTTATAAAGTGCTTTTTACACAAAAAATAATACTAAAAATAAACACATAAAATAAGTTCTTGGTTTTATGAATGTTGGTTTCTTCTTGTTGTGGGTTCTTCTCCGGTTCGGTTCTCTGTTTTGATTTTCTGGTTCTTTTTTTTTTCTGGTTCTTTTTTTTCTGGTTCTTTTTCTTTCTGGTTCTTTTTTTCTGGTTCTTTTTTTCTGGTGCTTTTCAAGGTCAATTTTTAATTTTTTTGGGACTGAATGAAGAAAAAACATCTGATTTCACTGTGACGTCATTCAGCCTGCAGTTCCTCTTACGGCCACCAGATGTAGACAGAGGGTGGAGACAATGATCCTCCACCAGACTGACGTCATCACACTCTGACTTCATCACAGTCTGACCCCATCACACTCTGACCCCATCACACTCTGACCTCCATCACACTCTGACCTCCAGGTCTTGAACCCTGACCTTCTTGCTGTGGTCACTGTAAATAATCAGGTAAAACTTTTCGACCAATGACGTTTAAGTAAAACACAAATATTTAAAATGAAAAACATTCATTTGTTCGTTTTCTGAAACGTCCATCCTTAAGGGGGGGCGGAGGCAGGGTACACCCCAAACTAGTCACCAGTCTGTCGTAGGACCACACACACACACACACACACACACACACACACACACACACTTCATATTAGGTGGGATTTCATAGCAGCCAATCATGTTTTGGAGGAAACCAGAGAAAACCCAACCATACACAGGGAGAACATGCAAACTACACACAGAGAATGGTCGCTGAATTGGCAATACTGACTTTCCATCATTCGAGATCATTCAATGATTCGAGATCATTTCGTGATCGCCCGGTCGGGCGCCCCCGTAATAAGGTATTAATTTAATATGTTTTTAAGAGGTTAAATATTTTAACGAAGGCCTCGTTCTGAATCAGAAACGATCCTCAGTTGTTTTTTTTTAAACACAACATACAACTTTCTGGTGTTTTGATCAAAAACTCTGGTTCAGATTTTCTGGTGAAGCTGAGACTCGATCCAGAACCGACACGAGAGAAAAATATCTACCAAAGAAAAGCAGAGCCAAATCCCTGCCAGAACAAACTGATTTAAAAACTAGGATGAATTTTATTTAAATGTGTCACATTTTATTCATGAGTGTTTTTTTTTTTTTTGTAACCGGATCAAACATCAGACCTGCTGGTGGAATCTGATTGGTCACATTTAAACTTTAATAATAATAATAAAAATTCTTTTAAATGATTAAAACTATTTCTAAAAAAATCAAATGTAAAAAAAATAAACCTGTTTTCAGTCAAGAAACAAACAAACAAAAAAAAAACACAAAAATGTCTGGAGCCACAAAAAAATGAAAAGCCTTAAATATGTTTCCTTCTGGTGAGAAGAAGGGCCGGAAGTTCATCTGACCAATCAGAGCGTTAGAAAAATAAAATAAATAAAATTCACAGTTATTTTTTAATCCTCCAACATTTGATGTTTTTTTGTTTGTTTGTTTGTTTGTTTGTCCAGTTTGTTTACTTCAGAACCGCGTTCCTTATAAACAAAGATCCTACAGCACCCTCTGGTGGAAAAAAAATACACTGCAAACTAGAGTTTGAACCAGTGTTCTAGAGTCAGAGAAGTAGAAGCAAGGCCAGCAGTCTGCTAAAGATGGAACACACACACACACACACACACACACACACACACACACACACACACACACACACACACACACACACAAACACACAAGCTAAAACTGAACGATTACATTTATTAAAATTAAGATACTTTATTTAATCCCCTGCTTGGGAATTTCATGTGTCCAGTAGCTCCAAGCAGTTCAAGAAAGAGCTTCAGAACAGTTTCAGAACAGCTGCTAGGCGGTGTCGGGCTGGGTGGAGCTGGATTACCTGTTTGGTGGAACATCTGTTGGTAGAATACACGACATTTGGCTCTGCACTGGTTAGAATGTGGTAACAAAGTCTATGAGCACCGGGGTTTTATGGAAATGGGAGCTTCTTCCTAGCTTTCTGGTAGAAGTGATTTACTACATCCAGTTTCAATTTTCTCTATGATTCCAGTTTCTGTTTGCGGATGTTGAGGTCCTGTTGACTTCCTGTGGACTTCACACCATGGTAACCAGGATCTACGTTCCTACCCTCACCATGGTAACCAGGATCTACGTTCCTACCCTCACCATGGTAACCAGGATCTACGTTCCTACCCTCACCATGGTAACCAGGATCTACATTCCTACCCTCACCATGGTAACCAGGATCTATGTTCCTACCCTCACCATGGTAACCAGGATCTACGTTCCTACCCTCACCATGGTAACCAGGATCTACATTCCTACCCTCACCATGGTAACTAGGATCTACGTTCCTACCCTCACCATGGTAACCAGGATCTACGTTCCTACCCTCACCATGGTAACCAGGATCTACATTCCTACCCTCACCATGGTAACCAGGATCTATGTTCCTACCCTCACCATGGTAACCAGGATCTACGTTCCTACCCTCACCATGGTAACCAGGATCTACGTTCCTACCCTCACCATGGTAACCAGGATCTACGGTCCTACCCTCACCATGGTAACCAGGATCTACGTTTCTACCCTCACTAGGCTCAGGCTCCGTTCCTCTCCGAAACATCATCATCTCCCAAGCATGGCTGCGGCTCCTGCTTCCACTGTGTGTGTATGTGTGTGTGTGTCTGTGTGTGTGTATGTGTGTGTATATGTGTGTGTGTGTGTGTGTATGTAAGTGTGTGTGTGTTTGTGTATATGTGTATTTATGTATGTGTGTGTATGTGTGTGTGTGTCTGTGTGTGTGTGTGTATATGTGTGTGTGTGTGTGTATGTAAGTGTGTGTGTGTGTTTGTGTATATGTGTATTTATGTATGTGTGTGTATGTGTGTGTGTAACATTTGGTTCTAACTCCAACCATCTAGAAAAATGTCCTCTCCAGAGTGTGAGCGTCTGGAGGACGCGGCTCGATAAGAAATCAGTTTTCCACCAAACGTCTGATCAGAGCCTGGCTGTGGGACGGTGGGGGTCTGACAGGATGGGGGGGTACACGGGGTGGGTGTGTGGGAGGGTCTGACAGGATGGGAAGGATGTGTGGGGTGGGGGGCTCACTCGGGGGACTCTGGATGTGCAGAATGTGGGTTGTGTGATGGACAGTGGCAGCTGAGCAAGCAGCAGCTCCTGCTTCTTCTTCAATATTTCTCGGTCTGATGGAGATTCTAAACCTGTCAGAGTCCCGACGGGTTCGAGCCCTTCACATCTGCTTCTTGGAGAAAAATACCTTCTTTTTCTCACCTCTGGTCGTCTATATTCCAACCCTGGTCTGTGGTCACCAGGACCTATGATTAAAACATTCACACCCTCACCTTCGGTCATCCATGGTCACCTGCGTTCGTCACTCAGTAGGAAATCTAATATTCACGTTTCCGTCTCACCTGACCGAGCTAAGAACTGGATCACCTTACTGAATGCTCACAATTCACTGGAAGTATCTCCGTAGATCTAATTAGAACAGAACACACAGTGATGTTAGCTCATCGTCTGATGTAAACTGATTAGATTTACTGTGAATTATCAGGTTTTATGGAGTGAGCTGGACGGCTGTGGGCCGTTCGTGACCAAACACGTTCCTCTCACACTGATCTGTACAATCCGTATGAACGGGTCTTTTCTTCACACATGTACAAATGTGTATGAAATTGATGAAGTTTTTGGCTCAATAATAAATTTGTTATTACTCAACAGTCCAGAGCAATGGAGAGGGTGGAAAAGAGGTGAAGAAATGTGTGCAGTCAGGCTGGAGGAAAGTATCAGGTGTGATGTGTGATAGAAGAGTTTCAGATAAAATGAAAGAAAGTGTACAAAACCGTGGTGAGAGCGGCCATGCTGATTGGTCTAGAGACAGTGTGGTGAGAGCGGTCATGCTGATTGGTCTAGAGACAGTGTGGTGAGAGCGGCCATACTGATTGGTCTAGAGACAGTGTGGTGAGAGCGGCCATGCTGATTGGTCTAGAGACAGTGTGGTGAGAGCGGCCATGCTGATTGGTCTAGAGACAGAGTGGTGAGAGCGGCCATACTGATTGGTCTAGAGACAGTGTGGTGAGAGCGGCCATGCTGATTGGTCTAGAGACAGTGTGGTGAGAGCGGCCATGCTGATTGGTCTAGAGACAGTGTGGTGAGAGCGGCCATGCTGATTGGTCTAGAGACAGTGTGGTGAGAGCGGCCATGCTGATTGGTCTAGAGACAGTGTGATGAGAGCGGCCATGCTGATTGGTCTAGAGACAGTGTGGTGAGAGCGGCCATGCTGATTGGTCTAGAGACAGTGTGGTGAGAGCGGCCATGCTGATTGGTCTAGAGACAGCGTGGTGAGAGCGGTCATGCTGATTGGTCTAGAGACAGTGTGGTGAGAGCGGTCATGCTGATTGGTCTAGAGACAGCGTGGTGAGAGCGGTCATGCTGATTGGTCTAGAGACAGTGTGGTGAGAGCGGTCATGCTGATTGGTCTAGAGACAGTGTGGTGAGAGCGGCCATGCTGATTGGTCTAGAGACAGTGTGGTGAGAGCGGCCATGCTGATTGGTCTAGAGACAGTGTCACTGAGGAAAAGACAGGAAACAGAGATGGAGGTAACAGAGATGAAGATGCTGAGGATCTCTCTGGGAATGACCAGGATGGACAGAATCAGAGGAACCCACAGCCACCAACCGCATGGAGGCACGCTGGACCGAACTGAACATTTCCATGCTGGCGATCTTTCACTCCTGCCAGGCCGCCACATCACAGAGCAGCCATCACCTTACCCATTCTGTGCTCTCCATGACTGCCTAAGCTTCATCTCTGACCCCTGCTGCTCCTTTAAAACAATCAGAGGACTGAGGTGCGTCTTTACCACCTATTACCTACGTCTAATAGGTGGAGCAAGTTAAACAATTAAGAGCAGCTTTAAAACATGCGGAAAAAAACGAACAATTAAAAAAAAAAAAAAAACACATAAAAATGATGCAATAAAATACTTCACCTGTGATACGAACGGTACCTGACTTTGTTTAAAGGGACGCAACAGTCCGCGCACCCTGCCACCATTACGAAGTATCAATGTGCATCAAAGTCCACGTACACACAGATACGTGCTCACTTATAAATGAAGCCCCTGGCTCTTTGGGTTGATCACAGCTTGGGATCATTGACCGTGGGTGAGGGAAATGTTTTTAAAAAAGTATCAAACTTGTGGAGCAATGAGTGTCCGGATTGCCACGGGGCGCCAGTCGCTCAAAATAAAAAACATTAAAAAAAAAAAAAATAGGCAAAAAATTAAAAATAAAAAAATTTCGACTTTTTTAAAAATCTCAAAACATTTAGAAATTTAGCACGGTGGTGCAGTGGGTAGCACAGTGGCCTCACAGCAAGAAGGTCGTGGGTTTGAGTCCCAGGTAGGAACGAGGCTTGGAACACTGTCCTTTCTGTGTAGAGTTTACATGTTCTCCCTGTCTTTGCGTGGGTTTCCTCCAGGTACTCTGGTTTCCTCCCACCCTCCAAAGACATGCATGCTAGGTTGATTGGCCGGTGCCAAATTGCCCCTAAGAATGAGAGTGTGTGTGGATGGTTGTATGTGTGTGGCCCCACGACAGACTGGTGACCTGTTCGGGGTGTACTCTGTCCTTCGCCTTAAATCAGCCGGCATGGGCTCCGGCACCCCCATAAGGAAAAAGAAGGTGACTTTGCAAAAAATAAAAAAAAATTGTTTAAAAAGAAAGCATTGCAGAGGTCAGCCAACTGCGTACGGGTCTCCATAACGGGTTATCTGTCTGGGTTTTACACCCAGCCTTTGGCCAGCCAAGAACAACCTGTACGTGGGCAGGAACCCTAAAAAACTGATGCTAGTTTATTTATCTCATTTCCTGAACCACTAGTCCCAAAGTGGAGTCTATCCCACCTGATTTCAGGCAAGAGACAGGGACGCACACACGCACGCAAGCACCCACACACACACACACACACACACACACACACACACACACACACACACACATTCCTAGGGGATATTTTACAGCAGTCAATCAACCTAACATGCATGTTTTTGGAGAAAACCAGAGAAAACCCACACATACACATGGAGAACATGCAAACTACACACAGAAAGACCAGTGATTTAAGCCTTGCTCCCACTCCAGGACTTGAACCCCTGACCTTCTTGCTGTGAGGCCACCGTGCAGCCTCCCACTGCAGTGCTGAACGTAAAACCTGCTCAGTCAAAGATCTGCGTGGTTCGGACTAAAAGAGGCTCCAAACATTTTAAAGTGGTTTCCTTTACACAGTGAGGAGCATTGACGAGACTCAGAGTAAAGCTGCTGCTGCTCCTGCTGCTGCTGCTGCTGCTGCTGCTGCTGCTCCTGCTGCTGCTGCTGCTCCTGCTGCTGCTGCTGCTGCTGCTCCCGTCTGGTTCAGTTTGAGAACATGAGCTCTTCCATCCAAACGCTTTTTATGGCTGAGATTGATTTAGCAGAACGTGTAAATCCAACACGGCTCCAGCGGCTCAACCTGACAACGAGGCCACGCTGTTCATGAACGCTGCTGAGGTTTAAGAAACCTCAGAAGGAGCCTCAAACAGAGGTACAGCTGCTGGCAGGTGGGGCGTTCACCCAACATCTGGACGGGCAGGTGGAGGGATGTTTCGGGGGTGCGGAGGGGAAGAACAGGAGTACAGCTGTGGAGAATAAAAAAGTTTCCTGACACGTGGCTGTGATTGGTTCAGCAGCTCACAGATTATTGGCTGGTTTTAATTCATCTTCTGAACCACTTATCCCTGACTGGGTGCAGGGGCATGGGGGGCGTTGTATGCCAGAGCCTATCCTGGTTGATTTCAGGTGAGAGGCAGGATACACCCCGAACAGGTCACCAGTCTGTTGTGGAGCCACACACACTCAATCCTACGGGCATTTGGGAGAGGGGGAAGAAACCAAAGAAAACCCACACATACACTGGAGGAACATGCAAACTTCACACAGAAAGACCAGTGTTCCAAGCCCCGCCTCCACACCAGGTTTAGGAGGTCCCTGGTGCTGCATCCAAATCATCTAACATCATCTGCTCTTCGTCTGGGCATCGTCTCTTCTCTGCGTTTGTTTACTCCTTCGCTGATGTTCTTCCAGAGGCTGAAGAATCGTCGGCCATCTTTAAAGCTGAGCCAATAAATGAAGCCCGTCTTGTTTACAGCTCAGAACGGTGTGACGTCAGAGACCTGGTTTCACACCTAAACTCAGCTTCTGATTAAAAACCAGCCGTATAAACGTGATGAAAACAGGACGTCAGTACACTGATCCATCCAGACCAATCCCTCAAAACTTCTGGAGGAAGAAAAATAGAGAAAAAAAGAACAAACGATCAGACTGTAGATCAAACGTCTGACTTCAGACTGAGCTGTCTCCATGGTGATCAAATAAAGTTAGCAAAAGACCTAATTATCTCCACCAACCGCTGGGCGCCGGTCTGAACGCAGAAGGTCACATTTAGCTGAAACATCCCATTTGTCACATTTTTATGTTTCCACCATGAGGTGAGGAAGTGGGTTAGCTGGCACGACGCACTGGCGCTCTGAGGGAGCGTTTCCTTCTACCTGCAAGCTGATATCTGCAGGACCTACCGGAAACGGTTCTGTTGCAAATGGAGAGATGCTCGCTTACCGACTCTTTGATAGTCAAACATCATGTTCTGTTTGGAACCGGAGAAGATCAGGGGCTTGTTTACGCCAAAGACTGAACAAACTCCACCTTCCTCACAAACAGAGGGATTTCTAAAGCGAATACGGATGGGGTACGCAGGGGGTAGAAGGGTGTAGCGTGTGGCTGTCGAACACAAGTCAAAAGAGGAAGAGAAAAGATGAGACATGTGGACAGAATCTGAAGTGAAGTGAGGACAGTGAAATGAAGCTTCTGAAGCAGAGAGGAAACAATTACAAAAAAACACACATAAAAACCTGTCAGTGTAGGACCGTACATAAGAAAAGTGGAGTACATCAAGAAAATATTGTTCCGTTCTGTTCCATCATCTTCTGCTGGGTCGTGGGGGATCTGGCTATGACCCGGCCTGACCCGGCCTTCTCCCCCCGGCCGCATCCTCCAGCTCACCCGGGAGGATCTCGAGGTGTTTCCTGTCTAGCTGTGAGACATAGTCTCTGTTCTTTAAAATCAAGAAGAGGAAATGGAGACATCGGCATGTGAGGTGTGGAGTAACGTCCCACAGATACACATCCATCCAACACACATCCATCTAAAACACTCATCCATCCATTTAAACCCCAAACAAACAGACATTTTTCTCCTTTATTTTTTCTCCATAAAACCCGTTAAATTTAAAAATAGAGTAAATAATTCTAATTATCTCCAGGAGACAAACAGCTCAGCAGCAGTTCTTCTGCTTAATGACAGACTGAAGGAATCTGCCCATCATGAATAACCCCACATCTGCTCTAACAGCTGGAGAGAAAATCTGGGAGGAGGGAAAGATTAACGAGTCATTTACACCCATCAGAAATCCCAGCCCCCCCTCTCGGCAGGACACACCACCTCCAGAGAGGAATACATGTTTGTATGAACACCAGTGAGAGAAATAAAGACCTAACTACACTCATTAAGAATCAGAACGACGAACTGGTTTTAATTAATATCTGATAAAAAAAAAATGTTGATAAAAACAACCATCAGAAAAAAAACATGTTCAGAACAAGTGGTTTCATTTCATTATGAACGGTGTGCAAAACAGTGTACTCCCTGTTTTGGGACTACACTGTTTAATCTACGTGTTATCTACGTTCCTACCCTCACCATGGTAACCAGGATCTATGTTCCTACCCTCACCATGGTAACCAGGATCTACATTCCTACCCTCACCATGGTAACCAGGATCTACGTTCCTACCCTCACCATGGTAACCAGGATCTACGTTCCTACCCTCACCATGGTAACCAGGATCTACGTTCCTACCCTCACCATGGTAACCAGGATCTACGTTCCTACCTTCACTATGGTAACCAGGATCTACGTTCCTACCCTCACCATGGTAACCAGGATCTATGTTCCTGCCCTCACCATGGTAACCAGGATCTATGTTCCTACCCTCACCATGGCAACCAGTGAGGGTAGTGACCAACTGAACAAAATTGCGGATCCAAGCGGCTGAAATGATCTTACTCTGCAGGGTGGCTGGTCTCTCTCTCAGAGATAAAGGGAGGAGCTCTGCCATCTGGGAGGAGCTCGGAGTAGAGCTATGCTCATCCGGGTAGAAGGAAGCTAGATGGGTGGTTTGGGCATCTGGTTATGATTCCTTCCTTGCTGATATGTTTTAGGCACGTCATACTGAAAGGGGACGCAGACCAGAGGCAGACCCCGAACCTGCTGGAGACACTATGTCTCACATAGGGAACAACTCCGGATCCTCCTGGGTGAGCTGGAGGATGCAGCCGGGGTGAGAGTAGCTTGGGTCTCAGTCTGAGGCTGTTTGTCCCGCGACCTCGTCCTGGATAAGCCGAAGATGACGAAACGGAACAAATAAGCTCAAAGTAAAACATCCACAAAACACCAGCAGTGACAGAGCTGCTCCAATAGGTGGCGCTGTACATGCCCAAGAGGTTTGCACAAATTTCTCAGAGTTTTAAACGACCTCAAAATGTTCAGAATAAAAAGGAATGGATTGAATCGGCTCCTCGCAGCCGGCCGAGCTGCTTCGAGCCAAATTAAACTGGTCTGATATGCATAGAAACATAAATAGATTAGATTAGTTTTGCAGCACTGATTAACGTTCACTGTGAATCAAAGAATCACCTTCTTGTGTAATTTCTTTCTCTCTCTTTAACGGCACCATTCATACAGAGAGAATGAGACTGTGGTCGGATTGAAGTTATAAACGCGCACAATTAAATAATCCTGTTGTTTCATGGTTGACAGATCCCATCGCAGAGCGGCCAGGACATCAAACAGACCTCTTTAGCCTACCTGGAGTCAGAGGTCTGTGAAATAAGCACCAATGGTGCTTAATGTGGGACCAGTGTGGCCGGCTGAATAAATGAAAAAGGTGATAAAACGCTGACTAAGGAGTTTCCTCCCAGTAAATTAAAAAGTTCAAGCAGTGCACCCGGACAACAGATTAAAATCTTTATTAAACCAATAAAAATATAAATTAAAACAACATCTATAAATGGTCTCCGGGGTAACGGGGCCGGGAACTGCAGTGACTCACTGGACTAAAGTAAAAAATAAACCAGATGCAGAAGAGACCGATGTAGGAACAACCAGACTGGGACACACTGCGTGGCAGACTGGTCCAACTTTTACATCTCACACAGTCAATCATGTAAAAACATTTGATCAGATTTTTTAACATAAATATCTAAACTAAACCGATCCAGCATGTTGTTCACATGAGCTGAGATCTCTCTGTAAATCAGGACAAGCCTCCGCCTCCACCTGTTTGTTGACATTCTTCTGTCTCTGGAGAAGATGGAGTCTACACGAGGAGCTCAGTTTTACAACCACCTGGTTGTTGTTTTACTGAGACTGTGAGGGAATGGTGTACCACTCCGTTTAGTGATGAGTACGGGGGTACACCAGCGATGAAGTACCACCTCATGTTTCCTTACGCGGTCACTCGGGTCTGGTTTAACCAGTGAATAAACATGTTTATCATCTGCAGAACAGTGAAAATTAACACTGTGTTTCCTGAGTGTGTCCCAAAGGCAGTGTGTAGAGTCCAAGAACTGAACCCTTTTGGACTCCGTAGATAACGTTAGTAAAACTCCCATCAGATTCAAACCACTAGGGGATCGGGTTAGGGTATCCTCGGTGGTAACCCTATTCTCTGATCTTTGTGTCACATTCTAATCTCAGATTAAGATCCTGTTCTTTGCAGACTGACGTCTCGTAGGTGGCGACATATTTTCCAGGTCTGAACTTCTCTGACTCCCGGCAGACGACCTGCACGACTTTCTCCCTTCGTTATTAATCTCCACATCAAAGCCTGTGAGACTTTCACAGTGATGTGTTCGTCTCTGTCATCACCTCATCTGGTTCAACAGAAGAAAAACATGATGAAGAGAGACATCTGCAGCTGGTCTGCCAGGCGTTTAGCTTCTATCTGTGAATCATGAACAGGAGGATGAGTGATTGATAAATGAATGAATTTGTTCTGGTTGGATATGAATGATGAATGGTTGTAAGATGGCGGAATGGAGACGGTAAATAGATGATTGGATGGTTGGTTGGAGGATAAATGATTGGAGGAAGGAGTTGAGGTAGTGTCGTAATGGAGCTGGTGGTGAGGTAGGACCGAGATAAACAGCCGGGTTTAATGAAGAGAAAAGGGTTTCGGCTAAAGGGAACAGTCAGATGAGGAAGCACCAGGAAAAGACTCAACTCAACAACAGACAACCTGACACGTGTGTGAAGAGGAAAGATCAGACACGTGCACACATGAGGGAGAGTCGATCAGGACTGAGGTTGAAGATTGAAGCGTTGAAGTTTTTTCCAAGGGCTGTCCTGCCAGGATCCAAGGTTGGCCAAATGGAATTCTGAATTCTGGAATTCTGCACCTGCCCTCTGCTTTAGTCCGATCCCTTTTCTCCTGAATAAACCTGGCTGTTTATTTAAAAAATAAACAGTTTGTTTACAGGTTTGTTTGGGTTAGCTCCGCCTTAGGGGCGGGGCAAACTCAGGTTAGTTTATCCAGAACCAGTTCTAAGGTTCCTTCTATTATCATCAAGCTTAACATCTGGATGGGCAAAGCAGCAACCACCATGACCCACCGAACGAAGCGTGTGTGGGACAACCCCATGATGACTCTTTACACGAAGATGAAGGTTTACTGTTCGTGTGTGCTGAGCACCCTACTGTGACAGTGAAGTTTGGACACTGTTTAATCACCAAGAGGCCCAGACGAGCATGTCCAGTCTGTTCACCATCCTTTCTCAGAGGCGTCTGCGCTAGCTCCGTGAAGCTGGTCCCTCTTAAAAAAAAAATATGAACAAGAAAAACAAAAAATATGTCAATTGTTTGTGCTGTAAAAATTTTTATTTGTGCTATTTTTTAAATATTTACGATTATTTTTTAGGTCAATGTGACGTCATCAAGCTGCTTGTTTTGCTTAAAAATGCGAGAAAACTCCTAAAAATATGTCAATCGTTTGTGCTGTAAACATTTTTATTAGTGTTGCTTTAGTTTTCGTTTATTTTAAGAAATACAATTTGGACCATGATGTCATCAAAGATGGCGACGTCCGGAAATAAATAAAGGATTGAATGACGTCTTCATCCAAATCATATTTCTTAAAATAAACAAAAACTAAAACAGCAAAACCAAAAAGTTTTACAGCACAAACGATTGACTTATTTTTTGTTTATTTTTGTTCGTATTTGTTTTTTAAGAGAGTCCAGCTTCACGGCGCTATCTGCGATGACCAGGTCATACATGCAGGATGGACAATGGTCGCATTCCAAAGGATATCCTCTTTGGGAGCTCGGCACAGGAATACGAACAACTGGACGACCTGCCCTGCTGAACAGAGATGCCTTCAAGAGGGGTCGGAAGTCCTGCGACATCAACGCAGCAGATCTCGAGTCAGTGACCTCCGACTGTCAACTGTCAAAATTGGTGTCAAGCAGGCTGAGAACAGAGATCCAGCTCCGGGCCACAAAGACCCGGAAACAGTAGAGAAGTCAGTCTGCCACAGCTCCACCCATGACTCACACCACCTGTCATATTTGCTGTAAGTGTAGTAGGAGCTGCAGCTCCTGCATCAGCTTACTAACCTAAAGCCGATGCTGCGCCAACAGATAAGTATCCAGGTACAGACTCCACTGTCTCTACAGACAGAAGGATGCCACTAAAGGCGGGGTTGGCGCGGCATGGAAGTCAAGTTAGTTTACACCTGAGATCTGTTGCAGGTGGGATTCATTAAGTCTAAGTTGCGTACGAAGGGTCGCCGCGTGGTTTGATAAAAACACAACAGACCTGAAAAAACAACTGCTTCGACAAAGATCGACATAATTCTTAGTAAATCAGAACCCAGGTGAGAGGAACTGGGACAAAGTGCAAAGAAGGAGGAAGGAGAAAGGGCCAAAGGGGGAGGATTAGAAACGAAGGCTGGATGGAAATAAACAGGACGGATTTGAACAGCCAACATAAAAAAAAGAATTTCTCTTGTTGTAAAACTTTCAGCTTCATTCTGAAGTCTTTGTTTCAAAAGGAGTTTTTTTTTTTTTTAATGTTGTACTTCCTGCCTGCTAGCGCTCCTCTGCAGGCCTCCAGGCAGACGACTAAACACATCATCTCACAAATAGACGAGCAGAGTTTTCACTTTGAAGTCAAGTTTTCTCTTTTCTTTCTTTTTGGGCTGAATTTGATTTAAGAGACATGAACATGAAACGTTTTGCTTTGTAGTTAAATTGACAGGATGAAATTTGTCTCCTTGATGTGAAACCTTTTCAGAAGTTGGCAGTGACGGCAAACACACACACATAAATATGTATTTAAATAGACTCTTAAACACTCGTCAGAAACCACCTGCATGGCAAATTACAGCTGACAGCCGCTCTCAAAGAAACATTCCAACGTGCAGCATCACTCACAAATGGAAGCTTTTTCATTTCCATTAATTTGTCTGTGGATTAAAGCTGACCCATTTCCACTAATGGATCCTGCTTTGGACAGAAGAGACGGAGAAACGAGGACAATCCAGATTAATGGTTATTATACACCTACATCTAAGTAACGGGTGAGGCAACAGGTTCTCCATCACCACCCAAAAAAAAAAATTCACTCAAACTGCAGCTGCAAGCAAAAAATAACAAGAAAATGTTTAGTATTCATGAATAAAAAGAGTCTGATTGAGTGATTTAATGTCTAAACATTTTACTCGGTGGATTTTTACCGCCTGTCAACTTGTGTTTTTTATTTATGGACGTGCTCTTTAGAGTCAGGATGAAGTGGGGTGTCAGGGTTTTACAGGGATTAGGATTTTACACACACCGGGGTTTCATTACTCAGCAGCTTACTTTAGAAAACATATGAGTCTAAAAAACTAAGGATTCTACCTCACACACACACACACACACACACACACACACACACACACACGGCTGTGAAAAGAAAGGCTGATCACGCCCGGACTGAGACGCAGCGATACCAACAGAAACACACTGACACGAGACACTCAGGTGGAAACCCTTCCCGGGGGGAACCGGAGGAGAGCTGGTGTTTCAAAACAAAATAGCAGCCAATCAACCTAACATGTATGTTTTGGGAGGAAACCAGAGAAAACCTACATATACACGGGTAAAACATGCAAACTACACACAGAAAGAACTATGTTCAAATCCTCGTCCCCACTAGTAACTCAAACTTTGACCTTGCTGTGAGATCACCTCGTAACCACCACACGACGTAGTCCAAACAAAGCAAAATTCTGAACAGAATAAAATCTGGATTTAATGTTAAAATTATTATTCTGAATTCTTTTAGTCAAGATGGCGCCTCCTGGTGGCTCCATTCAATTTAATTTCCCTGCATCAACTAGGTCAGGAATTGTAGGCGTTATCTGACTATTCTCGTGATGGGAAAACGTCCTATCCAATCAGAGAACAGAGATTACGGTGACATGAACACAAGCGTCTGTCCGCCATGTTTGCAGTTCTCTATCAACCATCCTATGGGGTCATGTGGGCAACAATTCCTCAGATTGAGAATTTAAAGAGTGTTTAGGGGATTCACTGTGGCCTCACAACAAGAAGGTCAGGGTTTGTGTCCGAGAATGGGGGCGAGACTAAAATCACTGTCCTTTCTGTGTGGAGTTTGTATGTTCTCCACTGGTGGATTTTATCTGGTTTCCTCCCACTGGCTGCTATTAAATTAACCCTAGGAATGAGTGTGTGTGGATGGTTGTCTGTGTGTGTGGCCCTGCAACAGACTGGTGACCTGTTCAGGGTGTATCCTGATATCTGCCGGGATTAAGCTTCAACACCCCTCGTACTTCCATTCAGAAGATGAAGCGAAACGAAAGACAGTGTCTTGAAAATTTATTCTGGATAAGTTAGTTTCTCCGCTCTGTTTTCTGGGGCTACACTGATTGTTCGGGTCCGTTACATACGGCACCGTCCGGTCCATACCAGTATGCAACGATCCGCTCATTGTGGAGGGAGTTAAACCCACTGCTGCGAGGTCAGACTGTTTACTCGGAGATAAAGAGAGGTTACTGATAACAAATACAAAAGCAGTGGTGTCAGACAACCAATGACACAGCAGCATCTCATCACGTCGTCATATAAACACTGAAATAAGATGATTTTCAGAGTAAATTTTCAAATAAAACCAACCTAAATTTTCTTGGATAAGAAACTATAAAACAGACAGAAACTAAAGTCTGTTTCCTTCCGGATCTAATGACCGTAAACGCAGGCAGACACGCTGTTACTCAGAAAAGTTGTATTAATTAACACATTTTCCTCTTTTTACCCAGAAAATCTTTGATGTTTGCTTGAATCCGGCAGTTTGGGATGAAACGGTGTGATGATGGAATATGTGCTGAAAACAGCTGCTTTGGTTCCGGCTTCACAGGGTGCACCAGTACACCCACACACATACTTCTCAAACTTACTTGTTGACACTTTTTCAAAGGGCTTTTTGCTCTGCTGAAAATAGCGGCTACAGTGAGCAGAGAAGCCTCCATGTTTACATGTTTTCATGCTGCTGGAGTCGGAATGTGACGAGCAGAGCCACTGATCTGCTTCAGGAGCAAAAAATAGACAAAACCACTGTGAAAAAAGGATTGAAAAAGTAACATGTAGATCACGGAAGCTTGTAGCATGAGAACGAAGCTGCTGTTTGAAGGTAGAGATATGGTTTGGTGTGGTGATAATTCTCCTAGCGTTCGTTCACACAGAAACATGTAACTTTGTCACTTCAGAAATGTGACATTTCCTCAAAAAAAAAAACTGAAAGGAGAGACTGAGCCTGAGCAGAGCACCTGCACCCAAACACGGGTCCTGAAATGTACCAGACGGATCTCCTTCCTTCCTCTCTTGTCTCAGTTCCAACTTCCTGAAAATTAATTCCAATAAAACAGAGATTCTTCTTGTTGGAACAAAATCCAGTTTCTCTCTCCATGTTTACAGCTCCTTAGTTTCTCCTCCGGTCCAGGGTCTGGGTGTCATCCCCTCATTTTCCCTTCAGGTCCCGGGTCTGGGTGTCATCCCCTCATTTTCCCTTCAGGTCCAGGGTCTGGGTGTCATCCCTGAGTCTACCCGTTCCTTTCAGACCCACATAAGCAGCATCACTTGCTCTGCTTTTTTCACCTCAGGACCATAAACCGTCTTCGCCCGTCTCTGTCTACCCACAGCACAGCCATCCTGGTCATAGTCTAGTCACCTCTTGGCTTCACTACTGCGACTCCCTCCTTATCATCTTCCTCGCCCCTTCCCCCCCCCCAGATGTCCCAAAATAAACTTCAACACATCCAAACTTCCTCCATCCTTCCATCACCTCACCCCGGTCCTTCAGTAATCAGAATCAGAATCTACTTTAATGATCCCACACATGGGAAATTTGTGTGTCACAGCAACAACTTCCTATCTGCTAAGTGAGTCGTTGTAGAGCCCGATCACGTACGGAAAGAAAGACCTCCGGTAACGAGATGTTCTGGAGCGGAGCTGTCTGAGCCTCTTGGAGAAGGAGCTTCGTTGTTCGTCCAGGAGTGGGTAGAGAGGATGGTCATGATTGTCCATGATGGATAAAAGTTTATTCAGTGACCTCCTCTCCACCACTGCCACTGAACAAGGAGCTGGCCACCACAGACTGATGGAAGGTCTCCAGCATCTCACTGCACACATCGAAGGACCACAGCTTCCTTAGGAAGTAAAGTCGGCTGCAGGTCTTCTTGTTGCTCCTCCAGCTCAGTCTGATCAGTAACTCCACTGGCTCCAGATGAAATCCAGAATTATATTCAAAGTTCTCATTCTCACTTTCAAGGCCGTCCACAACCTCACACCCCTACCCTGTCTGACCTCCTGAAGATTGCCACCTCCCCTTGCTCCCTCATGTGTTCCTCTTCTATTGTTCCCCCTGTCCGTCAGAGCACGACTGGGGACAGAGCCTTCAGACGCTCCGCACCTTTAAGATGAAATTCAGCTTGACCTGGAATTACAGAATACAGAACATCTTGTACGTCCAGGTTTACAACATGCCATCGATCCCATTACTGAGACATTCTGGAGGCAGGTTGTTCCTGGACCCTCACTCTGGGGTCAAACTTTATTTACAAAACTTTTTGAACACAATCTGAGAAAAACAGAGAAAGATTTTCTCTGATTTAGAAAGTTTTGTGAGAAAAAAAGTGTTCAGGTTATAATTTCAGTTCAGTTTAACAACGAATTAAAAGCAAGCAAAATCCCTCCTAAAATGATCTGGAAATGTCTCCTGTTTTAATGAATAAAGGAATCATTTGATGCTTTTTTAGTTGGCCAGGGTTCCGTCTCACACAGGTATTGATCTGACATCAGGAAATCTTTCAGTTTGTTACTTGTTTGAAAAAAAAAAGTGTCTACAAAAAGGAATCAATCCATCAATGCAGATTCCAAACTGGCCAAGACTAAAGAGCTTTCCAAGGTTGTCGGATAAAAGAGCGAGCTGGAACGGGCAGCAGGTCAGCAGGTGACGGTGGTGGACGTGAATTCAAGAAAAGGAAGAAACACAAAAAAACTGACTGAAGAAATGTTTTCGAGGCCAAAGCGATGTGATTAAAAAAGACCGAAAAGAACCTCTAAAACATGAACACACCTCGCCATGTTTGGGAGAGAAGAATACTGCTTTTACACATAATCCAACATGGAGGAGGAAGTTTTATGAGGAGACGTTATAACGGCTTTTCTTCAGAGGATGAATCTGAATATTTAACTTAAAATCTATAAGAACGAAAATAAAAACACATGATATTGTTTTTGCAGATGATGTGGTCATGTTTGCTTCATCGGGCCGCAATCTCCAAATCTCACTGGACCGATTTGCTGACTAGTGTGAAACAAGCAGGATGGGAATCAGAGACCATGGTCCTCGCCCGGAAAGGGTGGAATAACCCTTGCAGGTCAGGCAGAGGGTCCGGCAGCAAGTGGAGGAGTTTAAGTTTCTTGGGGTCTTTTTCACAGCGGGTGAAGGATGGAGCAGAAGATCAACGGACGGATTGGTGTGCAATAACTAGGACACTGCATCGATCTGTTGTGGTGAAGAAAGGGCTGAGCCAAAAAGCAAAGCTCTGGATTTACCAGTCGATCTACGATCCTACCCTCACCATGGTAACCAGGATCTACGTTCCTACTCTCACCATGGTAACCAGGATCTACGATCCTACCCTCACCATGGTAACCACGATCTACGTTCCTACCCTCACCATAGTAACCAGGATCTATGTTCCTACCCTCACCATGGTAACCAGAATCTACGTTCCTACACTCACCATGGTAACCAGAATCTACGTTTCTACCCTCACCATGGTAACCAGAATCTACGTTCCTACACTCACCATGGTAACCAGAATCTACGTTTCAACCCTCACCATGGTAACCAGGATCTACGTTCCTACCCTCACCATGGTAACCAGAATCTACGTTCCTACGCTCACCATGGTAACCAGGATCTACGTTCCTACCCTCACCATGGTAACCAGAATCTATGTTCCTACCCTCACCATGGTAACCAGTATCTACATTCCTACCCTCACCATGGTAACCAGGATCTACATTCTACCCTCACCATGGCAACCAGGATCTACATTCTACCCTCACCATGGTCACCAGGATCTACGTTTCTACCCTCACCATGGTAACCAGGATCTATGTTCCTACCCTCACCATGGCAACCAGGATCTACTGTATGTTTCTACCATCACCATGGTAGCCAGCTGTGGGTGGTGACTGAAAGAAGGCGAAAGTAGACACAAGCGGCTGAAATATTCTTCTTCTGAAAGGTGGCTGGACTTAGACATACTGTAGAGGGAGAAGCTCTTCCATCTGGGAGGAGTTTGGAGTAGAGCCGTTGCTCCTCTGGGTCAAGACAAGCCAGATTGGTGTGATTCAGGCATCTGATTACGATCCCTCCCGAACACCTCGCCAGTGAGGTATTCTGTCCTGCCAGTCAGAGACCCGGAGGCAGGACGGGCCTCCTAGAGAGACTAGGTCCTACAGCTGGACAGGGACACTTCAGGAACCCATAGGTGAGCTACGGAATGCAGCTGGGGTGAGGAAAGCCTCGGTTTCTCGTCTGAGGCTCCTGCCCCCCGCAACCCGGAACTGGATAGATGGAAGTCGACGGGAACCTCTGCATCTACTGTCTACAAAAACTAAGTGGTGTGTAGTCTCAACTGCCTGTCAGTCCTCAGTCCTGCCTGTCAGTCCTCATACATTGATGAGAAGGGCCGTGGCTAGCATTCTGGATGCCTCAAGTAGAGAAACCGCTTGGTGCGCCCCTCACCTGGAGTGTTCTGTGTGGCGTAACATGTTTGGTGGGATACATTCAGGGTTTATGTGTGAAGAGTGACGGACACCAAGGGTTAAATAACCAGTGGGAAGACGAGACACAGGTACAGACATCAGGGAGAGGAATTCGAGACCAGGTGGGCTTAATTAGAGTCCAGGACTGGACTCCGAGGGAGGAAATCTTCCAGAAGGAGGGAGGGTCATAATACGATGACGTGATGCTGAAATGACAGACTTTTTGTTTCATCCAAGTTGGATCATTCATTGAAACTCTTTGCACAGTGTGTCCTCAAAGTTCTTAGTGTTTCAAACGCAGCAGAAAGATTTGTATCAGGAAAAAGAGGACACATCACTCCTGTGTTAAATCCACTGTAATAGATCCCAGTTGGATTTAAGAATCCTTTTACCAGTTTCTGTAGACGTAAACATACAGTCTAATCCTTTTAACTGCCCGAGTGGGACATCTGTTTTTAAACGGGGAGCGTTCAACTGATATCAGTAAAAATAAAAATCATTCAAAGTGTCTGTTTACTTCCTGAAATCTGAAGGTTTACGTTTTCATCAAGCTTTAAAATAGTTTTTTAAAAGGAGATCCTGGTTACCATGGTGAGGGTAGGAACGTAGATCCTGGTTACCATGGTGAGGGTAGGAACGTAGATCCTGGTTACCATGGTGAGGGTAGGAACGTAGATCCTGGTTACCATGGTGAGGGTATGAACGTAGATCCCGGTTACCATGGTGAGGGTAGGAACGTAGATCCCGGTTACCGTGGTGAGGGTAGGAACGTAGATCCTGGTCACCATGGTTAAGGGTAGGAACGTAAATCCTGGTTACCATGGTGAGAGTAGGAACGTAAATCCTGGTTACCATGGTGAGGGTAGGAACGTAGATCCTGGTTACCATGGTGAGGGTAGGAACGTAGATCCTGGTTACTATGGTGAGAGTAGGAACGTAAATCCTGGTTACCGTGGTGAGGGTAGGAACGTAGATCCTGGTTACCATGGTGAGGGTAGGAACGTAGATCCTGGTTACCATGGTGAGGGTAGGAATGTAGATCCTGGTTACCGTGGTGAGGGTAGGAACGCAGATCCTGGTTACCACGGTGAGGGTAGGAAAGTAGATCCTGGTTACCATGGTGGGGGTAGGAACGTAAATCCTGGTTACCATGGTGAGGGTAGGAAAGTAGATCCTGGTTACCATGGTGAGGGTAGGAACGTAGATCCTGGTTACCATGGTGAGAGTAGGAACGTAAATCCTGGTTACCATGGTGAGGGTAGGAACGTAGATCCTGGTTACCACGGTGAGGGTAGGAACGTAGATCCTGGTTACCATGGTGAGGGTAGGAACGTAGATCCTGGTTACCGTGGTGAGGGTAGGAACGTAGATCCTGGTTACCACGGTGAGGGTAGGAATGTAGATCCTGGTTACCGTGGTGAGGGTAGGAACGCAGATCCTGGTTACCACGGTGAGGGTAGGAAAGTAGATCCTGGTTACCATGGTGAAGGTGGACGTAGATCCTGGTTACCATGGTGAGGATAGGAACGTCGATCCTGGTCACCATGGTGAGGGTAGGAACGTAAATCCTGGTTACCATGGTGAGGGTAGGAAAGTAGATCTTGGTTACCATGGTGAGGGTAGGAACGTAGATCCTGGTTACCACGGTGAGGGTAGGAACGTAAATCCTGGTTACCATGGTGAGGGTAGGAAAGTAGATCCTGGTTACCATGGTGATGGTAGGAATGTAGATCCTTGTTACCATGGTGGGGGTAGGAAAGTAGATCCTGGTTACCACTGTGAGGGTAGGAACGTAGATCCTGGTTACCATGGTGAGTGTAGGAACGTAGATCCTGGTTACCATGGTGAAGGTAGGAACGTAGATCCTGGTTACCATGGTGAGGGTAGGAACGTAGATCCTGGTTACCATGGTGAGGGTAGAAACGTAGATCCTGGTTACCATGGTGAGGGTAGGAACGTAGATCCTGGTTACCATGGTGAGGGTAGGAACGTAGATCCTGGTTACCATGGTGAGGGTAGGAACGTAGATCAACTGGTAAATCCAGAGCTTTGCTTTTCGGTTCAGGTCTTTCTTCACCACCTCGGATCGATGCAGCGTGCTGATTATTGCAGACGCTGTACCGATCCACCCGTCGATCTCCCGCTCCATCTTTCCCCCAAGATACTTGAACTCCTCCAGTTGGGTCAGGACCCTATCACTGACCTGCAGCGTTTGGAGGTTCTGATTCCCAGCATGAATTGGTCCAGTGAGAGATGAATCTGTGTGACTTTATAATTATTATGTAATGAATATTATTCTATGGAGAAGAGAGACTAAGAAGAGAGTTTTTTAGGATGAGATGGGACCTTTAAGAGGCTGCTGGGAGCACTGCTAGTCACAGAGTGTCCGCTAGGCGTGTGTCTGCTCCATGGAAGCTGAGGAGAGGATGAGGATGAGAGACTGAGAGAGAGCGAAAGAGAGAGAGAGAGGGAGAGAGAGGGGGAGGACGGTGCTCCATCAGCCAAGTGCGGGCTGGATCGTGAGGACGATGAAAAATTTCTCTTTCTTTTTTTTATTTTTTATTAAGATGTAACTCTGACCAGGTATTTCCTCTGAATGACTGAGATGGAGTGATCATGCTGGATTAACGCAGGCAGGACTTGTTTGGAAGCGCGGATCTGAGGAGGTGAAAACACCTGAAAGCTGCTGCTGGAGGAAAAAAAAACATCCTGTCAAGGTAAAATAAAAACACACATGCTGCAGGTTCAATTCCTCTGCTGCCACAGTGCCTTGCTGCTGCAGGAAGTTCCTCTGCGCGTCCTGAAGAAAGAAATCAAGCATCTTTCTGCAGGAGCTGCGCAGCGCACTGAGAAAACTGCGCAAAACACACACACACACACACACACACACACGACGGGTGGAAGGGGGACCATCATGATCTGGATCTGGGTAGAAATATTTGCATGGAAAATGGTTTGAGTTCTGGACCGCCCCCCCCTGTAACGCTCTCCCCCCCACACACACACACACCTCACCTGCTGCTAATGATTAGCCTTGTGTGTGTGTGTGTGTGTGTGTTAGTGTGTGTGTGTGTGTGTGTGTGTGTGAGAGAGAGAGAGAGAGAAAGTGTGTGTGCGTCTTGGGGTTTTGGGATGCAGGAGGATCTGCATCCTGCTCCTGGAGAAAAGTTGTACCTCAATGATGGAGCTGCAGAAAACTGTGTGTGTGTGTGAGTGTTGGCCACACACACACACACACACACACACACACACACACACACACACACACACACACACACACACACACACACTGCAAGTCGAAGCTGAATGTGATAAGATGTTTTCTACTTCTACAGCTCTTTTCTTTCTGCATTGGTTCCCAGTGTTTTACACTCACACACACACACACACACACACACACACACACACACACACACACACACACACACACACACACACACACACACACACACACACACACACACACACACACACACACACACACACACACACTCATACGTGATGGTGGAAGCTGGAAACCACCATCAGGAGCAATGGGGGGTTCAGTGTCCTGCTCGGTGACACTCCAGGCGGGGTACCGAACCGGTGACCCTCCGGTTTACAGGACGGTGGTCCTGCCCACTGAGACATCCTTCTGACCTGCTGGTCCTGGTTCCTGCAGGAGATCCCGGAGGTTCCTGCAGGGGATCCTCAAGGTTCCTGCTTCTCTTCATCCACATAAACATCTGGGGATGGGGTGCCATGATGGGACCTACACCTGTCTCTCTCTCTGGGCAGGGTGTTAAACTCAGTTCCTGGAGGGCCGGTGTCCCTGCAGGTTTTCCATGTGTTCCTGGTTCAATCCAGCTGATGCACAAACAGTGAAATCAACAGCCAATCAAATTTGGCACAATGACTCGTTAACCAGAATTAGGTGTGTAGATTAAAGGACATATGCTAGACGTGCAGGGACACCGGCCCTCCAGGACTGAGTTTGACATCCCTGCTCTGGGGTCTGTATGTCCTCTTATTGGGGCACAGGCTCCATTAGTAGAGCGGTCATCTTCTCTCTGAGGTCCTCCTTCATCAGGAGACTCCAACTCTTCCACATAGTGGGACAAAGTCCGGGGCCAACACTGAACCTGGAGAAGTTTGACTTAAAAACCCAAAAAACCCAATGATATTGTTTATAATGTTATTGTAAACACCCAGCATGGTGTTAGGACTGGGTCGCCTTGAGAGCTGTCAACAAACGACAGATCATTCCTGGCTCCTGGCAGCTGATGTGCTAATTCAGCAAAAAACTGCTTTGAGGGTTTTTAAAACTAGTCCTCCGTGTGCTGGAGGCTGGGGTACACGTAGACCGGCTCAAATCGTCTTTACCAACCTCACAGGTTAAACATCGTTACACAGCCCGTGGGCTGCAGTTACATGCCTATGTTTTACAAGGTGGAGGTCTTTAGACTTGTTTACTTTCTCCTCTTATGACCGTAAACGAGTGTTTATTGGTGAACAAGGACCCGCATCCCACTGGGCAGCCGCCAGGTCAGGTCCCATCACCATGGTGACCGTAATTTGAATAAAACGAGTGGAAAATGGAGCTTCTGTTGCTGAATAGTGATGGGAAGTGGGATTGATCAGACCTAAGGTGACCACAGCTCCGACAGCTCTCTTTCTCTCCGTGCTAATCACATCCAGCTGCCTGGCCTGGACTCCTGGGGTCAGACAGTGGTTTCCTGTGGTGGTCAGACAGCAGCTTCAACTGGTTTCACACACTTTCTTTTATCTATGAATGCATTGTTTTGTTTCCTTCTGCTTGTTAAATTGTAGGTTTTTGGATCAATGGTCCAGAAAGAGTGCTGAATGCACCATATTCCAAATCTAATTATGCTGTAATCAGGCAATGAGGAAACAATTACAGTAATTTAAATACGCATCTTTCTTCACTGAGACAGCAGAAAATAAATTAGGTATTGACAGAAAGGACACGACTGTTTTTACTGAGCTGCTCTGCCTCGGATCGGAGGAACTGCAGCTCAGTTCGTCTCTTCTGAAGGAATACGATGGAATCATCTTTGCTGCTGCTTGAAACGGTCACTGAATCAATCACTGAAAAGGTCATTGTTGGTGTTTTCTTCTATTTCTGACACGAGGGGGTCTGATCAGGTCAAATTATACAGAACCTCCTTCATGATAAACAACCAGGAATCTAATCAGACTGCATGTAAATAACACGGCCTAACGAGAGCAACGTGTGTAAAACCAGCATGTCAATATCATGTTCCAGTGAGGGGCCGGTGACATGAGACTGGTTTTACACCTTGTTTTCATTACCAGCTCGTTTAGCTCGTCAGCAACACGTTAGTTTACCATGCTTGGTCAGAGACGAGATGTCGGATCATCTCATAAAAATATAAATAAACACAATAAAAAGTCTTCAAAGTGTTTTCAGGACAGTTTGTTTGATCATCGAGATGTTTTAAAATAATTTTTAATCCAATAGAAGGAACCTGAGAACTGGTTCTAGATAAACTAACCTGAGTTTGTCCCGCCCCTAAAGAGGAGGAGCTAACACCAACACACCTGTGGTTCTGTAACTTGTTAAATAATGGTGGGGTACTTTGGTGCCAGGCCGTGCCTGGAGAGGCATACAGACAAGCAGAGCAGCTTTAAAGTCAGGATGCCAGTGCAGAGACCTGAGCACAGGACGGATCTCATCATAGTTTCTGTTTGAAGGTCTTTTTGTTCAGAATCGTTAAAATAATCAAACCTAAAGGAAACAAACGGATGGATGAGAACCTCTAAGTCTGGTTTAAAAACCAAACCTCTGATTTTAGATGTTTTTAAGACTGATGAAGGGACTTAAAGATAAAGTCTGAGTCTATCATTACCCTCAGGTTTCTAACTTGGTTTGTCGGTTCTAAAGAGAGAGACTAAAGAGACCTGATGAAACTTTGTTTGTGTTTCTGAAAGTTGTTTTTCATCCAGACTCTGATTGGTTGAATCCAGTGTCAGAGTGAATCCACAGGTTCATGTTCACCTGCTGTCAGTGACACATACTGTAGATCTGACTGTGATAGGACACATTATTTCTGGCTATCAACTGCCCTAACGCCATCATGTAGACTGTAAACAACAGGAGTCCTAGAACCGACCTGTGGGAGTCATGCCATGGAACACACAAATTTTCATTCCATTCCTTTCTGTCGTCTTTCGCTTGTCCCTGGCCGTGTTGTGGGGTCAACAACTTCAGACTAACCTAGGCTTCTCTCATCCTGGTCGCATCCTCCAGCTCACCCGAGAGGATCATGAGGTGTTCCCCAGCCAGTTGTATGACATAGTCTCTCCAGCAGGTCCAGGGGCTGCCTCAGGGTCTCCTCCTGGTGGGACGGAACACCTCAATAGTTAGGCAGTATTAGAAATCCCTAGTGTCTCCTGGACAGATTTGAAGATTGAGACGTTTCATCCGAGTTTCCTTTTTAATCGGATATTAATCCGATTACTAAGGAATTACTAAGGAATCACCCTTAGTAACTATACTAAGGGTGATTCCACAGAGTCCAATCAACGTAACGTCCTTCATTTGGAACTTTAAGACATGCAGCAATAAAATAATAATAATAATAATAAACCCTCGGTCCTGATGATAATCCTGTAGAGGTGTGGAGAGTCTGAGGTGGCTGTACAGTTCCTGACCGTGTTGTTTAACAGGATCTTAGAGGGTAAGAAGACGCCTGATGAATAGAGACGTGTGCTGGTTCCCATTTTTAAGAACATGAAGATGGAGAGGTTTGTCCTGGAATGGAGGGAAGGAGAGCTGCAGTGAGACAGAGAACAGGTTATAAAGAGTGTGTGAAAGAGGTGAAGAGGTGTGTGCAGCCTGGATGGAAGGATGGAACATGGTATCAGGTATGACGTGTGATAGAAGAGTTTCTGTTCAAACGAAAGGTGTAGAAACGTGTGAGGATAAAGAGGCTTGACTGAGATGGTTTCATGTCCAAGAAGGGAGATAAAAGAGGAGCTTCATGGATGTTACTGAGGTAGGGGATGGACGGAGGAGACTGTGGCTCCTCCTGCAGGATGAAGCTGAAAGAAGAAGACTATTGGACGTTCCTGTTTCTTTAGATCCACATCAGCTCCTGAATTTCTTCTGTTGTTATTCTTCATGGAGTCTTTTCAACACCACATTTACTTTGTTTACACGCATGTACGTATGTACACAGACAAACACGCATGTACACAGACACACGCACTCATGGACACATTTTAAAAGCTCAATTTAAATATCAAACATAACTTTAGTTTATTTTTTCTGAACTGCGATTGAATCCTCAAATTTAACTTTTTGTCAGATTGATGTTTTATTAAGAGTTGAATCGTCTTCATAATTTATTTCGTTTTTTAAACCTTCCATCCTTAATGAGGTCATGTGGGGTGTCCTGGCTGATTTCAGGTGTGAGGCAGGATACACCTTGTACAGGTCGCCAGTCTGTCGTGGGTCTCACACACACAGACAAATCCACACACACTCATTCCTCAGGGGTAATTTCATAGCAGCCAATCAACCTAACATGTATGTTTTTGGAGGAAACCAGAGAAAACCCACACATACACAAGGAGAACATGCAAACTACACACAGGAAGACCAGTGTTTTCAGCTCCGCCCAACTCCCGGACTCAAACCCTGACCTTCTTGCTGTGAGCTCACTGTGCCACCACTGCATGGCAGTGTAGTGGTGTAGTTCAGTGGTAGAATGGCCGTCTTTGGACCAAATAGTTTCTGGTTTGGTTCCCAATGAGCTCATGCCTAAGCGTCCCTGGAGATGACATCTAACACCCAATTACTCTCACCTTTGGCACCGTCATGGCAACCTGCTGCGGTGCGATGCAGCTCAGAAATGTCCCCACAGGGGATTAATATTGGTGCATTTTATAACGAGAGTCAAAAAAAGAAGTACAACTGTTTTTAAATAATTCAGGGTTTTTATTTTGAAGAATATTTTTGAAGAATCTTCAAAATAAAACCCTGAAGAATCTATTGATGTATTTTAGTGGATTAAATTAGTTTAAAAAACAAAGGAAACATTGGTTTTCCATCTTTATTGACCTGACGTCCTGGGATTAATTTCTTCTTCTCAAAGCAGTAAAAAAAAACTCAAAGTGAAAAGTCTTGTTCAACCTGTTAAATAAAGATTTGAATGTTTCCATCCTGACGTAAAGCTATCAGAACCGAACACAGACGATGTTTTTATGATAAGAGTGTGGGTTGTTGATGCTTAAGGAGCATCAGGAGAACTTTGATAGCAGAAAAACAGCCTCCAGGAAACAAACGTTCAGTTTAAAAAGCTTTTAATTGCTCGGAAAAACAAAATTATGAGCTTGTAATTAAAAATAGTTTAGATTCATGGCGGCTGTGAAACCAAGAGAAGATGGGGTTTGATTTATTTGTAAGGAGTGTCCTTGGTGGAGAAGATTCGATGTGACCCGTGTGCCCGGCTCTTCTGCCTCTCATCAATCACATGCTTCTCATCTTTAACAGACTGATGGTGGACTCCAACATGTGATGTCCCCGTGTCCACGTCTCCAAAAGCAGGAATAAAAGTGATGGAAGTGGGAAAAATGGGACGAGATGTTCTGTAATTACGTCTCTTCATCCATTGGTTCATTGACCTCTTACCGATGGGACCATTAGAAAGTCAACGCTACGTCTGGATTTATTGATGAATCCTCCATCTTTAATCTTCATGGTTCTAAAACACGTGAATTCGGGTTAATTTTCTATTTTCTGCAGTAAGTAATAAAATAATTTGATGTTAAATTAAGGCCGATGTAATCCGTGCTGTCATGTTTTTCTCTTCCTGTGAGCATGGGAGGAGTAACGGCCGGTACGACCACATTAATCTGACTTCTTTCCAGCCAGTGTCTGCCCTGCAAATGGCTGCTGATATATGGCTCTATATTTAGTAATGGGGAATCTCTCTTTCTTGCTGAGTTTGCTGCGAGAACACGGCTGAATGAGCTGAGCAGGATAGTTATGGCCTTGTATTTGCATGAACTGCATTACATTATGCATAAAATAAAGTGTTTGGCTTCTTTCGCACAAAAACCATCAGCCCGCGCCGCTTCTGCAAACAGGGAGAAAACCTCAGACATGAAGGTTAGAGATGAATCAAAATGGAGCGAGGACGGCGGGGTGTGAGGAGCGGGCGGCAGGATGAAGGTTACAACTCAGGAAAGGAGAAAATGGAGACGACTCGTGTTAAAATGATTATTATCTGAGTGAGTTGAGCGGGGGTCCATCCCGGCCCTGCTGAGCACAGCGTACAACCGTCCTATCAGGTTACAGGAGGTATTGACCAGTTTAGATCCAGTAAATCACCAAACAGACACCATGTTATCGGTCAGAGGAAGTCATTGACTTGTTGTAGTAGGTGTAGTTGTGTTTAGGAGCTCATGTTAAGCGTGCTGTTTCTGCTGTTATTATGGGATGGAGATCGTACTCCTCTGTGTGGATGTGGATCTAAATCAGTTTGGATTCGAGGATTTTTTTTTTAAGGACCATTTAAAATAATGAACATTTTGAAGTTTCTTACTGGGTTTAATTTAAACATTAAAACATTCTTGTAATAATTTTACATTTCAGCAAGGCTGGCACCACCTAGCGCCTCCAGCAACTAGGTCAAGTATTGCAGGCATTAGCTTACGGATGTAGTGATGGGAAAACCTCCTAGCCAATCAGAGAGCAGAGATGACGGTGTGACACTTTATTAATCCCCTGCCGGGAACCAAGCAGTCCAAGAGAGAGCTCCAAACAGCTGCTAGGTGGTGCCGAGTTGGGTGGGTACGATGGCACAGCGGTTGGCATGGTAGCCCGAAGTGTGGGCGGGGCTTGAAACACTGGTCTTTCTGCGTGTAGTTTGCATGTTCTCCCTGTGTATGTGTTGGTTTTCTCTGGTTCTCTCCAAAAACATACATGTTAGCTTGGTTGGCTGCTAAGGAATTGACCCTAGGAATGTGTGTGTGTGTGTGTGTGTGTGTGTGTGTGTGTGTGTGTGTGGCCTCATTATGGAGGACCAGTTCAGAAAACGAAATGAAACAAAAAATAAAGTAAAACTAAAGAAATAAATTTACAAGCTTTTTTTTTCTGAGTGAACAGTAGCGACCATGTTCATCCATGTTCGCTACAAGATGGGATTTATTACCCCACAGCATCTACATGCCCCCCCCTGTGAAGCATTTCTGTCCAACATGCTCATAATGTGCCTGCATCGTGTCATGGAAACGTGTAGCTGGTTCAGATGGGTGATTATGGAGGTGTGGGGGTGGGATCTCCAAATGCATGCACGGCCATTTAAAGCAGGAATAAAATTTATGGCGTGGATGTGGTCTTTGTTTTATGGAGTGTAAAACATAACTATTGCTGGTGATGATCTTTGTGTCCCCTCATTCATCTGCTGCTGGGGTTTTCCTGCCATGCGGAGATAAGTAGGCCTACAGCGTGCCGTGCTGAAAGGCATAAATCACCCACAGGAGGTGATTGTTTTCTCTTTTAGAACGTGATGATTATGATCATCACTTCTCTGAGATTTATAAAGAGGAGACAGTCTTCTTCACACGTCCTGTAGACCAGAGAATTCCAGACTGATGGAGTTCTGCCACAAAACCGTTCCAACGGGAAACATGATGGAGCTTAGTGTCTATCAGACGCAGTGACTGTGCTCTACGTAGCTCGTACCACTCTGTGGTGCACCAGTTATTATCCTGGTGCGTGGTGCAGCGCCACACTTAAATTTGAGCCGGGTCACCAGGTGCTCGTGCCCCATCCTCAGGCCTGGCTCTTTGAGTGGCGTGGGACCCGGTAACCGTCTTCGTCTGACCCGTAGGCAGTTGGCTGAGCTCTGCGATGCTTTCTGGCACCTCCCGCAGGATCGGCTTGTCTTTAAGTTGGACTCTGTCAGAACGCAGAGAGGGATCATGGCACTGGGCACTCTAGGATCTCCATACCATCTGGGGATGTTCCCTGTCTCGGCGTAGACTCAACAGAAAGCAGTTATAAGCGCAGAGCCGGGCGCCAGGAGTTGCCCTCAACAAGGATGATCCACCCACCGGTGAGCGAGTGAAGGATACTGTGAGGTCAGACTATTTCCATGAAGACAGAGACAGTCTGATCAGGCTAACATTAAATATGTCAACCAGAAAGGAGCAGTCTTTGGTTTTATTTTTGGTTTGGTTCAGATGTCACAGTAAATCCCAAAGCCAAGAGCGTAGCGATGAGAATGGCGATGGGACAAAAACTGGATAGAGGAGGGTGAGCGGAGAGCGGAGAGAGCGAGCAGGCTGGAGCTCAGAGATATGGAGGCGCAAAGTTACAGTATGTATGAATGAATGATTCCTCCACACAAACCAAACTAAACCAAACCAAAACCTGTATCACATCAAACCTGTCCTACACCAAACCATGGTTTGGCCGGGGGTTCGACTTATACTCTGAACATTTAAGGTAGTCTTGAGGAACCTGTGGGAGCAGTGGATGATGGATGGAGACCACAGCTTCACGGTAACCAGGAGAATGTGCCGTGGAACTTTCCTAGAAGTCATTAGATGGATCGACAAAGCATGGCTTCGGTGACGACTGAAACCCCCCCTTTTAGGATTCAGAAAGGCTGTAATAGTTTGAACTGTAACTGATGATGAGGTGGTCTCTTGTTTCTTTTAAATGGTCTTTCACGTCTGGTTTTGATGTTGGATTGGTGTTGGTGAGGCATTAACTCAGGGGTAGAATGTCCGTTCTTGGACCGGGAAAAGCTGGTTTGATTCCCACTGGGCCCATTCCTTGGTGCCCCTGGAGAAGACACCTGACCTCTAGTTACTACCACCATTGGCACCGTCATGGCTGCCTGCTGCGGTGCAATGCAGCTGAAAAAATGTCCTCATTGAATATTAAAAATAAAAATAAAAATGCGACTTTTAACCCAAAAACTACGGTTGATTTTTCTTTTTTTAGTTATTTTTGTATTGAAACATGTTTCTTTTTAAAATCAGATTATGATCTTTGTTTTTGTTTTTTTAAACACTGTTTAGATCATGACGTTGAGTTTTTGGTGCAGCGTTTTTAATCCTGATAAAACACTCTGTTAAATCACACACTGGATCAGGACGTCCAACCTGTTACTGATGCACCCACAACACGGAAACTCACCGTGAACATTTCTATGTGGAAACAAGTTGAAGAAAACCTGCTGAGAGAGAAAAATAAAGATGACAGAATTTTGTTGGTTTAAAAAGGAATCTCTGAACTTTTCCTGGGTTTTCCAGCTTGTTTCACAGCTTCATTTCCTGCTTTCCTTTCACATAGTATAGCCTCCTTTCCTGGGTTTTCCTGTATTTTCTCTGCTTTCCTTCCCGGGTATCACTGCCTCCTTTCCCAGGTTTCCCTGTACTATCACTACCTCCTTTCCCAGGTTTCCCCGTACTATCACTGCCTCCTTTCCCAGGTTTCCCCGTACTATCACTGCCTCCTTTCCCAGGTTTCCCCGTACTATCACTGCCTCCTTTCCCAGGTTTCCCCGTACTATCACAGCCTCCTTTCCCAGGTTTCCCCGTACTATCACTGCCTCCTTTCCCAGGTTTCCCTGTACTATCACTACCTCCTTTCCCAGGTTTCCCCGTACTATCACTGCCTCCTTTCCCAGGTTTCCCCGTACTATCACTGCCTCCTTTCCCAGGTTTCCCCGTACTATCACTGCCTCCTTTCCCAGGTTTCCCCGTACTATCACAGCCTCCTTTCCCAGGTTTCCCCGTACTATCACTGCCTCCTTTCCCAGGTTTCCCTGTACTATCACTGCCTCCTTTCCCAGGTATCCCCGTACTATCACTGCCTCCTTTCCCAGGTTTCCTATCACTGCCTCCTTTCCCAGGTTTTCCCGTACTATCACTGCCTCCTTTCCCAGGTTTCCCCGTACTATCACTGCCTCCTTTCCCAGGTTTCCCTGTACTATCACTGCCTCCTTTCCCAGGTTTCCCCGTACTATCACTGCCTCCTTTCCCAGGTTTCCCCGTACTATCACTGCCTCCTTTCCCAGGTTTCCCTGTACTATCACAGCCTCCTTTCCCAGGTTTCCTATCACTGCCTCCTTTCCCAGGTTTCCCCGTACTATCACTGCCTCCTTTCCCAGGTTTCCCTGTACTATCACAGCCTGCTTTCCCAGGTTTCCCTGTACTATCACTGCCTCCTTTCCCAGGTTTCCCTGTACTATCACTGCCTCCTTTCCCAGGTTTCCCTGTACTATCACTGCCTCCTTTCCCAGGTTTCCCTGTACTATCACTGCCTCCTTTCCCAGGTTTCCCTGTACTATCACAGCCTGCTTTCCCAGGTTTCCCTGTACTATCACTGCCTCCTTTCCCAGGTTTCCCTGTACTATCACTGCCTCCTTTCCCAGGTTTCCCTGTACTATCACAGCCTGCTTTCCCAGGTTTCCCTGTACTATCACTGCCTCCTTTCCCAGGTTTCCCCGTACTATCACAGCCTGCTTTCCCAGGTTTCCCTGTACTATCACCGCCTCCTTTCCCAGGTTTCCCTGTACTATCACCGCCTCCTTTCCCAGGTTTCCCCGTACTACCACTGCCTCCTTTCCCAGGTTTCCCTGTACTATCACCGCCTCCTTTCCCAGGTTTCCCTGTACTATCACTGCCTCCCTTTCCCAGGTTTCCCAGGTTTCCCCGTACTATCACTGCCTCCTCTCCCAGGTTTTCCACCATTTGGCCTGCCAGTAGCCAAGCACAAAATGTCTGCCAGGTGAACCAAACGGAGATGAGAGTGCACAGCTCATCCACCACCCACATGGTTAACACCAGCAAGTTTCTCCACACTGCAGCGCTTACGCCACCAGGCTGTTTAATATGAACGCCCACACTGTGACTGAGAGGAAAGATCCATGTATTGATGCTCCGCACTTTAGATGATGTAATTTGCTACCAAGCTGACAGATTGCTACTTAATGCACTCGGCATTTCTTTGAGTTTATAAAACTGATACAAGTAAAGGAGGAGGATCCAGTTCAAGTGAATTGTTCCTGTTGTAATTGACTGGACTGAAGTGAGCATGTGCAAACCTTTTCTACCTCAAGGAGAACAGAAGGAGAGGCAGAGAAACCGAGCGATGTGCATGCACATCCTTTCAGTACTTATCTGTTCTGTACTCGGGTACCTTACTATTCCCAAGGCTAGCATGTGTGTGTTTGAGTGCTTGCGTGGGTTATGTGTGTGAAGTGCCCTGGGCTTTGTGCTGGAGTTAAACTCTGCTCGTTGAAGCCAAAGGCGCACAGCGCTCTGATCCAGACTGACAGGCCAGAACACAAGCTCCATTCCTCAGTCAATAGCCTGAACAACAGTCCGTCAGCCTCCTTCACTGAGAAGATGCCTCAGGACTGACACTCAGCCATAAACACACTTTATTTTAATTCATATTTTATTTTAGACTTACATCCTTCGTTGGTAAAATCTGTCTATATCTTTCCGTAATTCATGACGTTTAATCTGCGCTGATTGATTTAATGTCGGTTTAAATCAGAACGATGAAGTAAAAACAGAGAAAACACAACCAGTTACATAAAAAATACTGTTTGAAAAGTTCATTTAGAAAATCAAACTTCACACAAACACTGAGGTTGCTTTAAGATGTGGAGACAGTACCAGGCTGACCCCGTTTGAACCTGTTTTACATCCCATCATTTTAACGTTTAGTGTCTAGTGTAATATCTCTTTAAATTTAAGTCTCCATGGTTACAAACGGATGATGCAGGTTCACAACGACAACCTTCATCATCATTTTAAAGCCTTTCTATTGGACTGAGATCAGAACCTCACGTATGATCCATCATTACGCTGCAGTCTGTGTGCAAACCAACCTTCATGCAAACTGTGCGATTTGAAAAGAACAAAAGGTGCTTGACTTTAAGCAGAAGCTGCCAAATGGTTGATGTTGGCATCCTTCTGTATCTGAAGACAATGGAGTCTGAACGAGGTGCTCAGTTTAACAACTAGCCTGTTGATTTGATCTAAGCTTCATGCACCCGATGAAGCAGCAAGTTGTGGCGGGGTAGTACTCGGGTCGAAGCGGGTGGTTACTTCCCAATGGAGTCATAGAACTCCTCCTTGACTGGACTGGTCTGACCCAAGCTGTGTTTTTATTTTCTCTTTTTTATCATTTATCTGATTTTTTATCATCTTTTGTTTTTGTGTTGGTTTTAATGAGATGTTGTCTGGTGCAGTAAATCGCCAAAGAAAGCTGTAAAACAGTTGCCCTCTGGGACTAATAAAGTTTTCTGATTCTGATTCCTACCATCGAGAGCAACCCCTAGTGCCCGGCTCTGGGCTTATAACTGGTATCTGTTGCTCTCCGTCTTGAGTCTGCAACGAGACAGGAAAGCTGGGGTGACCTCTCCAGGTGGTACGGAGATCGTGGAGTGCCCAGTGCCAGGATCACCCTCTCTCTTTCTTACGGTCACAAAATTAACTTTTTTCTTCATTAATAAATTAGACAAAAACCTCAGAATATTGTTTGTGAAGACTGTCGGGCGTTTAAATTCTTCTGATCTTCCCGTCCATGCTGTGTGTGAACTGAACGTGGCTCTACTTTTCTTCCCCTGATTCAATCATATGCCTTCTGAAAAGAAAACATCAATTCTAACGGCTCACGAATCAATGACGATCCGTTGCACCACGATGTTGCAGACAAATGAGGAAAAAGTGAATAGTAATGTTTCTAAAATGTTCCTCCTCGGTTCTAAGAGGCCAACGTTCTCTCACCAGGTTAAAACACGATAGAACACTGTGTGCAGCAGAGAAAAATAAAACCTCTAAACCTCGTTCCTGCTCATGAACATGCCTCTGGATGATCGGAGGGAAACCAAGAAAGGACATCATCCCAGCCTGAGGTGGTGATATTGTTTCTGAGAGGCAGACCCCTTTACAGACTGCTCAGACTGTCTTATATAATAATGTGCAGAGGAAAGTATCGTTTGATTTTGTTTCGTGTTACTTCACACAACATCCTTCCATTTTGTGCAATGCATAAAAGCAGTGTGTCATGTTGGATCATCCATCCATTCATTTCTAAACCACTTAGTCCAACACGGGCTCACAGGGTCCTGGAGCTTTTCCAGGCTAGTAAATGAATGAATTGTGGGCTACACCGTGGACAGTTTGACCGCCTCTGGAAGCTGAAATGGATTCTTTTTACGCAGATTCTCTCTCTTTTTATCACTCAGAATATTTCTGATCTATTTGCATGGCCATGCAATGGTGACACGTCACCAATGTTCGTGTGTTTTCAGATGCCACCGACTTATTTGAGAACTGTTACATATTTATTCCAACATTTGTACGATCCGTATTTAGAGTTCTAGAGGTGTGTTTGGAGCGGGATGGAGGTCAAACTGGCCTGAGCTTCAATGGAGATTTTATTTATGACGTTCACGTTGCGTAAAGAGTTAGAGGGATGAGAGGGATCCAAATGAAACAGTGAGGTTACAGGGAGAAGAGATAAAGAAGGTGGAAGATTTTAAGTATCTAGGATCAACAGTCCAGAGCAACGGAGAGTGTGGAAAAGAGGTGAAGAAGCGTGTGCAGGCAGGATGGAACGGGTGGAGGAAAGTATCAGGTGTGATGTGTGATAGAGGAGTTTCAGATAAAATGAAAGAGAAAGTGTAGAAAACCGTGGTGAGAGCGGCCATGCTGATTGGTCTAGAGACAGTGTGGTGAGAGCGGTCATGCTGATTGGTCTAGAGACAGTGTGGTGAGAGCAGCCATGCTGATTGGTCTAGAGACAGTGTGGTGAGAGCGGTCATGCTGATTGGTCTAGAGACAGTGTGGTGAGAGCGGTCATGCTGATTGGTCTAGAGACAGTGTGGTGAGAGCGGCCATGCTGATTGGTCTAGAGACAGTGTGGTGAGAGCGGTCATGCTGATTGGTCTAGAGACAGTGTGGTGAGAGCGGCCATGCTGATTGGTCTAGAGACAGTGTGGTGAGAGCGGCCATGCTGATTGGTCTAGAGACAGTGTGGTGAGAGCGGTCATGCTGATTGGTCTAGAGACAGTGTGGTGAGAGCGGCCATGCTGATTGGTCTAGAGACAGTGTGGTGAGAGCGGTCATGCTGATTGGTCTAGAGACAGTGTGGTGAGAGCGGCCATGCTGATTGGTCTAGAGACAGTGTGGTGAGAGCGGCCATGCTGATTGGTCTAGAGACAGTGTCACTGATTCAAAGACAGGAAGCAGAGATGTTTGTATCAGAGATGAAGATGCTGAGGATCTCTCTGGGAGTGACCAGGATGGACAGGATCAGAGGAACAGCACATGTTAGAGGTTTTAAAGTCAGAGAGGTCAGACTGAGATGGTTTGGACATGTGCAGAGGAGAGAGAGAGAGTACATCAGAAGAAGGATGCTGGGTTTGGAACCACCAGGAAAGAGGACTAGAGGAAGACCAAAGAGGAGGTTCATGGATACAGTGAAGGAAGACATGAAGATAGTTGGTGTGACTGAAGAGGATGAAGGAGATAGGGTTAGATGGAAGAAACTGACTTGATGTGGCGGTCAAACATGGGCCATGAGGTTCATGGAGCGTGTGGGAGGGGTTTAACTTGATTGACATCAGTTGCCTTCATTCTCTCCCTCACCACCTCTTCTACCAGACGGGTGAGCCAACCACAGATCCAGCTTTTTTAATTGATTTGTTTAGTCTGTTGGCGTCGTTTGGTTTTTATACCAGCTCACCAGCAGACCACAGAGACAGAGATTCTTAACCCGTAATCAATGCTCTCTGCGGGTCGAGTTTCAG
This sequence comes from Neostethus bicornis, assembly GCA_902685375.1. Taxonomy (NCBI): domain Eukaryota; kingdom Metazoa; phylum Chordata; class Actinopteri; order Atheriniformes; family Phallostethidae; genus Neostethus; species Neostethus bicornis. The sequence continues at coordinate 950,053 of LR738547.1, read as the reverse complement.
TTCACAGGGCTGTTAGCATGTGTGTAATAGGGGAACAACACACTGGTTTGTCAGTTTCAGTTTAGTACTATAGAAGACAATTAGACGTCTTTAGAGGTAAAACTCGGACCCACCCTCACCTCTAAAAAGATACATAATCTGTCGAAAAAACTCAAACAGTTTTTCACAGGTTTATTGTTGTTCTGCCTCCTCGCCTACCAATGTATCCATGGGAATGAGCCAACTTACCTCACTGAGCTCCTCTTCCCACTTATCAATACAAGACACCTTGGGTCTAATTCCACCCACTGCCTCCACCAGCCCAGGACCAGGCTGACCATAATGGGGGACAGAGCCTTCCAGGCCGATGCCCCACGACTCTGGAATGAGCTCCCAGAACTCCTCAGGCCCACAAAGTGTGGACACATTAAAAAAAAAGGCCTAAAGACATTCATTTTTAAGGCTTTTCATTTTTGACTTTATGGTTCTTTGTAGATTTTAGTTTTTAAACTATTTTATAGTTTTTAATCTTGCCTAGTTTTTATGTAGTGCTTTGGGAATTTTTTTTTATTTTAAATGTAAGGTGAATTACAAATAAAATGTATTATTATTATTATTATGTTAGCTCCTCCTCCTCAAGGGCTGGGCCAATCAGGTTAGTCTACCTAGAGCCAGTTCTGAGGTTCCTTCTAAACATCTCGATCATCAAACACACTGTCCTGAAACACTTTGAAGACTTTTCTATGTTTATTCTACTATGGCAAAAATAGCATGGCACCCTCTCCCCGGGCATCTTGGCACAACCCACTGTTAGAGAAGCCCTGCTCTAGTGGAAGGATGGTGAGACCCTACCTCTACCAAATGACCAGGAGGTTCTAATTATGGCTTATTCTTCTTAGAGTATCAGATAAATCCCAACATGGCAGTGCTGTTTCTATTGTGCTCTTATTGTGAAGGGACGGATTGGGAATCATGCTTTGCAGGGATCGGACTCTCCCTTCATCAGTGCGCCACTGGATGGAAATAAATGTGCTGACAGAGCAGAAACTTTTAGAAACAATGCCACAGTCAATGCTGGAAACGGAGCTGAACGACGGCCAACAAAATATTGGAGGAAACGTTTTTTCTTCATCCAAGCAAATAAATTATAGACGGTTTGAATATTTTACTTTCTGACATTAAATCACAATATTTTTCAATTTAAAGCTTTAAAATGGAAACTTTAATGGGTTTTATTGATTAGATACAATTATCACACAAACACGTCTGAGATCCATAAGAATTCCTAACGTCTCGTTATCTATCTTTAAATCTTTGTTAGTTCCTCATTACCCCGACTCTTCATCAGAATGATGACGGACTAAAACGTACAGTTTGTCCTGAAAGCAAAGCCGTGGATGAAGTCCCAGAAGCTTCCATCACGGTTTTTAGTTGTTGAACTTTTTTTTTTAAGAATTTCAAAGCATTGCATCATTAAATAAATTTTAAAAACTGTCCGAACTTCCATGTGAGGTGTTTTTTTATGGGGTTTATCTCAGCGGGAAAAACAAATAAAATGCTGCAGATATTCCAACCAATTAGATCCGGTTATTTATCCATCCCACGGGACGGTAAGCTTTTAACCCCTCGGTTTGGACGTCTGGATGCTGTAGAATCATGTCCTGCAGTGATGTTAACAGCACTAAGTGCTTTATATCTTCATCAGGAAGTCACAGAGGGACCCCCGTCACACCATCTGCTCAACACGCTCCAACATGAAGAGAATGGATACTTTAACCTGATTTCATCCAGCAGAGAGATGATCCCAGAGCTCGTGTTAACGATGGATCTGAGTTTAACGATGTTATAATTAAACATTTTCACACAGAAACTGGACACAACAACTAACGCCCTGCTCACGTGGAGACGCAATGGGGCGGCGATTTGGGGAAAATAGGCAAATTGGAGCGCAGTTCAGGCGGCCATCTCACTCATCAAGTGTCGTTTACATTCATTTTTGGCCCTTTTTCAATAGATTGTATCATTATGACAAATAATTTTACAACTATGGCAGGAGTTTTTGAAACCTAAGGTCAGAAAGGTCGTGTGATAGTCGACTTATTACCTCCAGATGATCAGATCGACCATCCGACCCCTGCTACAAGGCTAATTAATGTTATTGTTGTGTAAATAAAATAAATAAATGAATTACTCTATTCATCCCTCACCGTGCTGCACTCCTTACACCACAGCAGGCTGCCCTTCAACGGCGCCAATGGTGGGAGAAGCAGGGGTTAGGTGTCTTCTCCAAGGACACTAGACGTGCTCTCCGTGGGACGCGAACCCGTGAACTTCCGGTCCGCGCGCAAACGCTCTAACCACTGAGCTGCCGTCTCCTTGTGTTTTTTTGTAGAATGTTTGTTGATGTTAAACTAGAGCACTGATGCTGCTGAAGGTCGAAGACACGTTAGAAACAACTTCACACTGTTAGAATGTGTGTGTGTGTTTGTGTGTGTGTGTGTTTGTTACAGAAGACCAGACTGTTAAGGCAGAATAAGGTCACATAAAGAGAGTTTTATTTACAGTCTGGACTTTTTAATAACATTAATAGTAGTTTTTATTATATGAAGATGCTGAGGGTCTCTCTGGGAGTGACCAGGATGGACAGGATCAGAGGAACAGCACATGTTAGAGGTTTTAAAGTCAGAGAGGTCAGACTGAGATGGTTTGGACATGTGCAGAGGAGAGAGAGAGAGAGGACATCAGAAGAAGGATGCTGGGTTTGGAACCACCAGGAAAGAGGACTAGAGGAAGACCAAAGAGGAGGTTCATGGATACAGTGAAGGAAGACATGAAGATAGTTGGTGTGACTGAAGAGGATGCAGGAGATAGGGTTAGATGGAAGGAACTGACCTGCTGTGGCGACCCCTGAAGGGGAATGATGAAAGAAGAAGAAGAAGTAGTTTTTTTTTATATCAATGCCAGGTTTAGAATAAAAGATCCAAACCCAACCAAATATTGTTTGTCTTTAAATTCTTAACCCCAAAGTTGAAAAAAAAGAAGCAAAATAACCAATTAAAATCTGAAATTGTGTTTGGTCTAAAAATGTGGAGATTTTATTTTTAGGCAGAGCTCTACAGATCAACGTGACCTCCTCTGTCACACCTACAGCACACCTCTGGACTGTCTTCCAGTCCTCATCCATGTCCTGCACCGCTCTAACATTCCTCTCTGTCACATACAGAGCCCCACTTCCTCTCTGCTCAGTCAGAAACTTTCTCCTGAAACCTTTAAAAACAATCTGAAAACCATAAAATACATCATAGAAGGAACCGTTAAAGCAGGTGTGATTTGATCCCAGGTAAGCTGTGAAAGCAATGGTTTCTCTCTGACCAGGAAGAGCTGGACCTGCAAGCCGAGCAAATCTCTCAAATAGTCCTAAGCACCTCTTCAATAAATCCCTTCCACAATCCCTGATGTCTGTGTGAGAGAGAGACAAAGGTGAGATGAGATGCTTAAAATAGGATGGAGGGATGGGAGGATTTATGGACGCTGGTGGCTGGAAGAGAGATGTATGGGTGGAAGATGGGAAATAGGACGTGGATATGGATGAGACCGGCTAAAGCACGGCCTGATAGAGTGTTTAGCTGAGTGACTGACTAAGCCATAAGTCTCTCTGTGAGCCCCTGTGCCACCCCCTCACGCTGCCGGGGGCCTCTCGGTGCATTACGGGACGGCCTGCCTGCAAAAAAGAAACAGGGATGTTGGAAACGGTTTCTATGACGCGTTGCTGCGGCAACGGGAGAGTCACTGCCATAAAGCTGATTGGATTTTACCAAAGTCTGATCCGGAGGTGAGAAAGAGATTTAAAGGGTCCAGGATTATAATCCCTCCACATGTGGACCACCGATCCACCGATGCATCTGTCCACCGATGTCCTAACCCACCTACCCGTCCACCCGTCCATCCGTCTGTCCATCTGTCCTTCTCCTAGGGGTGTCACATTACAGAAAAATCAGTCAGTTTTTGTACAGTTTTGGAAGAAAATGTGTGTTTTTTAAACCAAACATTTGTTTAAACATCAGAAACATAAAAAAAATGCTGTTCTGTAAGAAGTTAAAAATTTTTTTGTAAAATTAGCGACAAAATTAGGAAATGTTTGTAAATAAAACTTTTTTTGCTCACATTCTGGTTTTTAGGAAGTGACGTCTCTTTTTTTCCGGAGTTTTATTTCATAGAATAATGTTAAATTTGACCTTCTGAATGTTAAAAAGAAGCTTCTTAAAACCTGTTTGGAGGATGTTCGGGTCAGAGAGGTGGGTTTTTTTTGTTTGTTTTGTTTACGCAGAAATAAAAACATAAGAAGCTAAATGTTGCTAAAGCTAAACCTCGCACACGGTCACGCCCGCTGGCATCAGATTAAAGAAACTTTTTCTTCTCTGTCTCGACATCTTTAAAAACATTATCTGGAACTATTTTTAATGATTTTTTTTTTTTTACCAAAATACAAATAAAATATAACAAATTACCAGAAACTGATTCCCTGTAAAATAATTTCATCTTCTGAATCGTTTATCCCTAAACGGGTCGCAGGCGTGCTGAAGCCTATCCCAGCCGATTTTAGACGAGAGGCAGGATACACCCTAAACAGGTCACCAGTCTGTTACAAGGCCACACACACACACACACACACACACACACACACACACACACACACACACACACACACACACACACACTCATTCTTTCATAGCAGCCAATCAATCGAACATGCATGTTATTAGAGGATGGGAGGAAACTGAAAAAAAAAAAACCACATACATGAGGAGAACATGTAAACTCCACACAGAAAGATCAGTGATTCAAGCCTCACCCCCACTCCGAGAATTAAACCCTGCTGTGATGTCTCTGTGCCAACCACGGCACTACCGTGCTGCCACCAATAAATTTACATTCATAAAAAATTAGCATTAGACTCTAACAGTAATTTCCCAGGTTTGCTCGTCCGAATTTGAACGGCTCTAAATTCAGTAACTGATGAGCAATAAAGGTGTTTTTTTTTTAACATATGCTCATGTCACTCCCACCTACCTCGCATGGTGCAGGAGCAGCAGTTCCTGCACAGTCCTACACTGAACCGAAAGTCCTGTACGGCGAATACATGTTCCATTACACCCCTACCGTCATGAGGTGGTGATCTTAGAGACGTAGAACCCAGGAGCAAAGCCTGTTTTAACCAGTTTACTGCAGTTAATCAGAGGTTAGGGGAGAGGGGTCAGCATGTGCAGTTTGGGCAGGCTGAGCAGGACCAGACAGAGGAACCATAGAAGGGGAACCATGAGGCTGAGGGACCTGACGTGGAGGGACATGGTTGTAACAGGAGAGCAGATGATCTGACGCCAGAGTGATGGACGCCAGGGCTTAAATAACCAGGGGGAAGACGAGACAGGTGGAGACGTGAGGTGTGCTGAAGCAGGGCAGAGATCAGGAGGGAGGATATGTTCCAGAAAGGAGGATCATAACATCACTTTTCAATCTGTTTGTCTCGTTATCTGCTGATTATTAAAACATCCACATGTATTATTAATGAATTTAAATCGATACGAGATAAAATAAAACAAGGACTTTAAGATGATCTGGAACACGCTCAGCTACACAGGAAAGAATTTGGGGTAAAAAAGGATTCTAACGTCTTAAACAAGATGGAGAGGATGAAAAAACTAAAGTGAGCTAAAGAGATGAAACAGAGAGAAAACAGATGAATAGCTGATGAGGGAGTCTCTGCGGGAAACTTCTGAATAATGCTGAAAGTGTAAAAATAGAAGTATGAAGAAAGAAAGAAGAAGAAAAGACTTTTCTTCTAAAAAAAACATGATGAAGATTTCAGTAAAAAGTACAAAATAAGGAGGTTTCGCTCACAAAAAAACACCGTCTTAAAAAATGAAAAGAAGGAAGATGAAGAAATGAGATTAAAAAGAGATTTTTTTTATCCTTTTTCTGTTAAATTAGATGTTTTTAATCATCAGCTGTGGAAACCGGACAAGACGGAGGCTAAAGGATTTCATCTTTTTATGGAATTAATCTACATTTTTATTGATTTTATTCTAGATTTTATAAACTTAACTCTATGTTTGTTAAGTCTGAATTTTATGTTTTTTTTAATGGATTAAACTAAATCACACTAACTTTTTGCTGGATTTTTTAATGTAATGTTTTTTTTCTGATTTTGTTTTGAAAGAATCAGAATGAAGATTCTTCAGAGTGAGACAGAGGACGTGTGTGAATGAGAGGAGTGAGGTTACAGGGAGAAGAAGAGTTTAAGTACTTAGGATCAATGGAGAGTGTGGAGAAGAGGTGAAGAAGTGTGTGCGGGCAGGATGGAACGATGTGATGTGTGATAGAAGGTCTAGAAACAGTGTGGTTAGAGCGGCCATGCTGATTGGTCTAGAGACAGTGTGGTGAGAGCGGCCATGCTGATTGGTCTAGAGACAGTGTGGTGAGAGCGGCCATGCTGATTGGTCTAGAGACAGTGTGGTGAGAGCGGCCATGCTGATTGGTCTAGAGACAGTGTGGTGAGAGCGGCCATGCTGATTGGTCTAGAGACAGTGTGGTGAGAGCGGCCATGCTGATTGGTCTAGAGACAGTGTGGTGAGAGCGGCCATGCTGATTGGTATAGAGACAGCGTGGTGAGAGCGGCCATGCTGATTGGTCTAGAGACAGTGTGGTGAGAGCGGCCATGCTGATTGGTCTAGAGACAGTGTGGTGAGAGCGGCCATGCTGATTGGTCTAGAGACAGTGTGGTGAGAGCGGCCATGCTGATTGGTCTAGAGACAGTGTGGTGAGAGCGGCCATGCTGATTGGTCTAGAGCAGGGGTCACCAACACGGTGCCCGCGGGCACCAAGGCGCCCGCGGCGACCCCATCAGGCGCCCGCAGGCCAGTTCTAAAAATAGCACTAATCAAAAATTAGCTCTGTCTAAAATTTTATTTAATTGAGTTGCTATTCTTTTTTAATTTAATTTACAGTGATGTAAATTTAAAAACTAATACATAAAAAAGTTAAAAAAAAAAACATCACAAAAAAAGTTTAATACTCGAACTCTGACGTAGAGTGACGTCGGAGGTCACTCAAATGCGTATGACAAACCAGCTTTACATAGATGAGATTGCGAGCACGTTTTTTTACCCACAAAACATGGCAGAAAAAAGGAAGAGAACTTATCATTTTCACAGTGAATGGGAGCAAGAATTCTTTTTCACCAACGTAAAAGAAAACTGTGTTTGTCTCATCTGCGGTGCGACTGTGGCGACGGCTAAGCGGCACAACGTGGAGAGACATTTCAATTCATGTCACACAAGCTACCATGCTAACTACCCACCTGGCAGCGCGGTACGGACGGAAAAAGTCCGTGAGTTAAAGGCAGCTTTGGCCAAGCAGGAGTCTTTTTTTACGAGGCCGGTAAAAAACTCTGAAAAAGCAACTGAAGCCTCATTTAGAGACCGCGGTCAAGTGAGCCGCGGTTCACTCCGCCGCGATTCACGTGTGCGCGCCCGTTTAAATGTCTTTTTCACAAGCAAAATGGATAAAAGTGATTTTATCCATAAGCTCTGTAAATGCATTTAAAGCCAAGATGAGCATTTTCTCCATACATTTACAGAGAATAAAGGTGCTGCACTTTCCCTCTGTACAGTCAGTGCTGAAAGGCAATGCTTCTGCATCTGAGACTTTTGACAAAGCTGCAGAAAAGTACTCTCAAGTCATAAACAGACTTGGGCAAGAGTTTGAGAACAGGTTTTGTGACTTTGATCAGCTTGAGCCATGTGTGTCATTTAGAATCAGAATCAGAATCAGAATCAGAATCAGAATGCTTTTATTGCCATTTCAATGAGGATATCAGAGACTAGGAACTTGCTTTGATACAGGTGTGCAATAATATAAGATAAAAATAATAAAATAAATAAAAATAATTTTAACAAAACAGAGTGCTCAGAAAGAAAAAGAAAAGTAGTGCCATGTCATAGAAAATAATAAAAAATAATAAAGATAGTAAAGTGACAAGAGGGAGGAGACTAAGAGATGTGGGGTTCAGGTTATAAAGTATTCATTAGACTAACGGCAGAAGGGAAGAAGCTGTTTTTGTGGCGGGACGTTCTGGTCCGAATGGACCGGAGCCTCCTGCCCGAGGGGAGTCGCTCAAAAAGTCCATGTCCAGGGTGGGAAGGGTCAGCTGCTATCCGACCTGCACGCCCCCGAGTCCTGGAGACGTACAGGTCTTCGAGAGATGGAAGGCTGCAGCCGATCACCTTCTCTGCAGAGCGCACAATGCGCTGCAGTCTGTGTTTGTTCCTGGCTGTGGCTCCAGCGTACCACACGGTGATGGAGGAGGTGAGGACAGACTCGATGATGGCTCTGTAAAACTGCACCAACATCTGGGCGGGCAGCTTGGCTTTCTTCAACTGCCGCAGAAAGTACATCCTCTGCTGGGCCTTTTTGATCAGGGAGCTGATGGACGGCTCCCACTTTAGGTCCTGTGTGATGGTAGTGCCGAGGAAGCGGAAAGAGTCTACAGTGGTGATGGAGAAGTCTGTCAGTGCAAGGGGGGTAATGGGTGCTATAGCTTTCCTAAAGTCCACGATCATCTCCACTGTCTTCTGAGCGTTGAGCTCCAGGCTGTTGTTGCTGCACCAGGACACCAGGCGGTCTACCTCCATCCTGTAGGCCGACTCATCACCATCAGAGATGAGTCCGATGAGAGTGGTGTTGTCCGCAAACTTGATCAGTTTGACAGAGTCATGGCTGGAGGTGCAGGAGTTGGTGTACAGGGAGAAGAGCAGGGGAGAGAGGACACAGCCCTGTGGAGATCCTGTGTTGATAGTCCGAGAGGTGGAGACATTCTTCCCCAGCCGCACGCACTGCCTCCGGTCTGTCAGGAAGTCAGTAATCCACCTGCAAGTGGAGTCAGGCACGTTGAGCTGAGAGAGCTTGTCCTGAAGCAGGGTAGGTAGGATGGTGTTGAATGCAGAGCTGAAGTCCACAAACAGGATCCTAGCATAGGTTCCCGGGGAGTCCAGGTGCTGCAGGGTGAAGTGGAGGGCCAGGTTGATAGCGTCGTCTACAGACCTGTTGGCTCTGTAGGCAAACTGCAGAGGGTCCAGTGAGGGAGAGGTGAAGTGCTTGAGATGAGGGAGGACCAGGCGTTCGAATGACTTCATGACTACAGACGTAAGCGCCACAGGCCTGTAGTCATTAAGTCCAGTGATACGGGGCTTCTTGGGGACAGGAACGATGGTAGACAGCTTGAAGCAGGCTGGAACGTGGCATGTCTTCAGCGAGGTGTTGAAGATGTCTGTGAAAACTGGAGACAGTTCCTCAGCACAGTGTTTCAGGGTGGCAGGGGAGACACCATCTGGGCCCGAAGCTTTCCGAGGGTTTTGCTTGCGGAAGAGCTTGAGCACATCCTGTTTTGTCACCAAGAAAGCAGTGGAGGGGGAGGGCTGGTCAGTTGGAGTGATCTCTGTTGTTAATTGGGTGGTTAATTTATTACCAATCCTTTCATGCAAGTGGATACAACATCCATTGCTGAGAAACTAAGTGCAACGTTCAACTTGGATGTTGGACAAGTGAAGATTGAAATTGTAACATTGCAAAATGACCTCCACCTCAAAGCCAACCAGGCCGCATCGAACTTTTGGTGCCTTACAGACACTGAAAAGTACAGTGGTGTATGCACAGCAGCCATGAAGGTTCCCAGCATGTTTGGTTCAACCTATCTGTGTGAATCAGCCTTTTCTGACATGAACTTCATTAAGAATAAACACAGAACCCGCCTCACAGATGCACATCTGCAAGAGTCACTCAGAGTTGCAGTGTCAACTTACATCCTCGATTACAGTACACTGGTGAAGAGCATGCGATGCCAGGCCTCCCACTGACAACTAAACAAATGCCAGATGTTGGTGGCAAAATGTAAGTACCATGGCAAAGATAAATTTGAATATATTGAAATACTGTTACAGATGTGTTACTAAGTGTAACAGACGTGATGATTTGTTTTAATGGCTGCAAATGTAGTGGTGCCCTTTGCATCACTCAGTGCCCTCGAAGTAGCCCTCGGTACCAAAGAAGTTGGTGACCCCTGGTCTAGAGACAGTGTGGTGAGAGCGGCCATGCTGATTGGTCTAGAGACAGTGTCTCTGAGAAAAAGACAGGAAACAGAGATGTTTGTAGCAGAGATGAAGATGCTGAGGATCTCTCTGGGAGTGACCAGGATGGACAGGATCAGAGGAACAGCACATGTTAGAGGTTTTAAAGTCAGAGAGGTCAGACTGAGATGGTTTGGACATGTGCAGAGGAGAGAGAGAGAGTACATCAGAAGAAGGATGCTGGGTTTGGAACCACCAGGAAAGAGGACTAGAGGAAGACCAAAGAGGAGGTTCATGGATACAGTGAAGGAAGACATGAAGATAGTTGGTGTGACTGAAGAGGATGCAGGAGATAGGGTTAGATGGAAGAAACTGACTTGTTGTGGCGTCCCCTGGAGGGAGATGAAGAAAGAAGAAGAAAATATTGCTGTGAGGTCACTGTGTCACTTGTTTTTTTAGGTTTACTTCCTGTTTTTTTTTTTAAACTCTGACTCCACTCTCATTCCAGAGTTTCCACTTCCCCCTCCTCATGTTGGTGACACCAGCTCCCTTCGTTAATGTGTCTCTCGTGTCTTCTCCTCCCCTCCTGTCTGTATATAATGTGTGTTTTAGTGGGTGACTGGGGGGCAGGGAGGGTTGACCAGGTTGTCATATCATCTCTAAACCTCAGCGGGACTTTGTTGTTTGTTCCTGATATTTGTGTCGTTTTGAAGATATTTCGAGAAATAATTCTGTTTCCTGTTAAAACTGTGACTCCTGCTCGTGTGTCCCAAAACTCACACCCAACCTGACCCATCGGTCGTTTCCATGACGATGTTTTATTGTCTTTTGTTTTTCTTAGAGATTAAAAGCAGGACCTGTGGAGACTTTTTATTGTAATAAAGACAATAAATAGAATCAGAAAGAAATGAAAAGTTAGAGACACAGTGAAGAAGAAAAAAACATAAATCCATTTATCCAGAAAGCCGCAGAAATTATTCCATCATTTTCTAAGATTAAAAAGATCATTTTATGTTTATATAATTAGGTTTTTTTATTCCGTCTGATCTGAAGGTCTGTTCTCGTTCCAGAGGCTAAAAAAACAAAGTGTTGCAGAAAATCATAAAAACTGTCTTTATTTGTTTGAAGGTCAAAGTGAGGAGCTCAGCTGACCTCACACGAGGAGGTGAAAAGTAAGACGGAACAAGAACAAACAGAAAAACAAACTGGAAATAAAATAAACACCTGTGATACAGTCTGACCAATGAGATTCTGACCTGATGAAACCATGACATCATCAGTCAGATTTATAAACATAACATCTGTATTTTCTGTTTACAAACAGGTTAGAATGTTATTATTTACTATTCAGAGTTATTTAGACCCGGGTCACACCGCCAGAACTGGTTCAGAGTGTTCATGGAGCGGTGACGTAAAACTCCATCACCGTTTAATAAAAGATGTTTCACATTAAAGCAACGCCGCATACGCTCAACCACCGCGAGGGGGCTCAAGGCCTCATCTCGAAGCCATACCATTTGTGGTCATACCAGCCTGTCAATGCCTGATCCCGTCAGACCTCAGAAGCTAAGCAGGCTGGGTCTGGGCTGTACGTGGATGGGAGACCACTGGAACTCCAGGTGCCACGGTGGGACGGCCGTTGAAATTAAAATAGTCGTGGTGTCTCTGGGCAAGACACTTCACCCACGTTGCCTAGTCTGAATGGTGTGTGCGATTGGTTGGTGATGGTCAGAGGGGTCGATGGCGCAAAATGGCAGCCTCGTTTCTGTCAGTCTGCTCTAGGACAGCTGTGGGTACAACAGTAGCTTACCAGTACCTGGTATGGAATGAGTGAATGATGCACATGTGAAGCGTCTTTGAGAGTCCTGAAAAGCGCTGTAGTTATCTCAAGGGACCCTCTGTACCATTCCCAAAGTTTTGAGTTGGACAGAGTATTGTTAATGGGGAGGAGCAGTTCATTTCCTCTTCGGCAGAGTTCACCCCGCTCCGCCAACGCCCATCAAAGTTTGTGGATGCTTGGGTCCTCTAGGCTAACGCTGGACCACCGCTGGTTTACCAGCGCTGCACTGGCGGTGACACAAACCGTACAACCGTGGAGTGGTTTTAAGGCTTTTTCAAGTGGAAACGGAATGTGTCGGTCGTTGAAGCAGCGATCGATGGTGACGATGAAGGTTGGTTTGGTGTTTTTATCGAGGTGTCGGAGTTCTACAGATTCAGGGAGAAATGAACCGGAAACTCATTTGTAATCGAACTGCCTTTAAGTTCAGACTGTATTTAATTTACCTAAAAGTACAGAAGTTTCTTTGAAGTTGAACAAATGCCTTTTAATGATCAATGCATGATCTCTTTGAAAAAATACTTCTCCTCTTCTTCTCTTCACCTGCTTGTTCCACCTGCCCGTCTCGTTACTAAAGGAGGCGGGGCCTTCAGTCGCTCTGATCCCCAGCTTTGGAATCCTTTCCCCCCTGATTTACATCATAAGGACTCTTTCCCACTTTTCAAATCAAGCCTTAAAACTCATCTTTTCAGGGAATCATACAGTTGGTCCGGTTGATAGATTTGATTGGCTCTGCTCTGCTTTGTTTTTGTCTCTAGTTTGATTTAGTTGTTTTTTTTAATCCTGGTTTTATGTTTTTTTTTTAACTGTACAGTGTTTTTTGGTCCTGAAAGCGCTTTTAGATAAAATGCATTCTTCTTCTTCTTAAGTTTGTTGAAAAATGAACTTTAAAATAAAACAGCAACTGAATCCATTTGTTTTTCTTCATAAATTGCTGGTTTAAAAAGTCTCGCAGCAACAGGATGGAGGGATGGCTTCCTCTGGTAGGGGGATCAGTGGGCAGGGCGGCCTTCCTCCGATTCGATCCCCAGCCTGGGACTCATGCTGAGGTGTCCTTGAGTAGGACACCCACTCCCCCAATTCGCCCTGATGGTGGCGTACTGCCTGCATACCAGCTTCCACCATCAGGTATGAATGTGTGTGTGAATGTGAGAAACTATGTAAAGCACATAGAGAACCAACGCAGGAGGAAAGAGCTGGCGAAGTAGAGTTCATTAATTCATCTTAAAGTGAGATCAACCTCTCTGTGACCGTCCAATCAGCAGCTTTTAAAACCGTGATGTAGAACGCCTTCCTGAAGGTGGGCTTGGTCCTTCTGCTTCACTGGGATTGGCTTAAAATCTCATCTGTTGATGAGAGGCGATCCAGAGGATCGCCATGGTGACATGCTGTGTGTTTGTAAGGTCGAACCCTAGAGGTCATCATGGCATAGAACCTCCCAGATTATTATGCCTGATTATAAGATTCATCCACCAGGAAGTAGAACAGGAAGGAGAACAGGAAGCAACCGCTCAAAGGATGACTATCACGACAAGAAACGACGGAAGGAGTGAGAGTGGCAAGAGGGTGAAATCTGCTTCTACCTGCTAATGGACGAGATAACGAGAGGATAGTTTGATCTCTTTGTGTTTTATTTTACATCCATCATTAAAGCCAATAAAGCCTATAAAACGTGCTGCAAAAATAACACGTTTATAGAAATGAAGTAAGGTGGGTCATACCTGCCCCTGACCCCCCGGGTCTACCCTATGTGCCCACAATGCATCACAATAAAGGATCAAATCAGGACAGGAAACAACCTGACGTACAGGAAGGTGGTCCAGGACTTTGTTGACTGGTGAAAACTCAGTGACCCTCACATCGATGCCACCGAGACAAAGAAGATAGGGATTGAGTTCCAAAAAAAGACCACTCTGGACCACCAGTGAACGTCCAGGGACTTGAGATTGAAGGATGGATGTCTGCAGAAAGCTGGATGTTCTTCTTCTTCTTCTCCTTTTGGAATTTCCCTTCAGGGGGCGCCACAGCAAGTCAGTTTCTTCCATCTAACCCTAACACCCAGAAAGCTGGGTGTTCACATTAACAACAAACTGGACGAGTCAGATACACAAGAAGGATCAAAGTGGTCTCCACCTGCTGAGGAGGGTGAGGAGGACGCTGCTAAAGAGCTTTCTATGCTGCGTCAGGCATCGACAGGCTGGTATGACCACAACAACATGCATGTTAGGTTGATTGGCTGCTACAAAATTGCCCCTGGGTATGAGTGTGGGTGGATGTTTGTCTGTGTGTGTGGCTCTGCAACAAACTAGTGACCTTTTCGGGGCGTAACCTGCCTCCCTCTGGAAACCAGCCAGGATAGGCTCCCGTGACCCCGAAGTTCAGAAGATGAAACATATTGTTTGCTTGTTTTTTTTTTGTCGTCCCTGAAAACTGTTTCCTCTGTTGAAGAGGAGGTTTTCTGTCCTGGTGGAGAAATTAAAACGATAACGTTCAGATTAATCTGTGATTAACGTCTTTAAAAAAGATACGAAGAAGATTTAATTTAAATTTCAGATCAAACAAGGTTGATTTTAAGCTGATGTGTCAGAGGTGCTTCCTTTATGACCCAACGGGACTATTTAACGTGCTTCGGTCTCCTTGAAGTGAGGAAGGTTTAGTTTGTGTCCCTGAACAAATAATAAAACTGCTGACTGTAATGACCCGGCCAACCGAGCGATTCATCGTCCTGAATCAACACGGTGGCGTGATACCAAACGATAATTAAATCTGACCTCAGCCAATATGCTTTTAATCACAATCATTATGTTTAATAGATAAGAGCAGAAATGTAGCCTTTGGCTGGAATCCAAAAAAAACATGGATTCTTTTTTATTAAAACTCATTCAGGATTTATTTGTAAATCTATGAGAAAAAAAAAGATTCTGATGCTCAGTCGTTTCAGAACGATAACGTTTCTATTGAAGAAAAAAAAGAACATTGACATGAAAACATTTATTTCTTCTTTCACACGTCGTTACGTCTGTTAATTAGAACAAACAACACAAAACACGCAGAAAGAAAAAAAACATCTAATACCTCGTCCTACTTTCCTAACGTAATTACCACAGTCTGTTAGTTGATCGCAAACGAATCAACGAATAAACCTCCTTCATAATTATTTACAGACTCAATCTTTCTGAACTTTAAACGGAGACGTGCTGATGGAACCAGAAGCAGTGGATCCTGTCCGAAAAAACTGAAGCAGTGGATCCTGTCCGAAAAAACAGAAGCAGTGGATCCTGTCCGAAAAAACAGAAGCAGTGGATCCTGTCCGAAAAAACAGAAGCAGTGGATCCTGTCCGAAAAAACAGAAGCAGTGGATCCTGTCCGAAAAAACAGAAGCAGTGGATCCTGTCCGAAAAAACAGAAGCAGTGGATCCTGTCCGAAAAAACAGAAGCAGTGGATCCTGTCTGATGCACTTTGATTCTAAGGTTTAGAAACATGATCATCATAAATCTTTATTTATTTTTAATTTTTAATCACTCTATTCAACCCTCACCGGGGAAATTTGTGTGCTGCACTACACCGCAGCAGGCTGCCACGACAGAGCCAATGGTGGGAGAAACAGGGGTTAGGTGTCTTCTCCAAGGACCCTGGACGTGAACTCAGTGGCATGCGAACTCACAAACTTCCAGTCGACTTTCGGTCCGCAGGTGAATGCTCTATCCACTGAGCCACCGTCTCCCCCACATGTAGAACATCGTCTCCCTCTTTATAGAACAGTCGTAGTGTTTCTGTCTAGATGAAGTTAACAGTATGTTATCGTTAACGATAGATCGCAAGAAAAATTCCAACAGAAGGTATTTGTCACCCTACTGATGACGTAGGATGACATCATGGATTTATAACACCTGTGAAACCGTGGCAGAGACGGACAGTGGCGTATATGCGTACGCCATGTCGGAAAGGGTTGATTCTGAAACAAGGCTTCGTTATCTGGAGGTTTTTTTTTTTTGGTTTTGGGGATAAATTTTTAGTAAAAATTTTGAGCACGTGGCCTCACAGCAAGAAGGTCAGGGGTTCAAGTCCCAGAGTGCGACTAAGCTTGAATCACTGGTCTTTCTGTGTGTAGTCTGCATGTTCTTCCTGTGTATGTGTGGGTTTTCTCTGGTTTCCTCCAAAAACACACACGTTAGATTGATTGGCTGCTTTGACATTACCCCTAGGAATGAGTGTGTGGGGATAATTGTGTGTGTGTGGCCCTCCAACAGACTGGCGACCTGTTCGAGGTGTATCCTGCCTCTTGCCTGAAACCAGCATGGATACCCTGTTGCACGCCCCCTCCCACCGTCCCCCTCCACAGGTACTTTAAAGGTCCCCTATTATGCTTTTTTTCCCTTATTTTATCCTGTGCTATGTATCTGATATGCATAATTTTACATTCCGCCACAATCTCAACACAATAGTTTTTAAATACTACCCTCTTTAGGAGCGCAGTTTCAGACCCGGAAGTCAAAACAGCTTGTTTCAGTCTTTTTTTATTTTTTTTTCCCGGGACCCGCCCCGTTGGTTGCGATTGGTTGTCATTCATTGTGATTTCCCTACCCACCCAGCACAGCGTGGAGCGGGAGGGGCGAGGTGTGCTTCACAGTAGAGTGAAGCACGGAAATGGGTGGATATCAGGGTGGAGAGCAGGTAGAAGTGGGGGAGGGTGTTTGAGCTGCAGGGGGCTGAACAAAAAACAGATGTACGTCACTATGTTACACCAGTCGTTAGAGGTTTGGAGAACACGCCCCTTACTTTGACTTTAAATATCTCAAAATAGCATGAATCACAATAAAACACACTTTGGGGGATTGTTTGGGGTAGTACTAAGTAAAATAAAAGGTTAAAACCTCATAAAAGTCAGTTTTGCATAATAGGGGACCTTTAAGGACAAGCGCTTCAGAAGATGAATGTTTAGAAACATTCATCCAGGGTGAGCTGGAGGATGGAGGCAGGGTGAGACCAGTCTGGGTTTACCGTCTGAGGCTGCTGACCCGTCGACCCGATGATGGAGAAGATGATGGAATGGAAAGTTTCATCTGAGAAAGAAAATCAAGGTTAAAAAAAACTGATATATTTTTATGAGAAAAGATTTCCTTCAACCCGCCGTCTGTTACTCACAGGAATTATTTTAAACTCGAACACAGAAGAATTCTTGTTTTGACAAAAAAACCCAGTGGTGGAACGTAATAAAGTAAATGTACTTCGTTACTGTACTTAAGTAAAAAAATTGTGTATCTGTACTTTACTTAAGTAAAATTTAAGACCGGTACTTTTACTTCACTACATTTTTAGAGTAAATATCTGTACTTTTACTTCGCTACTTTTTAAAAGTGTGTTTTACATTTTTTGTTACATTTTCGTTACGGAATTTGAAAAACACACAGTTTTTTTTTTAGCGCATCTTGAAGCCGCATCGTCAAAATCAAAAGAAGCAGTTGATCGGGAGAAGAAGTCATGAATCGAGGACCAATCAGAATCAAGAGTAAACATTTTCCACCAAAAACCTAACATCAAATATTGAAAAGAGTCAGAAGATTGTTGTTCGTTGTGTTTACTTCTAAATAAAAAGTTGAGCCATCATTACACAGAGCAGGGGCGGATCTAGAATTTTCAAAAGGGGGGGGGGCTCTGACAAAGCCAATATATAGTGACTGGGAGGCCTCCCCTCCCCCCCAAAACATTTTAAAAAATAAGTGTAATTTCCCTCCATTTTGGAGCCCATTCACTGGCCCTTCTAGAGGATAGCTTGACTTGTCCCGTTTTATTTTATTTATTTATTTATTTTTTGTGGACCAAAATAGGCGGGAGAGGGAGGGTCACACCCCTGCAGAGTATTTATCCTGGTTACCATGGCGACACCCTATAGCACAAAAAAATAACATTTGAATTATGATCGAATACTTTTACTTTTTACTTAAAAAGTAAAATTTACACCAATTACTTTTGTACTTTTACTTAAGTACAAAAAGTGAGTACTTCATCCACCACTGAAAAAAACACAAGCAGATTGTTCAGTAACCTACCGCCAACCAGCAGGCATGACCAAGTCTGGGACGTTCGATTAACCCTAGGTGTGCGGAATTAGGGCACAGGGTGGGATTAGGAGGGGGGAAACAGGATCATGACATAAATACTGTTTTACTGCAGAGACCACATCTGGTTGGATGTGGTGTTCCACAGCGTTCCATCCTCGGCTCATTCTTCTTACCGTATTTTCACGACCATTAGGCGCACCGTACGAAAAGGCGCAGTCTCAGTCACACACCGCCTTACAACAACACACACACAAGCATGCAAATGTGTGTATTAAAAAATAGATCGGGAGTAAAACTGAGTTTGGTTGTGTTTTATTTAAGTAGTAACGATACTAAACAAACACATTACCGGTAATAGTCTTTATTCAAATCCATCAAAGTCCTCATCCTCTGTTTCAGAGCAGGTCCACTTCACTCCTCGCTGTCAAAGTCACTGTCTGTACTGTGCGGCTCCTCAGAAAGGATACCAGCTTTTGAGAAAGCTCGGATAACAGTACCAGCAGACACGTTAGTCCAAGCATCTACAATCCATTGGCAAACTGTAGCGTAACTCGCCCAGTGCTGCCTTCCACCCTTCGGTCATCCATCGCTCCCACGCCGCTCACACTTCACTCTTTAACGTTCTCATGCCTTTTCTTTCAGGTCCGCCTCGCGGGCACCGCGTTTTCTTTTAGGTCCATTTTTTCTCACACACAAGGCGCACCGCATGAAAAGGCGCACCGCTCATTTTGAAGAAAATCTAAGACGTTTATATGCGCCTTATTGCCGTAAAATTACGGTAATTTAAGTCGAGTTGTTTCCTAATTTTTCAAAAGTTACATTTATGTTTCTGAAATATGAAATAATGTTGTCGTTAACGTTGGTAGAGATGTAGACTGAACGCCGTGGTTTGTTGGTAAAGAAGTGAGTTTTTTATAAGAGGATTTACTGTAAATCTGATCATAAAGTTAAATGTGAGACGGCTCCATTAAAACCTCTAACATGGATTCCTCATGGATTAGATTTTCATCCCACAGATTCCATCAGATTAGGAAGGTTTAGATGAACACCTCACACTCTCAGAGGGAATTAGATGTAATGCTGTGTATGTGTAAACCAGCCTGGCGTCCTGTACCAGCCTCGCCATCCTGAGAGCTTTTAATGGTAGAATCTCAGTAGAATCTGTTGTGAAAATGTGACACACTCGTTCTGACACGTTGGAACAGTTTTCGTGGCGTTCACAGCAAATCTTTCTCTTTATTTCTGCTCAGAAGAAGAAAGCAGTCACTTTGTTCTCGTCCTGACTCGTGAAGTCATTTCAGAGCTTTCTCTATCGGGGTGGAGACGTACAGCAGCCATGACAGCTTCTGGGATATCGATTGTCAGCAAAGTAAACCTGTTGGCCTCCTGCACACTGCTGAGGCAGACACTGCTCTAAATCTTTCTCTTTTCTGAAGTCAACAATCAGCTTTTACAGAGCAGCTAAACGGGGCTGTGCGTTCACACTCGCACAGCCTGTTTACCTGTTTCACAGCTGAGCGTCTCCTGGATGTTCTAAACATGGTGAAAAATGTCAGCTTCACACGTCTGCTCAGGCTGAGGAACAGCTTGGTTTTTTAGATTTTATTCATCTCTTGAATTCAGGTCCCATGATTTAGACCAGCGTTTTTAAACCAGTGTTCACCATGGTGTTCTGTGAGAGACCATCAGGTGTTTTTTATGGTAAATGATCCCAGTGAAACGGACTGTACATCCATGGTAACCTCATCCAGTGATCGGGATCTACTGGTTGCTCCTAAATATTGTTTTGGTTGATCTCATGGTGTTTGTGTAAAAAAATTAATTAATGTGTATTTATTTATGTTCATCAGTGTGAAATGTTTGGACACAAGCAGCTGAAATGATCTTCCTCTGCAGGATGGGCGGGCTCTCTCAGAGATAGAGGGAGGAGCTCTGTCATCCGGGAGGAATTCGGAGTAGAGCCGTTGCTCCTCCAGTTCGCGAGAAGCCAGATGGGGTGGTTCGGGCATCTGATGCCTCCCTCGCTGGTTAGGTGTTCCGTCAACCAGGAGGAGACCCAGAAGCAGACCCCAGACCTGCTGGAGAGACTATGTCTCACAGCTGGACAGGAAACACCTCAGGATCCTCCTGGGTGAGCTGGAGTTTGCAGCCGGGGTGAGAGAAGCCTGGATTTCCGTCTGACGCTGTTGCCCCCAGCAACAAAGCCGGGTTTCCTAGGGGTGGAACGAAAGAACGACGGAATGAAACGGACAATGTTAACGACAGAAGAATCAAAAAGATGATAAAACAGGTTTTAATGTGTTGATTTGATTTTTTTTATGACAGTTTGCTGAGAATCACTTTATTAATAATAAAGGCGGCTCCAGAGAATCATTTTAACATTTTTTTACTTGGCGATGCCTAAAGAGTTTTTTATGATTTTTTTTTTACCTTGGCATGAAAAAGGATGAAATTCACTGATTTAGTGGAGTGTTTGCAGCAGGGCATCGTGTTCTACGACAGACGGAAGAGTTAAAATGTCCGAATCAGAGATTTCAGTCTGTGAAGTTCGTCCCAGCTCGCCTCCATCTGCTCTCTGTTTTCTAAAATCTCAAATTACTTTTGTTTGGATGTTTTTTATGACTTTCTTTCATCTCGGCTTGTGTTTGTCTGTGTGTTCCTGTCGGTAAACTCACACCTCTCTGTTTCTCCTCGTTAAACTTCTGCTGCCGTCTCACACTTTTTCACATGTGTGCAGCCATGTTTTTAACAAGCCGTCCACATCAAAGCTGTTTTCAGCTGTTTTTCTTACCTGATCCAAACCTCCTCAAACATAAACATCACACAGATGGAAACAGTCTCACCTCCCTGATCCTTCGTGGTTCCACATGAAGTCCAGAGGTCTCATTTACTGAGATCTTTGGAGGTCTTTTGGCGAAGCGGTGTCTTCACCACGCGAATTAGAGATTTATTTAAACCACAGTGACTCTTGTTATGCAAAGTAAGCTTCATAAATCACACCTGTGACAAACATGACGTGTAAATAGTGACTACACTCTACTTCTACAGCTCTGTTCTATCTGCGTTGGTTCCCACATTCACCCATTCACACACACATTCAGACCTGATGGTGGAAGCTGGCATCAAGCTGGAAACCACCATCAGGAGACATTGGGGGGTTCAGTGTGTAGCTGGGTGGAGACGGCAGCTCAGTGGTTAGAGCGTTCGCGTGCGGACCGGAGGTTCGTGGGTTTGCTTCTCCCACCATTGGCGCCGTTGAAGGGCAGCCTGCTGCGGTGTAAGGAGTGCAGCAAACAAATTTCCCGGTGAGGGATGAATAGAGTCATTCATTTATTTATTTATTTATTTAGCTCAAGTTCCTTGGCATGAAGTCTGAAGGGGTTGGAGGGGATATAGAACTGGCAACCTTTCGGTTGGCCTACTCACTGTGCACATGGATCTGAGTGTGAGGGGAGTCCTATCATAGGACACATTATTACTGATTACCACCTGTCCTAACGGCACCATGCACAGGTTAAACAACTGAAGCTGGTGCATGTTTTATTTTGACTTGTGGACTTTTATATTTGGTCATGTTTTGTCATGTTTTTTTGTGTTTTTTCATGTTTTTTCGTGTCCTGCCAGTCGAGAGTCGAACAAATTTACTTGGAGTTTTAATTAAAGAACATCTTCTTGTTTCTTTTCTGTCTGCAGGACGCTGGAGCTGATCGCTGAGCGGGGATCTGATGGGACCCTCCTCTGGTCCCCCATAGAGTGCTATCCCAGTGACCCTTCAGACTGGAGTTTGTTTTTCTAATGGATGCTTCCCCCCCACCTCACTGAAACCGCTCCTCTCATGCCAGGGTGTGTGAGTTCTTTGGTTCTGTGTGCAGCTTCATGGCATAAAAACTAGAGAAACGCAGAGTTTTAACCCGAAAGGAGGACAGTGTGTACACATCGGGAGAGCGGCCATGTTCCAGAGGAACCCTCATCCCAGGACTGGTCCCTCCCAAACGGCCTGGTGGGTCAGGATGGGGCACGTCGGAGGCCCGTTGAGCTGCTGGGTGCTGATGTGGTTAGCAGTGGTTGGTCAGAAGCTGGATGAAAACGACCCCGTGGTTACCACAGTGAGCGGGAAGCTGCGCGGCATTAAGAAGGAACTCAACAACGAGATCCTGGGCCCGGTGGTGCAGTTCCTGGGAGTTCCGTACGCCGCCCCGCCCACCGGCGAGCGGCGCTTCCAGCCGCCGGAACCTCCCGGCTCCTGGAACGACATCCGCAACGCCACCCACTTTGCCCCCGTGTGCCCCCAGAGCATCGTGGAAGGCCGGCTGCCGGACGTGATGCTGCCGGTCTGGTTCACCAACAACCTGGACGTGGTGTCCGGCTACGTCCAGGACCAGAGCGAGGACTGCCTCTATCTGAACATCTACGTGCCCACCGAGGATGGTGAGTCTACCCGCAGGGTGCAGGGTACGGAGGGGGCATGTGCATGTTACTGTGCATGGACCTGCAGGAGTGTGTGGGAGTGGTTAGAAAGAAGCCGTCATTCTCTCTCCTCCGTCTCTATCTCATCATAACATATTGTGCTCGGCCACAAAGGCCACACTTCATTAAACACCACGGTGGTTGTCGTGGCGATCATCGCCGATTGATTTGGCCGACTGACTGATGGACTGAATACGGCTCTGATTGAGCCGCTCTCATTCATCCTCCGCTCGCTCTTTATTTGCTCTTTCCTTCCGCTCCCAGTCTTTCTCAGTCAATCAGGAGTGTGTGTGTGTGTGCGTGTGTGTGTGTGTGTGTGTGCATGCCGTGTGCGCTGCGTTCAGGGGCTCCATGTTATTCTTTAGTTTTCTATTCGTTTTACAGTCAAAAGAATATCGAAGGAATGTTCCAGGAAACCAGGAAAGAAAATATGTAGACAAGGAGGTACGTATGCTCCGGGGGTGTGGTGGTGGTGGTGGTGGGGGGGGGCGGTGGGGCGGCCGTGCCCCCTTGGATTTACCGGTGGAACACTGGTGTGGGTACAGCTGGTTGTTTGTATTTGATACTGGTGAAGGTGATGGTGGTAAAGTGGTACGACCCCTCCCTGAGTGGATCTGTGAGGGGAGGGGGCGGAGTCATGCCAGTGAAAGGCATGGCTGACTCGTTAAGTGGACGATCTGAAGCCATGAGGAGTGGAGTAATAATGTGTAGTGAGAGAGCAGCTTATTGGAGAGTGTGTGTGTGTGTGTGTGTGTGTGTGTGGGTTGGACCTCTGCTCTGTAATCTCCATTAAAAGAAGCAGAGACGTGTTCAGGTTGACTCGGACACATCACGCCTGTTTCATCAAGATAATAATTCCCTCCACCTGCCCTCCCTCTCTCTATCCGCCCCTCCCTCTCTCCACCCGCCTCACCCTCCCTCTGTCTCTCCTGTCCTCAGACTACTGGGATGTGCTCCGTGAGACAGTGGTGTGTGTGTGTGTCCATGAGTGTGTCTATTAGCGTGTGTGTGTGTGTGTGTGTGTGTGTGTGTGTGTGTGTGTGTGTGTGTGTGTGTGTGTGTGTGTGTGTGTGTGTAAAAAAGTCCAAATAACAAATCATATTAATCATGATAAATTTTAAGCTCTGTTCTTGTACTGTTTTTTTCGCACCATGAGGTGCATGGATAGAAACCGCCGTCCTGTGGTGTCTGGGGTTGGGTAATGCATCCACTAGGTCAGGGGTCTCCAACCTTTGCTGCGCCACGGACCGGTTTAGTGTCTGATAATATTTTCAGGGACCGGTCTACAGGTGATAAGACCCTGAAAAAATTGATTTTTTAATCAATAATAACAAACTTAAATCCACTTTGTCTTCACGGAAACATTCTCTCTGCTCGAAAGCACTCTTGTCGCTGTGGTAATGCACTCTGGTTGCCTTGGTAACGGTAAACATACTTTCAAAATAAAGGACATCACAAAAACAAAGTGAATAGAAATACCAGTTAGTCTCCTCACAGTAAGACTAGATCAATCAGAGTTTGTTTTGTTGGAACCAGACAGTCTCATCTTGACCAGAAACCTGAAGAGTGTTTCTAAGGTCCAGTCTGATTCGTGACTCTGTAACTCCCCTTGAAGAAGTTTTTGTAGATCTTTGTTTTTAACTCATTTTGATAGTTTAAGGGTTTAAGTTTAATGAGATGATGCGTCAAACGTGAGTCATTGATGATGTAAGGAAGAAAATCCAGTGACTTTTCAAAATAAAACATGGGTAGCCACATTGAACCAGTGTTGATCTTATAAAAGAAGCACTGTCGGCTTTTGAGAGAAATAAAGGCTTTTAGGTGCGTCTTATTGTCTGGAAAATATGGTATGTTGTTTTAGATCACAGAAAAGTCTTTGAAGTATCTTCTGGACGGTGTGTTTGACGATCGAAACGTTTTGACTTCCACCTGGAAATCATTTTAATCTGATACAAATGGAACCCGAGAACTGGTTCTAGATAAACTAACCTGGTTTTGTTCAACCTCTAACTAATAAGAACAAGGCTGGCTGTGCGGTGGTGCCATGGTTAGTACAGTGACCTCACAGCAAGAAGGTTGGTGGTACGAATCACAGAGTGAGGGCGAGGCTTGAATCACCTCTGTCTGTGTGTAGTTTGCATGTTCTCCCTGTGTATGTGTGGCTTTTCTCTGGTTTCCTCCAAAAACATACATGTTAGGTTGATTGGGCACTATGAACCTGTCCATAGGAATGAGTGTGTGTGTGTGTGTGTGTGTAGTATTAGGCCCCATCCAAATGCCAAACCAGTAGTGGGCAGTATTGATGTAAACGTAAGTTCTGAGCTGTCCAATCAGAGCACGGCAGCTCTGTCATCATTTCCACAAAACCTGAAACATGGCGCCAGGCATCTCGTTTGTGTGGGCCGACATGGAGGTGGAACTGCTTTTTTAAAAAGTCGTCATCGATTATAAAGTTAATAAAACACAGGAAAATAAAGACGATCCAAACGAGGACGCACACAAATGATGTACGTGCATTACTTGTCGCAGGTAGTGATGCATTAAAAATGCAAATCTCCGTTTTCGCACGTCCACACACAAACGCAAAAACGGAGTTTTCCAAAATCTCCACTTTGGCCGGAGTTTTAAAAAACACCGGTTTTGAGTGAAAAACACCTCGGTTGTCGTGTGGACGACAAAACGGGTAAAAATATATGTGTTTTCAAAAATACCCGGTTACGTGTGGACGGGGTCTTACATATAACCCAGTGATAGAATTTTAAAGTAAAAGAGGAAAATTAAAGTATAAAATTCCCAGTAGTAACTTCTTTAAACTGGTCATTGGATGAACGTTTCTGGTCCTGATCGGAGTAGATTTTCTCAGACGGGTTCATTAGTTGGTCTCCTCCTCCTTCGTGGTGTAAATGAGGGCAGTGAAGAAGCTCCGGGGCTCATTTTTCTTCCCCATCAAACACTAAACACAACATGTCAGAGTTTTTACCACCAATCAGACCAAATGAAAATAAACTTTAAACCTGCTCAAAATAACTTCATTATTTTTCCTTTTAATACTCGTCCCGTTAAACTGTTTCCAGCGTGGTTTCGGGGCGACTCCTCATCAGATGGATTTAAACGTGTAATATTACAGCAGTTATCACCCAATCAATACCGCCTCGGCCCAAATCCAGCAGCAGTGTGTAAAGGCAGGAAGTGCCCTCATTAAACATCCACGGCTAAAATAATCAAATAGTTTCTGTGAGATATTACAACCCGTTCTGTGGACTGCAGGGTTTACTGGTCTTCACTGGTCAGCTGGAGGAAGTCCAAACAAGCCTTATTCGTTTGAAGTGATGGTTCTTCCAGATGTTTGTTTGTTTGTTTTAATGTGACCCTGCAGACATGACCCTCTCTCCCTGTTCTCCGTTCCCACGGAGTCCTTTTGATTTGCATCTGTACCACGTTCCGTTCCGTCATCTTCCGCTTGTTCCGGGGTCGGGTCGCGGGGGCAACAGCCTCAAACGGGCAGCCCAGGCCTCTCTCTCCCCGGCTGCATCCTCTAGCTCACCTGGAAGGATCCCAAGTCGTTCCCTGTCCAGCTGTGAGACATAGTATCTCCAGTGGGTCCGGGGTCTGCCCCTTGGTCTCCTCCCGAAACACCTCACCCGCGAGGCGCTCGGGGGGCATCCTGACCAGATGCCCGAACCACCCATCTGGCTCCTCTCGACCTGGAGGAGGAGCGGCTTGACACCGAGCTCCTCCTGGATGGCAGAGCTCCTCACCCGGTCTCTGAGTGAGAGCCCAGCCACCCTGTAGAGGAAGCTCATTTCGGCCGCTTGTATCCGCGATCTCATTCTGTACCACGTTAAGCTTCAACAATCAGGTGTTAAATAACGATCTCCATCCCGCCCCAACCTCGCCTCCAGAACTCCATATAAGGATTATGCAAATGAGCTGCTCAGGATGTCATTCACTCATTCAAAATGGTGATGTGGTTACATTCGGAGGCAGTCACCATGGCAACTATGTGAATGGCACACACTGATCTGTCACTGTAAAGTTTTTGTTGATAAACGACTCCTCACAGTCTTTAACATGGAGGTGGTTACTGGAAAGGTGGCACAAAAAATGGGACGTGAAGACCAGATCAAAAAAAGGAAATGATTTAAATACCGATCTACCAGACATGAATCCCCCTCTCGCCCCCACTGCCCACTCCACCTGTTCCTCTTCCTTCTTCTTCTGTTGCTAAAGCAGCGTTTTCTTTTGAACAACTACGAATCCAACCGGACACGTTGGTTGTGGACAGATTGCCTGCTTGGTGCGGGAGAGTTCAAACAAAACAGTAACATCTGTTAAAATCAAATCACTTTAAATCAGGCAGTTTGTAAATTTAAAAACCACTAAAATCATGTTTAAAACATGGTTGGGACTCAGCGTGACCTCCTCTGGTAGAATGTTCCAGATGCGTCCAGGGCTCTTAAGATGCTACCTCAAAGTAGAGACGAACAAGAATCTATTCACACACCAGGAGACCATGTCGGCCTCTGGAGGTGGTCCAAATTATTCCAAACTGAAATATGGTGTAGCAGCAGCTGTACGACAGCACATGGTTTTAAAATACCTCTGTGAAACTGGCCCCTCTTAAAAAAATATATAAACAAAAATAAACAAAAAATATGTCAATCGTTTGTGCTGTAAAAAATTTTGTTTGTGCTATTTTTGTTTTGGTTTTTTAATTTTAAGAAATACAATTAATTAAAGACGGCGACGCCCGGAAATAAATGACGGTGTGGATGACACTGTCAACCAAATCGTACTTCTTAAAATAAAATAAAAAAAAAAAAACTAAAACAGCACAAACGATTGAGATATTTTTTGTTTACATATATTTTTAAGAGGGGCAGCTTTACGGAGGTTTTTTTTATGTACAGTCCTACACTGACAGGACTAATCCTAACTTGTGTTTTCTAATTGTTTCTTCACTGCTTCAAATGCTTCATTTCACTGTCCTCACTTCGGCTCAGGCACTCCGCCACCCACGGAAGTTTCCCAACACATGGATTTTAACGCTTTATAAACAACATCCTGGTGTCGAGGCAACGACATGGTGTTTACAGTATGTTCAACTCTTTAGAAAATCTATCTGTAACAGTTTACGTTGATCAGAAAAAAAATATCCATAGAAAATCTTTTAAAAAACCCAAAATAGAAGCACTTAAAGCTTAAAAAGCTCCCACAGATTTCATGGAAAGTGATTTGGAGTGAAATCTCTGAGCAGACATGTGGGTAATCTGAGATTTATCCTGAGATTTAACGTACTGTACTGACCAACGCCCACCTGATACACACGGCTTTACAAACACAGATATTAGAAAATGAAATTACAGTCCAGAACAAACCGACACGTTTACAGGAAAAAAAAAAAAAAAGATGCCAAATCAAAGTTATAAAAAAGTTTTTAAACAGAATGATGTGTTTTTATCTGTGAATGAAGCTGTTTGTGTTCCAGCATTTACTGGGTAAGCATTCAGTAAATTAACACACAGTTCTTCTGGTGTGTGTGTGTGTGTGTGTGTGTGTGTGTGTGTGGATGGTCAGAGGAGAGGAAATAAAATGTTTAGTCTGAAAACACAAATAAAGAGAAAAAGAGTCGTCTGGAGAAAAAATAAAACTCTGTAAAGAGTCAGTGATTAAAAAAAAGAATGAGTTCAGAGTGAATTAAAAAAAAAAATAAGAAGATATTCTCACTGGTGGGGGTTCCATCACGACGAGAGGAGACCCCAGTGACACAGTGACACGCCTCCCAGCAGGAAGGACTACAACTCCAAACAAGAAGGACTGCAACTACCAACATGAAGGAACTACATCTCCCAACAAGAAGAACTACATCTCCCAACAGGAAGGAAGGACTACATCTCCCAACAGGAAGAACTACATCTCCCAACAGGAAGAACTACATCTCCCAACAGGAAGGACTACATCTCCCAACAGGAAGGAAGAACTACATCTCCCAACAAGAAGAACTACATCTCCCACCAGGAAGGACTACATCTCCAAACAGGAAGAACTACATCTCCCAACAGGAAGGACTACATCTCCCACCAGGAAGAACTACATCTCCCAACAGGAAGAACTACATCTCCCAACAGGAAGAACTACATCTCCCAACAGGAAGGAACTACATCTCCCAACAGGAAGGACTACATCTCCCACCAGGAAGAACTACATCTCCCAACAGGAAGGACTACATCTCCCAACAGGAAGAACTACATCTCCCAGCAGGAAGGACTACATCTCCCAACAAGAAGAACTACATCTCCCAACAGGAAGGACTACATCTCCCAGCAGGAAGGACTACATCTCCCAACAGGAAGAACTACATCTCCCAACAGGAAGAACTACATCTCCCACCAGGAAGGACTACATCTCCCAACAGGAAGGAAGGACTACATCTCCCAACAGGAAGAACTACATCTCCCAACAGGAAGGACTACATCTCCCAGCAGGAAGGACTACATCTCCCAACAAGAAGAACAACATCTCCCAACAGGAAGAACTACATCTCCCAACAGGCAGGACTACATCTCCCAACAGGAAGAACTACATCTCCCAGTGGTTTAGGCACACATTGGGATGTGTAGAGGAGGTGGAGTCCATGCCAAGGCTGGCACACATTATTTTGATTTAGATTAAAGTGGGTACATAAGCCTGGTATTTTCTGGTATTTTCTAGTTTCTTTGTTTAGACTTTTAGAGATCAGACGTATTTCCTGTCGACCAGAAGACGAGCCGGACAGAATCTTTACAGAGGAAAGGTCAGGGGGGTGTCTGGGTTAAAATAACGTCATGTCAGGATGAAATTATCATGATGCTGCTCTGTAAACAGAATGAGAAAATACAGCACACACACACACACACACACACACACACACACACACACACACACACACACACACACACACACACACACACACACACACACCTGTACAGGAAGACGTGGAGTCTGTTCAAGGTGACAGCGTTGATAACTGCTCATACATATTCATGCACCTGCATCTCAATAAATAAATAAGCTGCTTATTCTTTTACCCCCTCCGCTCCCGCCCCCGCCCATCCCAGCCCCCCCCACTCTGCTCTCCCGCCCCCGCCCATCCCAGCCCCCCCACTCTGCTCTCCCGCCCCCGCCCATCCCAGCCCCCCCACTCTGCTCTCACCTCCTTCTCTGTGAACAGAGAGCGGTGTTTGTTCCACAAACAGACAGGAACCATTAGCAGAATGTTTTAGGATCCTTCATTCATACAATAAACTGGACGGGATCAGAACACCTTGTTCCTGAATGAGGATGTACTTCCTGTGGAAGCTCGTCTAAACATGTTAACGTGTTCCATCAGACTGTCATCTGAACCGCTCTACGGTACGCTGAGGTGTACTTCTTCACCATCATAGTGTCAACTTAACTGTTAACATAACAGAAGCAGTGAAGATACAAGCAGAAGGCAGCTCTGTGATGAAGCTCTGTGTTCCTTCATTTGCCTTCATATTTGGGGTTCACCACCGTGGTGACGGCACTTTTGTAGATCGGATTTTCACCCGTGTCCCACTTAGCGTTCATCTACTCCTCTTGGAACAACCAAGAGAACATGATCAAGAGTTCCAGCTCCGTAGATGGACTGAAGCTGGTCTCAGAGGAAGAGGTGGCAGAAGAGCGGACGCTCTCCATGGACAACGTTTACCACCTCATGTATGAGGCTTTTAAATCAAAGAAGAATCAGTTTGATTAACAGACTTTTATCCCAACGCTGAACTACAGACAGGCTTCAAACCAACAGACTGAAAAATACACTCTTTTTAGGACATTTTAGGTCATTGTTCTTCATTAATTTCTGAACCACTTATTTCCTCGTGAGTCAGGCAGTGGTGGTGGGAGGCCTAGAGGGTGAGGAGGAGAGCCTGTCTGAGCTGATTCAAGGTGAGAGGCAGGGTACACCGTAATGAGGTCACCAGTCTGTCGCGGGCCCACACACACTCATTCCTAAGGACAATTTTATGGCAGCCAATCAATCTAGCATGCATGTTTCATGAGGAATCCAGAGAAAACCTACATATACAACAGAGAACATGCAAACTTCACACAGAAAGACCAGTCTTTCGAGCCTCATCCGTCCCAGGATGCTGTGAGTCCATCGTTCCACCTCTGTAACTGCCTCGCCATCGTGCAGCTGTAATTGTTCTGGATGAGTTTTTTTATTGAGATCTATCGATCGATCAATCGTCCCGATCATCTCACCGTGTCAGCAGAATGTTTTCACATCTTCAGAAATCCTTCGTCCCATCGTGTCTGCTCTGCTCCTCCAAGCTGGACGCCTCATGAATAATTCAAAACCAAAAACAGCTTTTCTCTACTTTCTATTTTGCTCTTCAGCTTTATTTATGGCAGCCATTTTCAAAATGGTCATTCAGCTCCATGGTGCGTGTGGATATTTCCCTCCTTATGATGGGAAGCTGGAAACACAACATGAGGAACGATGGGGACATTTACACATGAAAAGAGAGGGAAAAAAAACAGGGAATAAATTAACACTTTGTTTCTCTTGTTCGGCGTTGTGTTTGGAATGGTTTCCTTCTCGTTGGAAACATCGGTGTCGGTCGTTCAGAGAAAACATTTATTCATTCATTGATATATTTATTCATCCATCTTTTTACCTCCTGAAAACCATTGTGTGTTCCTCTAGATAACGTCTGACAGAGTGAGAAGAGGAATATTTCAGCAGTTTTTTTTTGGCTCTGATTGTTGGGTTTGGAGCGTGAATCGAGGCGTGTGGAAGCTGATTTCTAAAAGCTCCACACGCACACTAATGGAGCTAATTTTTGTGCTGTAACAAACACGTTATGGAGATTCTATTTGCTCCGACTTTTCTTTTCAATTCCCCGTCTTTCTGCTGGAATGACTGCAGACTGAGGGGCGTCCAGATGTTGCGGTGGTTGTTGAGCTGATTGTTGTATTCAGGGAGTGTGTGACAGAATGGTGTGATATTCACTCTGCCTCCACCAACCTGAAGCCCATTGTCAGCTCTCTGCAATAATCAGCTGAGAGCCTGCCAAGTCCCTTTAATTATGCTATGATAATAAAATGTGTTTGAATGAAAAGAGCAGGTTGCACACTGCAACGCTGGCCGCTCGCCCACTCGCATCCTCCCTCCCCCATCGCACCGCGGCCTGTCGTCCATCCTCCCTCACCCACACCCCTCGCTCACCCATCCTCGCTCACCCACACCGCTCACTCAGCCAGGTTGTTTGCATTTCTTTTCCTCCTGTTTGGGAAACTTTTCCAGCTGATGTTTGACTCGATGCCACCGTTAACACATCGAGGGCATCTATTCAGACCGATTCATTCACAACCGTTAGAAACAAATACAGTGAGAATCAGTAGGAGTGATGGTTGGCATAGCAACAGGTACACAAGAATCTATTATATCAGTCTGTATTAGATTATCTCACTGTGGAGGCATCAAGATACCTGGGCAGCCTCCTCTGTGTCCTCTTGGTTAGGATCCTGGTTACCATGGTGAGGGTAGGAACGTAGATCCTGGTTACCATGGTGAGGGTAGGAACGTAGATCCTGGTTACCATGGTGAGGGTAGGAACGGAGATCCTGGTTACTATGGTGAGGGTAGGAACGGAGATCCTGGTCACCATGGTGAGGGTAGGAACGTAGATCTTGGTTACCATGGTGAGGGTAGGAACGTAGATCCTGGTTACCATGATGAGGGTAGGAACGTAGATCCTGGTTACCATGGTGAGGGTAGGAATATAGATCCTGGTTACCATGGTGAGGGTAGGAACGTAGATCCTGGTTACCATGGTGAGGGTAGGAATGTAGATCCTGGTTACCATGGTGAGGGTAGGAACATAGATCCTGGTTACCATGGTGAGGGTAGGAATGTAGATCCTGGTTACCATGGTGAGGGTAGGAATATAGATCCTGGTTACCATGGTGAGGGTAGGAACGTAGATCCTGGTTACCATGGTGAGGGTTGGAATGTAGATCCTGGTTACCATGGTGAGGGTAGGAACATAGATCCTGGTTACCATGGTGAGGGTAGGAATGTAGATCCTGGTTACCATGGTGAGGGTAGGAATATAGATCCTGGTTACCATGGTGAGGGTAGGAACATAGATCCTGGTTACCATGGTGAGGGTAGGAATGTAGATCCTGGTTACCATGGTGAGGGTAGGAATATAGATCCTGGTTACCATGGTGAGGGTAGGAACGTAGATCCTGGTTACCATGGTGAGGGTAGGAATGTAGATCCTGGTTACCATGGTGAGGGTAGGAACATAGATCCTGGTTACCATGGTGAGGGTAGGAATGTAGATCCTGGTTACCATGGTGAGGGTAGGAATATAGATCCTGGTTACCATGGTGAGGGTAGGAACGTAGATCCTGGTTACCATGGTGAGGGTAGGAATATAGATCCTGGTTACCATGGTGAGGTCAGGAATGTAGATCCTGGTTACCATGGTGAGGGTAGGAACATAGATCCTGGTTACCATGGTGAGGGTAGGAATGTAGATCCTGGTTACCATGGTGAGGGTAGGAATATAGATCCTGGTTACCATGGTGAGGGTAGGAACGTAGATCCTGGTTACCATGGTGAGGGTAGAAATGTAGATCCTGGTTACCATGGTGAGGGTAGGAACATAGATCCTGGTTACCATGGTGAGGGTAGGAACATAGATCGAGTGGTAAATCCAGAGCTTTGCTTTTTGGCTCAGCTCTTTCTTCATCACGATGGACCGATGCAGCATCCTGATTATTAGAGACGCTGCACCGATCCGTCTGTCGATCCATCCTTCCCCCACTGTGAAAAAGACTTTGAGATACTTGAACACCTTCTCTTAGGGCAGGACCCTGTCCGTGATCTGCTGGTGAGGACCGTGGATACCTTCGTGTCTATAAAGAACAGAATCAGTGATGAAAGGCAGACTTGACGGGGTTGAACTCTCACTGAAATGAAATCCACAAACGGCTGGTTTCAAACCTCAAAACCCTCTGCAAACAGAAACGTTTGAGTTGACTAATAAAGAAAGGTTACCCACAGCATTCCTAAGAGTTTTATTTAAAATATTTCACTAAGGTACGTGAACATTTCATTCGTGAACTTGATGATTTTGATGATTTATTATAATATTAATAAATAGATGGAAAAAGTATTTTTTAAAATCCCTTTTATTCAATCTTTTAAAAATAGACCCGCTTTTTTTTTTCATCATAAATTAAATTTCTTTCATAAAATTTAAAACATCAATTTCTCAAAATGAGAAACTAATTACAGCCAAAAAAAACTATTTTAAAATGTCATGATAATTACCTTTAATTAGGACTAATTAACACCTTCATTTAAATATGATTGATTGCTCAGCGGTGTGACAGGTTTTTTTTTCCTGTTCCTC
Organism: Neostethus bicornis; assembly: GCA_902685375.1. Classification (NCBI taxonomy): domain Eukaryota; kingdom Metazoa; phylum Chordata; class Actinopteri; order Atheriniformes; family Phallostethidae; genus Neostethus; species Neostethus bicornis. The sequence goes on along the minus strand of LR738547.1, from coordinate 916,154 downwards.
CACGTTAAGAACACGGAGGAGGCGTCAGACCGTCCGTGTGTCTGTGCTTCTGTAACAGTTTGTGGATTTTCTCAAACAGCTGAAGGAATTTAAATAAATCAAAACATTAAGTACAAATTATTATTAACGAGGTTCTGCTGAAAATACAAAAATCACTTAAAAAAGAGGAAAAAAAACACAAAGAATTTTGAAAAGACTGATTAACTCTTTAAAAATCTTCTTTATGTTTGAACGTAGATCCAAAAATTTGGAGAAAAACAAAGACGTAAAACCTGAGAAAAAGTCTGTTTTTAGAACTTTGTGAAGAGCGAGTTTTGTATCAGGAGAGAAGATCTGACGTAAAGAGACCAAACAAACGATAGTTAATGAACCAATGAGTGTTGGGCCAAACATCCTGGTGGTGTGTCCTGTAGGGGGTGAAAGCATGGTGACATCATCATAACCAATCAGAGGAAGGAATCTTTTTAGGTGAGGATTCAAAGTCAGAGGGGTTTCTGTTTTGACTTTCGTTGGTTACGTGGTGGCAGCACGGTGGCAGCACGGTGGCGCAGTGGGTAGCACAGTGGTCTCACAGTAAGAGGGTCGTGAGTTCGAGTCCCGGGTGGGGATGAGGCTTGGAACACTGTCCTTTCTGTGTGGAGTTTGCATGTTTTCCCCGTGTCTGCATGGGTTTCCTCCGGGTACTCTGGTTTCCTCCCACCCTCCAAAAACATGCATGGTGGGTTGATTGGCCAGTGCCAGATCGCCCCTAGGAATGAGTGTGTGTGTGGATGGTTGTATGTATGTGGCCCCGCGACAGACTGGTGACCTGTTCGGGGTGTACCCTGCCCTTCGCCTTAAATCAGCCGGATGGGCTCCGGCATCCCCTGTAACCGCGAAAGGGACAGACAGTTAAGAAGATGACTGACTGACTGGTTACGTGGTGATGTGGTTCGTTCTAGAACGTGGTGACAGAAGGATGGTCCGTTGTTGTACTTAAGAATACTCTTTAACTAAATTTATAATCATAAGTAGATATTTTATTAATACCAAGCTGGTTTTTTTTTCATAGAATCTTTAACTCCTCATTAATGCTCATTAGAACGTGGTAACGAATTAACAGCCCGACAGACAGCTGGACCGCACTTTATCAGCTGAAAATGTTCAGCAATAAAAAGCAGCTTGTTAATTTCTTCATGCTGGTTGATGATGGAAGTCAGCGTGTAGACAGATGTGTAAACGGTGACTCTTCAGCCAATCTGATGGATTTTAGAACCATTACCAGTAGATTATCTCTCCAGCAGGAGGCAGAGCACCAGCACATCGGACACACAGAACTTATTATCCTGTAGTTTCCCGTCCCAGTGGGACCGGTTTCCTCTTCTCTGGTTTCTGCAGAAGAATGTTATTTATGTGCAGATAAACGACACAACACTTTATTGTCATAATGAGAAGTAAATAGATCTAATTTGCTCTCTGATATAAATCATCTCCTTAGATCAGGTGTGCTGCAGTAAATCAGACTTTTTCATAACGTTTTAATAGAATTATAACTCGTAGTGTTCGGCTTCGTTTCAGAGCGAAGCTACTTAAACAGGGACGATACATCCTGAGCAGAAAATACGAACCGAAAAATACTCGTTTAGAACCAGAGCCCAGGGTTTCTATCATTTCTGTTTCATTTTATTTCCTAGTGTCACCAGTAAACCGTCTCAAACACCCAATCAGCACGAAGCTGAACAGAAACAATAACATCAGTTTAAAAACCATCATTAAATAAAACTTCACAGAAACTTAAAAAAAACTCCATGTCTTTAAACTGATTCTGTTTTCATTCAGATTTAATGTGTTATATTTAATGTTTATTTGTAGGCTGCACGGTAGCCCCACAGCAAGAAGGTCAGGGTTCAAGTCCTGGGTGGGACAGGGCATGGAAGGCTGGTCTTTCTGTGTGTAGTTTGCATGTTCTCCCTGTATATGGGTGGGTTTTCTCTGGTTTACTTAAAAAACATACATGTTAGGTTGAGTGGCTACTGTGACATTATCCCTTCAAATGAGTGTGTGTGTGGATGGTTGTTTGTGTGTGCTACCTTCTCCCCAATTGTGAGATGTTCCATAAAGTTTATGATCGTCATCACGCGTCAGAGCTTCTCCCATCCTTCACTGTGGTGGAACAACACCAGCAGTCCACCATCTTTAGTTCCATATGTTCAGACAGGAAGCACTGATGATGTCACTGATGATGTCACTCAGAAGATCCTGTCTTCATTCCTTCTGAACGTCTCCACATGAAGGAGCTCAGCTCCACACGTCCATGAAGACTCCACATGAAGGAGCTCAGCTCCACACATCCATGAAGACTCCACATGAAGGAGCTCAGCTCCACACGTCCATGAAGACTCCACATGAAGGAGCTCAGCTCCACACGTCCATGAAGACTCCACATGAAGGAGCTCAGCTCCACACGTCCATGAAGACTCCACATGAAGGAGCTCAGCTCCACACGTCCACGAAGACTCCACATGAAGGAGCTCAGCTCCACACGTCCACGAAGACTCCACATGAAGGAGCTCAGCTCCACACGTCCACGAAGACTCCACATGAAGGAGCTCAGCTCCACACGTCCATGAAGACTCCACATGAAGGAGCTCAGCTCCACACGTCCATGAAGACTCCACATGAAGGAGCTCAGCTCCACACGTCCATGAAGACTCCACATGAAGGAGCTCAGCTCCGCACGTTTATGAAGACTCCACGTGAAGGAGCTCAGCTCCGCACGTCCATGAAGACTCCACGTGAAGGAGCTCAGCTCCACACGTCCATGAAGACTCCACATGAAGGAGCTCAGCTCCACACGTCCATGAAGACTCCACATGAAGGAGCTCAGCTCCACACGTCCATGAAGACTCCACATGAAGGAGCTCAGCTCCACACGTCCATGAAGACTCCACATGAAGGAGCTCAGCTCCACACGTCCATGAAGACTCCACATGAAGGAGCTCAGCTCCACACGTCCATGAAGACTCCACATGAAGGAGCTCAGCTCCACACGTCCATGAAGACTCCACATGAAGGAGATCAGCTCCACACGTTCATGAAGACTCCACATGAAGGAGCTCAGCTCCACACGTCCATGAAGACTCCACATGAAGGAGATCAGCTCCACACGTTCATGAAGACTCCACATGAAGGAGCTCAGCTCCACACGTCCATGAAGACTCCACGTGAAGGAGCTCAGCTCCACACGTTCATGAAGACTCCACATGAAGGAGGTCAGCTCTTGAAGCTACAATAAAAAAAAAAAATCCATAAAAATATGGAACTTCATGGACCTGCTGCCATCACGAGATGTGCATTTTAAAAAAAATAAAGGGCCCTAAAAATATATATTTTTGCATTTTATTTCTTCCCTGTTTTGGGATTAAACTACGTAGTTTGATATGTTTAAGTCCATGATTTAAAAAGAGATCCAGAGAACATCCGTCCTCCTCTCATCCAGGATGAAGTCTTATCCTCTCCAGACATCTTGGTCGAACTGACTCCATGTTAGACAGACATAAAAAAAAAACCAGTCTGAAATCCTGCTGGAAACAACAAACCACTGGATGAAGAAGGCATGGAGCAGCAGGGGAGCAGCAGGGGAGCAGCAGGGGAGCAGCAGGGGAGCAGCTCTTCTCCTCTTAGATAGAAAATAAGATTAGAGAGAAATCACTGCGATGTGTTCACCGGCTTTCACAACAAAACTTTCCAAAACAAAAACACAAGAAAGTGTTGAAACCTGAGGATGAAACAAACAGGATGGTTTATTTATCAGACGGTGTGAGAGACACTCCAAGAAAAACTTTAGATAAAAACTTCTTTATCAAATCATCTTTAATAGAATAAAAAGATGAATTTACCTCCTCAAGCAGAAAAAATGTCTGCTTTGCATTTCAAACATTAGGAGCGGGTCAACGAGGGAATATTTCTAAACCAAAAAATCACTTTAGCAATCTTACGAGTAAATTTAGAGTTAGCGTGTTTGAGATGGAGAAAGAGAATCGGTAATGAGCGTCTTATTGATATGCTAATTATCTGCAACAGTTTAGTTCCGCAGTGTTTGTTTCTTCACGACGTAAAATGTTCTATAAAAACATCAGGTTTTAAAAACAATCTGGTTTTAATTTTATTAAAACAACCAGAAAACAAAACATTTCTATAGATTTTACTCATTAAGCGTAAAAAAAAAAAAAAAAACTAAGAATGTGAAAAAAATATTCACTTTTTTAAATTAAAAAAAAAAAAAAAAGGATGACTCTATTCATCCCTCACCGGGGAAATTTGTTTGCTACACTCCTTACACCGATGCTGATTGGTCTCGAGAGACAGTGTGGTGAGAGCGGCCATGCTGATTGGTCTAGAGACAGTGTGGTGAGAGCAGCCATGCTGATTGGTCTAGAGACAGTGTGGTGAGAGCGGCCATGCTGATTGGTCTAGAGACAGTGTGGTGAGAGCGGCCATACTGATTGGTCTAGAGACAGTGTGGTGAGAGCGGCCATGCTGATTGGTATAGAGACAGTGTGGTGAGAGCGGCCATGCTGATTGGTCTAGAGACAGTGTGGTGAGAGCGGCCATGCTGATTGGTCTAGAGACAGCGTGGTGAGAGCGGCCATGCCGATTGGTCTAGAGACAGCGTGGTGAGAGCGGCCATGCTGATTGGTCTAGAGACAGTGTGGTGAGAGCGGCCATGCTGATTGGTCTAGAGACAGTGTGGTGAGAGCGGCCATGCTGATTGGTCTAGAGACAGTGTCACTGAGGAAAAGACAGGAAACAGAGATGTTTGTATCAGAGATGAAGATGCTGAGGATCTCTCTGGGAGTGACCAGGATGGACAGGATCAGAGGAACAGCACATGTTAGAGGTTTTAAAGTCAGAGAGGTCAGACTGAGATGGTTTGGACATGTGCAGAGGAGAGAGAGAGAGTACATCAGAAGAAGGATGCTGGGTTTGGAACCACCAGGAAAGAGGACTAGAGGAAGACCAAAGAGGAGGTTCATGGATACAGTGAAGGAAGACATGAAGATAGTTGGTGTGACTGAAGAGGATGCAGGAGATAGGGTTGCTGTGGCGCCCCCTGATGGGAAATGCTGAAAGAAGAAGAAGTGTATCAATGACTTTCTGGGACACACAGGACCCGTTTACAGGCTGGTTTTGGTCCGCAGGCCTTACGTTTGACACCCCTGCTGTAGCGTTAGGAGTTCTGATTCTCAGTTTCTTTTTCTCCAGATCTTTTGATCTGATAACTCAGCGTGTGCACTCACTCTCCGTCCCTTACTGTAAATATTTATTTATTCCTCTGGAGGGATTTTTCAGAGCGTCCCCATCATTAGACACTGTGACTCCGGCACCGCAAGGTTTTAATCTTTAATTCCTTCCCAAACAAGAAGAATCAGATCAGTGCTTTTATTTCTGTGTTTGGAGAAGTTCCGATGACCCGGTCCTACAGGCAGTGTGTTTGTGTACGCAGGGTCATTATTCTAAATCCAGTAATTAGACTCTCTGCAGGCTTTAATTGGACCTTAAACCCGCTTTCAGTTTGATTCCCCAGAAGCTGGAACGCTCACAGACTGCTCATGCTGTGTACATGCTGTGCACATGTGCAGATGCATGTGCACACACACACACACACACACACACACACACACACACACACACACACACTTAAGTTGAGTTAAATGTGAATAATTAACCAACGAGGTCAAAGTTTATTCACTCGATATTTACTCACTAAGAGACGCTGCCTCGCTTTTATGAACCCGCAAATGTACAACTGTTTTGCTTAGAGAGCGCTATCGGACATTACATTTAAATTTCAGGGACACCTGAGTGTGTGAGTGTGTGTGTGTGTGTGTGTGTGAGAGAGTGTGTGTGTGTGAGAGAGAGTGTGTCAGCACACCAGAGACAGCAATAGACACCTCAGCACCTTTAGATGCACAGCGCTGTCAATAGCTCATCACTTCCTTCATTAAGCATATTGGCAGTCTGTCAAACTGACTGTGTGTGTGTGTGTGTGTGTGTGTGTGTGTGTGTGTGTGAAAGTGAGTGAGTGTGTGTTCTTCCTTTCATCCACAGCCCATTTAGGCATGAAGTTGCCGTGTGTGTTTGCAGGGGAAGCCTGCATTGATGAGGCAATCCACAGAGGACCGAGTCTCAGTTTGGCGAGTGTGTGGGCCAACGGTGACAGATAAAAGCAAAGGTGATGGATGATCCAGAACCAACGTGGGCGGAGGAGATGGTGTAATAAGAGACCATCTGTAAACACCTAAACTCCTCTGAGACTGAACATGAGCTAACAAACAGGAACAAGACAATAACAATGTGCTACACCTGATTGCCTCATTTACTGGGCGGCTTACCAAATTAAAAGTCTTCTTTACATCCCGTGAACGGCTGCAATCATTTGGTTAATTATTTTATATACGGCTGATTTATTATCCTTCGTTTGTTTGTCTTCTCAACCGCTCAGCCCTGATTGGATCGAGGGGAGGGACGAAGTCTATCCCGGCTGATTATAGGCCAGAGGCAGGATACACCCTGAACAGATCACCAGTCTGTTGCACAGCCACACACACAGACAACCATCCACGCACGCACGCACGCACGCACGCACGCACGCACGCACGCACGCATTTTTTCTCAGGGCCACTTTTCAAAGCAGCCAATCAACCTACCGTTCATGTTTTGGGAGAAACCAGAGAAAACTCACACATACATGGGTAGAACATGCAAACTCCACAGAAAAAACAGTGATTCAAGCCTCATCCCACCTCTGGGCCTCGACCCCTGACCTACTTGCCTTGTCTCCATCAAGATGAAGAACATCTCTACTGTTTTTTTTTTTATAAACAGATATAAATCTGTAGAATAAGATCATATTTAATTATCAGTCTGCTCGTCTCGGGGGAGGGATCTCTCCTTCATGTGGATCCCATTAGGTTTCTGCTTTTCGTTCCCCCACTGCTGGGTTTTTAGGAGTTTTTCCTCACCGTGAAGGAGGGTCTGAGGACAGGAATGTGTTGAAATTGTTTAGTTAGTTTTGTTTACTTTTTAACAGTGTTTTTGTGTTAAGAAGTTTTTTTTCTTATAAATTTTTCTTTGTTTTTGTACATTTTTTTAATCTAGTGAAGCCCGTTGAGATGATTAGGCTGGACAAATAAAATTGAATGAATTGAGGCCACCGTGAAACCCATTGACTATCTTTATTCTAATAAAACTGAGGTTACTGGGGTTCACTCTCTTCACGGTGGACGATTTCCTTTCTGGTGGGAACCAGACGTGACGTACGGAACGTCTTCGAACAGAAAAACAGAATATAAACAAACTTTTCCTGAACAAACTTTTTAAACACCGTCTTTAAATTCTCAGTCTGGGGAATCATGAACCGTACATCATGGGTTGATTTTATGTTGATTTGATGGTGGTGAAGTGGTTCGCACGGTGGTCTCACAACAGGTCAGAGGTTTGAGTCCAGGAATGGGGGCGGGGCTTGAAACACTGGCCTTTCTGTGGGTTTTCTCTGGTTTCCTCCAAAAACATACATGTTAGGTTGATTGGGCAGTGCCAAATTGCTCCTAAGAAAGAGTGTGTGCGGATGGTTGTCTGTGTGTGTGTGTGTGTGGCCCTGCAACAGACTGGTGACCTGTTTGGGGTGTATCCTTCGTCTAGCCTGATATCAGCAGGGATAGGTTCCTGGGTTCCTGCCCCACTTAGAGCCCCATTAGGGTTAAGCAGAAGATGAATGAATGTTTTATTGATACTGTAATTCAGCTGGAATAAAAACCAGGTAATGACTAGTACCTGGTCAGATCAGTAGGAACAACAGCCTTTGTTAAAACCAACTTGAATCATAGACCTCATCACAGGAGTTCCGCATGATTCTCTGTTTCTACATTAGGATGGTCCTGTTTTCTTCTTGATGGTTCCAAGTCTGTGTAAACGTTTATTCATCCAGAATTTATTCATCATAGAAAAGTCTTCAAAGTGTTTTCTTCAGTGTGTTTGATGATCGAGACGTTTCTGCTTCCATCCCGGAATAATTTACAATCTGATAGAAGGAACCTGAGAACTGGTTTTAGATAAACTAATCTGATTGGCCCAACCCCCAAAAGGAGGAGGAGCTAACACCAACCAACCAGTGGTTCTGTAACTAGTTAAGACTGTTAGAATGTGTCTCAGCTTAACTTCTATTGTTGTCTAATTTCTTCTTTTGTTTTAACTGATAAACTAGTTTGACTCTTCCATGTTATACACATACATACTAACAGCCTGTGAAACTGAGCTCGTCCTAATGAGAGCATTGATTCTGAGTTAAGAGTCGTCCTCTTTAGATCAGGAGGTGAGAATGCTAGTCCATACTCCAGGTAGGTCGTATCTCGTTCCTGAGAAGGGTTTTCTGTTCAGACCATCTCTTCTCTCTAACTTAGACTTTTAACCTCACTGTCCTCACATGTGTGTTTTAAGATGCAGATGAACGGCAGACTATGGACCACTCGAGGCTTCTCTTCTGTGTTGGTTTAATCTTTTCTGAAGTGCTGAGTCTCTTCTTTTTGTTCCACATTCTGAGTCTGTGCAGCTCTGACAATAAACAAGAGAAACAAACATTTTTGGTTTAGAGAGAAGTTCTGTTTGGCAGCTCGGCCATCTTCCTGCTGTCATCATGCTGGACAGGTTAAAAAGGAAAAAAACTCAGCCAACATCCAGCTGAGATGTTAAAGAGGAGGATCTAAAATAAGAGCAGAAACACTTTGAGCTTATGAGTCATGCTTTGCCACCATGTTCCCCTGGAAGGAGACAGGCGGGACTCGAAAACAGAAAGATGAGGCAGAAGAAGACAGACATGAGACGTGAGAGGAAAAGCAAACGCTCTGAGCACAGCTGGGCTCTCCAGCATGTCTGCCTGTCACAGGAGATTTGGCTGGTTCTCTGTGTGGAACACACACGCAGGCGGGCGGAGGTATTTTACATATCGATACGGACCAGGAAGGGTCAGAGGACACACAGAGTCCAAACAAACCAGACGAGTTAGGATTAACCCTTTTCTTCTTATTTTCATTTTAAAGAGGGGGCTTCTCTCTTAGTCTGTAAGTCACCCGGGTCACCGGGGCAACAGCTTCAGACGATAAACCCTCTTCTCGCACGCTGGTTGCATCCTCCAGTTCACCCAGGAGGATCCTGAAGTGTTCCCTGTCCAGCTGTGAGACATAGTCTCTCCAGCAGGTCCGGTGTCTGCTTCTGAATCTCTTCCAGGTGGGACCGAAACATCTCACCAGCAAGGTGTTTAGGAGGCATCCTAACCAGATGCCCGAACCACCCCATCTGGCTTCTCTAAACTGCGGGAGCAGCTCCACTCAGAGCTCCTGCTATGGCAGAGCTCCTCCCACTATCTCTGAGAGAGGGTCCAGCAACCCTGATGAGGAAGATCATTTCAGCCGATTGTATCCTTGATCTCATTATTTTGATCACCACCCAAACTGGTTACCATGGTGAGGGGAGGAACGTAGATCCTGGTTACCATGGTGAGGGTAAGAACGTAGATCCTGGTTACCATGGTGAGGGTAGGAACATAGATCCTGGTTACCATGGTGAGGGTAAGAACGTAGATCCTGGTTACCATGGTGAGGGTAGGAACGTAGATCCTGGTTACCATGGTGAGGGTAAGAACGTAGATCCTGGTTACCATGGTGAGGGTAGGAACATAGATCCTGGTTACCATGGTGAGGGTAAGAACGTAGATCCTGGTTACCATGGTGAGGGTAGGAACATAGATCCTGGTTACCAGGGTGAGGGTAGGAACGTAGATCCTGGTTACCATGGTGAGGGGTAGGAACGTAGATCCTGGTTACCATGGTGAGGGTAGGAACGTAGATCCTGGTTACCATGGTGAGGGTATGAACGTAGATCCTGGTTACCATGGTGAGGGTAGGAACGTAGATCCTGGTTACCATGGTGATGGTAGGAACGTAGATCCTGGTTACCATGGTGAGGGTAGGAACGTAGATCCTGGTTACCATGGTGAGGGGTAGGAACGTAGATCCTGGTTACCATGGTGAGAGTAGGAACATAGATCCTGGTTACCATGGTGAGGGTAGGAACGTAGATCCTGGTTACCATGGTGAGGGTAGGAACGTAGATCCTGGTTACCATGGTGAGGGTAGGAACGTAGATCCTGGTTACCATGGTGAGGGTAGGAACGTAGATCCTGGTTACCATGGTGAGGGTAGGAACATAAATCCTAGTTACCATGGTGAGGGTAGGAACGTAGATCCTGGTTACCATGGTGAGGGTAGGAACGTAGATCCTGGTTACCATGGTGAGGGTAAGAACGTAGATCCTGGTTACCATGGTGAGGGTAGGAACATAGATCCTGGTTACCATGGTGAGGGTAAGAACGTAGATCCTGGTTACCATGGTGAGGGTAAGAACGTAGATCCTGGTTACCATGGTGAGGGTAGGAACATAGATCCTGGTTACCATGGTGAGGGTAGGAACGTATATTGACGTGTAAATTCAACTGAGATATTTAAATTTCTCTTAAAAAGGATTTTTTTTCTGTTGCTCTTTTAATTTATTTTATTAACACTCCATAAACATTTTAACAGCAAGAAAATTAGAAAACATTTAAAAAGCTTCCTGTCATTAATTAGCTTCACTTTATTATAGAATTTATTCTCATCTAAAATCATTTTTAATTTTCCACTCATACTGTAAAAGTTCTAAAATTTAGAAAACATTAAGTTCTTGTTTAAAACACAATGTTTTAATAGAGAATAGTTTGAAACTGTGTGAGGCTTTCATTGTATAAGATATTCTATACACAACCTTTAGTCACATCATCACAAAAAACCCAATCAGTTCATCTATAGTTGCTACTGAATAACTGTGTTCAGTTCGATTAAAATCTCTTTATGAAGTTGGATGTTATTAAAACTTATTCTATGGATTTTAAACAGTGAAACACCAAAGTGAAGAAACTGGAAAATATTATTTTAAACTTTTATCTCATCAACTGTTAATATTTTGAACTATTTTTCTGTGGTCTGGGTTTCGAACGTCTCGTCCTGTTTCGGTCCACGAGCTTCATGTTTGATACCTTCTTCCTGATCAGTCTAACAGACACAGACGTTAGTGACTTAATGAGGTATAATTAGATTTTTTAGGAGTCGTTAGAGAAACTTTCTTCTTGGCATCAGATTTACAAAATGATTAAAAAATACTTGAGACAGAAAATCTTTAATCTGATTGTTGCTTCTGTTTGAAATGAAAGAGGATATTATATTAATAATGTCACGTCTCCATGGAAACCAAATCAAACACAGACTGTGGAATAAACGAGGAAAGAAAGAAGAGACGAAAACAATAAAAATATGATGAAATGAGGTTCGAACCCCTTCTTCGAGCCCGGGGTGTGTAAACATATGGAAGCCATGTTTTTATCCCTTTTTGGTCTGTTTTATTTTAAACTTTAAAAATGATATCGGAGAAAACTGATGAAAAGTCAAGGAGGTCTTTATCCACCTGAGGAGGAGAGCACCTGAGTGAAGCGTCCTTGCTGCTCTCTGAAGGGCAGTTCACAGATAGAGAAGACAATATTTGAAGAGTTAAGTTAGAAGTGATTATCTGTCTGCGGAGGTCTGAGTGGTCTTATTAACCACTGGAGAGAAGAGAGAGAAAAAAACACACTCCTGTCTGAGGTGTTACTGATCACACAGCTCGTTCAGAAACATAAACCGTTTATGGAACGGAAACTCTGGGTTCATCAAATCCTCCTTAAGACGTTTTACTCATCATGAGCTTCATAAATCAAATCTCAGGGGTAAACCAGCTTGATCTCCATCCTGCCCCAATCACGCCTTTTGAACTCCACATGTGAATCATGCAAATGATGTCACGCTTATACATCATGGTTCAAACTTTCAGGAAGCCCAAAAGTGGGATTCTGGTCCTAAAAAGGGAAGTTCTTTTTTTCTTATTCAATAGAAACTAGTCATTATGAGCAGCTGTGACTTTAAAGAAACAGTCGAAGGTGATTCGTTGATAAGATTTTTATTGGTTTAATCTTCTTGGTCAGAAGCAGCTCCTGAGCAGGTGTTTCTGAAGGAGCATCAGGTCCAGTTTAAACTAGACTGTCCCTCTTGTATCATCTATTTTAATCTTTAGAAGGTGGTGATGGGCAGAACTGTTTTTTTTTTTTATAATTCCTGGGATAAAAGAGGTGAATAATATTAGCGAGCGGTGAGTGAATGATTAGCGGAGGGTGTGTGGAGGTGGGGATGATTAATGAAGGAGCAGACCTTGAAAAGGACAGGCTGCCAGTGCACGAGATGAGAAGAGATGGAGGAGGGGATAAGTGGACAGAGGTCTACCAGCATGTCTCATTAGGACGACCGCAGCAGATGGATGAAGATCTGGTGCTGTCACGACTACCTGTGATTGGTCAGACGAAGATCAGGGACCTCATTTAAAAAGACAAAGCTGATCGTCATCCTGCCCAAACCAAACCTCTACAAGTCCAAATATGGATCATGCTAATGATGTGATGTTTATGAAATGATTCGGAGTCAGTGCCACTTGTCGTTACTCATGAAGGGGAGCGAGGTGTTGTTAATGTGACAGACAGCGGAGGGGGGGTGGTCACCATGGAAACTCTTTGAGTGGCTGCACGACAGTGTCAGTCATCTTCTTATCCGTCCAACCCTTACGGGAATCCGGAGGGTGCCGGAGCCCATGACGAACCCATGACCTTCTTGCTGTGATGCCACAGTGCTATCCACTGCGCCACTGTGCTGCTGCACGACAGCGCATGGTTTCATAATGAGTTCAAACATTCATTAACAATCTTTTCTTATGTACGGTCCTACTCTGACAGGTTTTTACATGTGTTTTCTAATTATTTCTGCTTCAAATGCTTCATTTCACCGTCCTCACTTCACTTCAGATTCAGTCCACATGTCTAGATTTTAGAGAGATAGAGTACACACAGATTCTAGTGTTTTATAAACATCTGGTCGTTCATCTAATTGTTAGAAGTCCAGCAGAACAAATTGAGACTGAAAAATACTTGTTTTAAAACAGCAGTGAAACTAAAACAGAAAGAGGATTCACACTAACTATCATTTGGTAAATATTAATTAATGTCATCAATGATAAAGATGCCACCAGAACAGACCTGGGAGGTCTTGTTCACAGTGGTCCCACCTTTACACCATGCCTCAGTGTTCTGATGCAGGAGCTGATCTGCATAAACATCTGCATCCCAGAAAGAAAAACACCCTGAATGTGTCTTCTCTCCTCGTCTCACCGTCCACGCTTCCTGAAAGCTTCATAAAAATTTGTGAACGAATAAATTTTAGCGTGAACAAGCTTTAGAAATTAGGCCTCTGGTCTTGATGCCATGGACACTTGTGATTGGTCGACAAGGAGCTCGTCAGGCATTGATGAATGAATAGAAGATATTCAATATTTAACAGACCAGTATCTGGCTCCGCCCCCAGCCCCGCCCCCGGGATCGGCAATCACTGCTTTAGTCCATTTCGTTTTTGCTGTTAGTGAGTCTCAGGACTTTAGTGTCGTGGACAAAGTTGATGATGTCACACAGTCATGCGTAAACAGAGAAGAAGAGTAAGAGGGTCAGCACACGTCCCTGTGGGGTCCCTTTGGGGTCCCTGTGGGCTCCCTGTGGGATCCCTGTGGGGTCCTTGTGGGGTCCCTGTGGGGTCCCTGTGGGGTCCCTGTGGGGTCCTTGTGGGGTCCCTTTGGGGTCCCTGTGGGGTCCCTGTGGGATCCCTGTGGGGTCCCTGTGGGGTCCCCGTAGTGGTTCTTAGGGTGTACGTTCCCATTCTAACATTGTGTAAAGTTACAATGCTGTAGAATTAAACACGTCCTAATAGTCTAACACGTTGTGTATCTGTGTGTGTGTTTGTTTGCTCTGTGTGTCTCTGTGAGGTGTGTATTTGTGTAGACCTGGCACCTCAGTACATCTCTGTGTGTGTGACGTTGCCTCCACGTCACACCTTAGCAAGCAGCCGTCTGATTCAGCACAGGAGAGTGGGATGGAAGATGGATGCTGATCGTTAGTTACTGAGCTAATCTGCCAGAGCTCAGCAGTGCGTTGCTAAAACAAGCCAGGCTCTCTGCTCAAACGGTGTCCTTGGCAAACATCTCCCCCAATATCATCCTGCAAAGAGGCTTTCCGAAGCTAATTTTAGAAACTTGTTGATTGCTTGAATTATTCATGTTTGACTGAGTGCTTGATAGAATCTTAAAATTGCTCCTTAATTATCCAGAGCTTCTTGGAGAGTGTGGGAATGTGGATGAAAAGCCTCCAAATGTTAGGAATCAACCTTTAAACAGCAATCAGTGTTTGGCTGGATGCGCACAGGGAAGCCATTACACTCCCACCTGGAGAGGTGGCCATTATGTGCTCGCAGAGGAACGAGCGGAGTCAGCCCGGGACCTACACTTCATCTTTAATTCCAACATCTGCTCGTCTCACACATTACATTCTCAAATTACAGATTATTAAACTCTGGTTCTGTTTGTTTACTTTAAATAAGTTTATAAATTATTATTAATAATTAGAATTAAACAACACTTAAAACTCGGCTCTCCAGTAGATCCTGGTTACCATGGTGAGGGTAGGAACATAGATCCTGGTTACCATGGTGACGGTAGGAACATAGATCCTGGTTACCATGGTGAGGGTAGGAACGTAGATTCTTGTTACCATGGTGAGGGTAGGAACATAGATCCTGGTTACCATGGTGAGGGTAGGAACGTAGATCCTGGTTACCATGGTGAGGGTAGGAACGTAAATACTGGTTACCATGGTGAGGGTAGGAACGTAAATACTGGTTACCATGGTGAGGGTAGGAACGTAGATCCTGGTTAACATGGTGAGGGTAGGAACGTAGATCCTGGTTACCATGGTGAGGGTAGGAACGTAGATCCTGGTTACCATGGTGAGGGTATGAATGTAGATGCTGGTTACCATGGTGAGGGTAGGACCTGCTCCATCCTTCCCCCACAGTGAATAAGAACCAGATACTTATAAAATAAAACTTTACTTTGGTTGCGGTCGTGTTTCAGAAACACCCAGAAAATGAAGGCTTTCTATGGATAACATTTTCTCTTGTGATTGTGTGACACTGTTTCCAGATGTCTTTACTTCCTGCCGGCAGCTCACCTCCTCCTGGGCTTATTCACGCACCTACGGCTCCGTAATCTGCTCGAGTTTAATATAATCACATTATATTATCATCCTAAACGAGCAGGAAGGCTCTCATCTCATTTCAAAGCTTTTAGCTCAAAGAATCAGTCGGAAAAAATCATAAAGTAACATTTTCCACTGATGGGTTTCTAACCAAACGTCTGCACATGAACCCCCACCTCCACCGGGCTTCGCTTCTCAGTCCACACTGAAAGGGGTCTAGAAGGGAATCTCCCACCCACTCCGCTGTCTGGACGAAGCCCGTTTTGGACGTAAAAAGACAGTAGAGAACAATGAATGAGATGGGAAGGAAAAGAGTAGGGTTAGGGTCAGCAGATGTGGGTACATCAAGCGAAGGGGGTGAGGCAGCCTGGCAGAGAATACTTAGAATTGTGTTTCTGTGGAAACGCTGTTTTAAAGTTTTAAACGTTAATCAGACAAAAAGCTCCAGATATTCAGTCAGAGAGAGTTCTGCAGGTTTGGGTCGGGACGGGGGTACCAGTCATGAATATAGTGACATGGTGGCCAGGCCAGCTTCTCAATACCTGATCCTGTCAGACCTCAGAAGCTCAGCATCCCGGGCCTGGGCAGTACTTGGATGGGAGACCGCTGGAACCCCAGGTACCACAGTGGGATGACCGTTGAGATTATTGTGGCCCTGGGAAAGACACTTCACCCACGTTGCTTAGTCTGGATGGTGATGCTCAGAGAGGCCGATGGCACAAAATGGCCGCCTCCTGTCAGTCTGCTCCAGGGCAGCTGTGGCTACAACAGGAGCTTACCAGTACCTGGTATGGATGAATGATGAACATGTGAAGCATCTTTGAGCATCCTGAAAGTCCTGTAGAAGTACAAACATCGTCATTACTGTTATTACTGGTGGTGGTCCGGCTCGATGGATGCTGAGCTGATCTGGAATAAATGGAAGAAAAGGATGTGAATTATTTGGGCCTGGAGTGTTTTTCCATTCTGTGGTTAATCTGAGATGTGTGAGAATTGGTGTGGGGCTGTGGGACTGTGTATGTGTGTGTGTGTGTGTGTGTGTGTGTGTGTGTGTGTGTGTGTGACTGTCACACCACACGCTCTAATCCATTTCATTCCAGTCAGAGAAAAGATTCCTCTGCGTTTGGGTCCCAGAGCCGAAGCTAAAGCAGCTCCAGTGGACCCGCTCCCATGGAGGCTAGCGTAGCCTCAGGTGTGTGTGTGTGTGTCTGTGTGTGTGTGTGTGTGTGTGTGTCTGTGTGTGTGTGTCTGTGTGTGTGTGTCTGTGTGTGTGTGTCTGTGTGTGTATCTCTTGTGTCAGACATGTCCCAGCATCTTGTTGCCACGGGAACAGCTCAAACTTTAATAACTGTGATTGGTTGATGAAAAACAAATAACCAACGGCTCAGGATTAAAAACGGATAAACGAGGTTTTATTTCTGAGAAAAAAAATCAGATTTATTTTATAGATTTTATTCATTTGAGAGAAAAATTGGAAAATAAATTAAGGCTGTGAGAAAAATAATCTGAAATCAAGAGGCTAAATTAGAAGATTTTCATCAGTCGTTTGAAGGAAATGATCTGATTGGACGTCTCTGTGATGCTGTCGTGTTATTGGCTATTTGAATTTTAAAACAAAGGTTTTTCAGTATAAATAGTTTTGTTTTTATTTTTTATAAAGTCGTGGAACGTCGTTTCTTTCCAAGGCTTTGTCTCGTTATGAGTGTGTGAACGGAACATCCTCGTTGTCTGAACGTGTCTCAGGTAATTAGAGCGATGCAGTTTTGCAGCAGTCAATTAGCTGCGAGCTTTGCAGATGTTGGAACGTCACTCCTCTGGCACCAGGATAGATCTGTTAATGATGGAGTGTGTGTGTGTGTGTGTGTGTGTGTGTGTGTGGGGAGGATTGAAAGTTGAAGTGTTCAGCAAGTATTAATTACCTCTGGGACGAAGAGAGGATGAAAAAATAAGTCTTCATGTACGTCATGATTGAATCCTGTCATGTAATTAACATGATGGGGGTCAGATTAAAGAGGGAGGGGCTGAGACGTACCGCCATCCTTCAAGATGAATAAAGAAACAAGGTTTGATCAATTATTCACATTTTGAGAGAAAAGCTGCTTTGTTGAAGAAAACATGAAAGAGTTTTTACATATTTATTTATCTTCTTTTCTTTTTAAATCATCAGGTTTAACGTGGATAAAAAGAACAGGTCGTTTCATTTACCGGCCTCAAGCTTAAGATCTTAAAAAGACTGGAGGTGAAATCTATTCTTAGATTCCAATTGTTCCTTTTTCTGCAGCCCATGTGGTGGTCCTTCCCGCCCTGGCAGCTGTCAGCCTCGTCTCTTCGTAATGAGAACTTCAAACCTCATTGCCCCTCGTTGCAGGCAGGGCCTCCTGGATTTGCTGCTTCTACATGTCACCGTCAAACCCTCTGCCTGCCTGTGCTCATTCTCTCTGTGCAGGCCTGGAGGACTCTATGCAGGGCCTGGAGGACTCTATGCAGGGCCTGGAGGACTCTATGCAGGGCCTGGAGGACTCTATGCAGGGCCTGGAGGACTCTATGCAGGGCCTGGAGGACTCTATGCAGGGCCTGGAGGACTCTATGCAGGGCCTGGAGGAATTTAAGCAAGGCCCGGAGGTCTCTGTTCAGAGCTAGAGGTCTCTGTACAGGGCCTGGAGGTCTATATGAGAGCTGTAGGTCCATGTGTAGACCTGGAGGTCTCTGTAGAGAGCTGGAGGTCTCAGTAGAGAGCTGGAGGTCTCTGTAGATAGCTGGAGGTGTCTGTGCAGACCTGGTAGTCTCTGTACAGCCCCGGAGGCTCAGCCTGCAGGGGACCGTTCTTTAAACACAGAGAGAAATAACTAATGTTTTTCAAACAGAGGCTTAAATTAACTTTTTAATTATGTTTAAACTTTATTCTTTCATTAAAAACAGTCCAGAAGAAATTTTTAAAAAATATATTCATGGCTGTTTGAGTCATTTGTAAATGTTTGTAAATGTTGTCGTATAGTTTTTGGATTCTATTCAAATGACAGGTTGTTCTTGGCCGGAGGTTTTGTTCTCCATTATTCACACATTTTACAGAAACAGATACTTTATTAACCATCTGATGGGAAAATTTGTGTGCAACAATCATGACCCTGCATCGGTCGATGGTGGTGAAGAAAGAGCTCAGCCAAGCTCTGAATTTACCAGTCAATCCACGTTCCTACCCTCACCATGGTAACCAGGATCTACGTTCCTACCCTCACCATGGTAACCAGGATCTACGTTCCTACCCTCACCATGGTAACCAGGATCTACGTTCCTACCCTCACCATGGTAACCAGGATCTACATTCCTACCCTCACCATGGTAACCAGGATCTATGTTCCTACCCTCACCATGGTAACGAGGATCTAAGTTCCTACCCTCACCATGGTAACCAGGATCTACGTTCCTACCCTCACCATGGTAACCAGGATCTACGTTCCTACCCTCACCATGGTAACCAGGATCTATGTTACTACCCTCACCATGGTAACCAGGATCTAAGTTCCTACTCTCACCATGGTAACCAGGATCTACGTTCCTACCCTCACCATGGTAACCAGGATCTACGTTCCTACCCTCACCATGGTAACCAGGATCTACGTTCCTGCCCTTACCATGCTAACCAGGATCTACGTTCCTACCCTCACCATGGTAACCAGAATCTACGTTCCTACCCTCACCATGGTAACCAGGATCTATGTTCCTACCCTCACCATGGTAACCAGGATCTACGTTCCTACCCTCACCATGGTAACCAGGATCTACGTTCCTACCATCACCATGGTAACCAGGATCTATATTCCTACCCTCACCATGGTAACCAGGATCTACATTCCTACCCTCACCATGGTAACCAGGATCTACGTTCCTACCATCACCATGGTAACCAGGATCTATATTCCTACCCTCACCATGGTAACCAGGATCTACGTTCCTACCCTCACCATGGTAACCAGGATCTACGTTCCTACCCTCACCATGGTAACCAGGATCTACGTTCCTACCCTCACCATGGTAACCAGGATCTACGTTCCTACCCTCACCATGCTAACCAGGATCTACGTTCCTACCCTCACCATGGTAACCAGGATCTATGTTCCCAAAACTATTTGTTTTAGACAAACCAAAAAAGTTCAGTCATTGTTGGTGAGATGGTTACCATCTGACTGCAGACCGGACCGACTCGGGCATAGTTCTGTTTTCATAGTTTCAATATGGCGGTGTACGTAAAGCAGAAAATGGCGACTGAAATGTTTTCATGTTTTTGTCGTTGAACATTATGAGTCACGTGACACTCAGAAGGCCTGCCCCTTCCAGAGTTAATGGTCAGCATCACCCAGAAGCCCCCCCGTGTCGTTCAGATATGAAGGTAAAAGGACCCTCCATCTCCTGCAGAAGCACCATGGAAACCAAGGTGTTTAAATTTAGCGCCCCTGTTTTATCTGAGCCCCTCATTAGCAGCACTGCTCACTAATTGTTAATGGTTCTGTCTTTATTGCTGCAGGTCCTTTCATTTCCCCTCTTCTTCTCTCTCTGCCCCGTTCCAAATGGCACAATGGTCAGGGCGTCTCTTTGTACGGCGGTAATTAGCTTTTATGATGTTGCTATGAACAGGGTCCTTTCACTGTCACTCTGCCCGGCTTGTCGCTTTATGACCCTGCCATCTTCTGGGCAATTAGTCTGCAGAGACACCCCGCCTCCCCTTCCTCCCCCGCTATCATCCTGCAGTCTTATAGCTGCAAACACGGCCAGAGAAGACGGCCATCTCTCTCTGAGGACGCTCACCGTGAGAATGGAAGTCTTTTCCTTTATGTGTTCTGCGTTCTCCAGAGTTTTTGTCGCAACATGCCCACAGATCATCGCTAAGAAATCCTCCTCTCTGAGTTTACATTTCTGGAGCTGAACAGCCCACACACCACATGCTCTCAGCAAATGCTACCATTTGGTTATAAATCACCCTGGAGAGGCCGAAGTAAAGGCAGGAAGCTTTATCCACAACACCGAGCTGCAGCTTTACTGCTAATGACGCCCGTATGCTATGTTGATAATAAAATTATAGTTACGATGTTTCTGAATGTGTCTACAGGACGCCGGCGGCGCTCGTTGTAGTCCTATCAGTCTCCGTGTGGTAATCCTTTAAAATAAAAGAACCTTGAGACCCTCCTGTGACGCTTTTATGAGAGGAGGAAAAATGAAACCACAAAAAGAAAAGAAAATATCCTTCAAGTTCAGCTTCTATTTCAGGTTTTTATTCGATTAAATCTGCCTCACGGTTCCTGCAACAAAAAAAACAGCAGAAAAACTCGTCAATAAAAGGAAACACGTCCGTTAAGTTTGGACAAACAATCTGGTTTTTTATCTGAACCGCTGAGACGTAACGGGGTGACGGAGCCTATCCCAGGTCATTTCAGGTGAGAGACAGGATACACGCCGAACAGGTCACCAGTCCTTCACAGGGCCACACACACACACACACACACACACACACACACACACACACACACACGTCCCATCATAGGTGGCAGCCTGCTACGGTGAAATGCAGCACACAAATTTCCCAATGAGGGATCAAGAAAGTATATTAAAAAAAATCTGATTTTTTTTTAAACTCTAAATTAGTCCAAACTGTTTTTTTCGTCCTCGTGTTTCGGTCACACATCACCTCACTGGTAGTGACCGGTAAAACCAGTCTTAGAACCAGTGATGTGGTGTTATTAGTTGCTTCTCGGCCTCCGGGCCCCCCAGGGACCTTGGTTTCTATTTGGATGTGTGAGGGCTCTCTCTGGCCTCCTTAGCTTCCATATTGATCTCTAACTAAGGTGATCAGTCTGAGTGTGTCGTCTCAATCCTGAGCTGCTTGCAGTGTTTTCTGCTGCGACCGGGTTTAAAAACAACCTCCATCTTCTTCATGAAACAGAAACATTTGGCTCTAAAGACTTATAATGTAATAAAATATCTGCAGCTTTTCTCTTCAGTCTATTTTCAAGTTTAAAATGGAGTAAAAATGGTTGTTTTTGGTTTGTTTTTGCAAATGTTTTAACGGGTTGATTTAAACAGAAACGTCTCAGTGTGAAAATAAAGTCTTAGAAACAGAAACACAATCAGCAGGAAGACTTTGGAGAAGACAGTGGCTCAGTGGTAGAGCGTCCGCCCGCAGACCGGAAGTTAACCGGAAGTTCACGGGTCCACATCACACCTAGTTCACGTCTAGGGTCCTTGGAGAAGACACCTAACCCCTCGTTCCTCCCACCATTGGCGCCGTCGTGGCAGCCTGCTGCGGTGTAAGGAGTGCAGCACACAAATTTTCCTGTGAGGAAAAAAAAGAAAAGCAAACACAAGAAGGACGTCTCTGTCTTTCTTTCCTCGGAGGGAGACTCTAAAGTCTACCACTTGAGGAGGAAAGAAATCAGAAACCTGATGGAGTCCCAGCTGGGTTGGGCTTCTCTCCCAGGATGTACCTAGGAGTACAGATGACATCATCATCGTGTGTATTCGTGTTTTTTGTCCATTGTTTTTTTTAAACAATGTCCTTCTCGTGATGGCAGCAGCTCCATGTAGCTCCACATTTGGTTGGATTTTTTAGTTTTATTGTAGTTTGAAGGTCTGATCTCCTTCATCAACTCCTTCATGTGGAGTCTTCATGGACGTGTGGAGCTGAGCTCCTTCATGTGGAGTCTTCATGGACGTGTGGAGCTGAGCTCCTTCATGTGGAGTCTTCATGGACGTGTGGAGCTGAGCTCCTTCATGTGGAGTCTTCATGGACGTGTGGAGCTGAGCTCCTTCATGTGGAGTCTTCATGGACGTGTGGAGCTGAGCTCCTTCATGTGGAGTCTTCATGGACGTGTGGAGCTGAGCTCCTTCATGTGGAGTCTTCATGGACGTGTGGAGCTGAGCTCCTTCATGTGGAGTCTTC